>CM062626.1:39157841-39674070 GCA_025617555.3 Puccinia polysora | reverse complement strand
AATAGTTATTTATCCTCACCATTGTTTCTTTTACCTTCAAAACTTCAATTTCCATGCAAAAAATGATTTCTGATTTTTTTCTTCCGCTTGTTTTAATTGATAGATGAACCAATTTTAGCCCAGGAAGACTCAAATGATTGACCATTAAAAAAATTATCAAGTGTTCCCAAACCAAGTAGATAAATCTCAAAAGAATGGATGCAAAATTCCAAGGAAATTAGTTTGCAGAAAACCAATTTTAAAATCTTCAAGGCCAAATTTCTGTGGGAGGTACTTTGAGCCCATCCAAAATCAATGGGAAATTTCCAGGGCCCTCCCCACTCCACTTCCTTGAGTTATGACTTTCTGTTCTCATCCTTGACATTAGATTCATATCTTCAACAACCAAAAGGCTTCAAGACTGTTAAACACAAACAAACAACTTCCAAAACTTATTCAAAAGCTTGAAATGACACTCCCCATAACCCAAAGTCACTTTCTTCCAGATACAACATTGGCTTTCACCAGAACATGGAAAAAACTCCCAATCACCAAAATTCAATTTAAAAAACATTATATTAACTTGAATACAGAAGGAACAACATGAAGGTAGCCATGGGTCAGTCACAGGTGATCATTCAAGAAGAATCTAGTTTATCAGATGGTGATTGTAAGTTGATGCTGAGGATTTTGAATTTGAACATTGTGGTGCTCTTTTATGGACGCGAGTCAGGAAAGGGCTGCAGGCGGCGCGCTCAGCAATGGGAAGGGCGCTTGTTGCAGCTAGCCGCGCTGCGGGCTCAGCAGCGGTTGGGTTGGGCTCAGCACCTGGAGACGGGAGACGACGGATCGCGCGGACCAGAAAGCTTGCGCGGATCGGAAAGCTTGCGCGGATTGGAAGGCTTGCGCGGATCGGAAGGCTTGCGCGGATTGGAAGGCTTGCGCGGATTGGAAAGCTTGCTTGGGTCGGAAGGCTTGCGTGGATCGGAAAGCTTGCGCGGATCGGACGGCTCGTGCAGACCAGGCGGACCGCGCATTGCAAGACGCGCGGATTGGGTCACGCGGGTACGCAGATACCTGGAACGGGTTGTTGGGCAGACGCGCGCGGGCAGGCAAGCTGGGCGTACGTTGATATTGAGGGGCATGGGTTATGGGGCAAGGGATGGAGGGGTAGGATTGGGCTAGGGTTCTGTGCTTAGGGGTTGTATTTCATCATTCTTGCTTACTTGTGGTCGTACTTAGGTTAGGGTTGAGAGGGAGGTCTTAAATACTTTGCTCTCAACTCTGGGTTGTAGGGGGGGGGGAAGGAAGGAGGACTTCACTTCACTTCACGGACTGGACTGCACTCTAGGATATCACTTTTTATGGCATCGGATTGGATTGGATTGGAAAGGAAGGAATTCATCTTATTATTGCTCTCTCTCTCTCCCTCTCTCTCTCTTGAACGGCTGCATCCAATCTCCTTACAGACACTTTGACCAATAAATTCCGGAACTTGAGGACGACTTCTGGGGTGTTGCCCCCTAAAGTTTCCACAACGTTTCTGAAACCAAATCATGCTTATAAGGTCAAATTCCATCAAAAAATATAGGTTGCTCCTTGTATTGTGTGAAACATTATGAATTCTCTCTTTCTTGTTTGCTTGGCTAAAATTATATCTCACTGGTTATTTGCTCTAGTTTTTTTTCCTGTCTCAGTCTGTTATGGTTCCCACGTAATCAAGATATTCTTTTTTTTTCCCAGGCTAAACTCTGTCCTTCAAAATTAATTAAAAAAAGCACCATTTTTATTCATTTTGGAAAAAGGTGTTGATTATCATCATTATTATCTCTTGGACCTGGAATCACACATTTTGGTGTGTTTTTCTGCAAAAAATAAAATCATATTCCAAAACTTTCCCTTGAATGACAGAGAGTTGTTTCACCCACCCCCTTTGAAATGCCAGAGGGGGTGTGTGTGGGGGGGGGGGGGGAGGGGCTGGCCCATTAGGATGGATGCCTGGTATTTCATAGGGCATCTGTGGCCCTCAAAACCACTGTGGCCACCTTTCTGATGGACTGAGTCCTACCAAGACTGCAGAAAGCTCCTGAAAATTAAAAAAGGCTTTTAAAAAGAACCAAATGACCTGCCACAGCACCATCAGGGGCTTCCAGGCCTGCCAACCCCTCTAGCATTTTGAAGGGGAAGAGGGGGGGGGTACATATTTCTCATGACAGGGAAAGCCTTGAAACTTTAAAATTATGATTTCACAATTTTTAGCCTTTTTCCCATTTCAAAAGGTATGGTTTTTTTTAAAGAATTCTTGGGTCAAGTTCTTGAGGCATTTGCATTTTTATTTTTATTTTTATTTTTATTTTTATTTTTATTTTTATTTTTATTTTATTTTATTTTATTTTATTTATTTTTATTTTTATTTTTATTTTTATTTTTATTTTTATTTTTATTTTTATTTTTATTTTTATTTTTATTTTTATTTTTATTTTTATTTTTATTTTTATTTTTATTTTTATTTTTATTTTTATTTTTATTTTTATTTTTATTTTTATTTTTATTTTTATTTTTATTTTTATTTTTATTTTTATTTTTATTTTTATTTTTATTTTTATTTTTATTTTTATTTTTATTTTTATTTTTATTTTTATTTTTATTTTTATTTTTATTTTTATTTTTATTTTTATTTTTATTTTTATTTTTATTTTTATTTTTATTTTTATTTTTATTTTTATTTTTATTTTTATTTTTATTTTTATTTTTATTTTTATTTTTATTTTTATTTTTATTTTTATTTTTATTTTTATTTTTATTTTTATTTTTATTTTTATTTTTATTTTTATTTTTATTTTTATTTTTATTTTTATTTTTATTTTTATTTTTATTTTTATTTTTATTTTTATTTTTATTTTTATTTTTATTTTTATTTTTATTTTTATTTTTATTTTTATTTTTATTTTTATTTTTATTATTTTTATTTTTATTTTTATTTTTATTTTTATTTTTATTTTTATTTTTATTTTTATTTTTATTTTTATTTTTATTTTTATTTTTATTTTTATTTTTATTTTTATTTTTATTTCAATTTTAATTTTTATTTTTATTTTAAAAGCATTATTTTTCTCATGCATCCAACCCTTTATTTCACCCATTTTGACGTTGGCGCGCGGTTGCACCCCTTTGGTATTTCCCGCAACTTTCAAGAATTCATTTTTTCTGAATTCTGACTGCGCAGCCCTGTAGCAGGGTTTCTTGAAACCCTAACCAAAATATTTGGTAATTTTGGAGCCATTAGAACCCCTTCAAAAAGCAATCAAAAAATGAAAAAATTCCGTAAAAACAAATTTTTGCATGGTTTTTTGGATCATCATTTTGGCTATTTTCAATGTTTTTTTTTTTTGGTTATTTCAGCTGCTATAAATTTTAAAGAACATTCATAGAGTCTTCAAATATTTATTTTATATTTTTTGGATGTATCCCTTCACCTTAAAAAATTCCTTGAAAAGACAAAAAATCAAAAAAATCAAATTTCTCTTTGGACATTTGAATCCTTTTATTTTCCTTTTTATTTCATTTTTTTGGGTAATTCAAGCTATAAAGATTTCAAAAAAGCATTTAAAGAGAATTCAAATATTTTTTTTCAGATTTTTGGATGTATTATTTTACCTTACAAAATTCCTTCAAAAAAGCAAAGAAATCAAAAAAATCAATTTTCTCATTTGACTTTTGGATCCTTATGTTTGCCATTCTGAATTATTTTGTTTGGTTTTTCAAGCTTTGAGAATTATAAGAGAACTATTCAAGAGATTTATAAATTTTTTTGAGGATTTTTGGATGTCATTTTTGACCTTTAAAAATTCCATCAAAAAACCAAAAAATTTGAAAAGTTCACTCTGATTTGAGCCCTTCACATGCATATATTCAATATCACTGAAATTTTTTTCCCGGAAAAACCATCCCTCTTGGAGCGCCCCAATCATCTGATAAACCACCCCCTTGAGCTGTTTCACCCTCCTATCACCCCCCACCACACAATCCCACTATCATGCCATACCACACCACACCACAGCATACCACACCACAGCATACCACACCATACCACACCACACCACACCACACCAAATCACACCACATAAAACCACACCACACCACACCACACTTTTTCACACAACACCACCAACCACTCATCAAAACAACTTAACGCTCCAGATACTTCCAAACAAGAACATCTCTTTTTCCAATGGCTTAAAAAAACATCCACCCACTTTCCAGAACTGTTTCAACTGTTTCACCAGGCCCATCCCACATTATCTCCTCTAATAAAAGTAGTGATTCAAATATTCTTGCTCCTTATTAATCTACTCAAACTCTTGATTCCACTCCTCTGGCTCCTCCTCCTGAGCTATCATATAATCAAAAGGAGGAGCTGGTTAAGGCTATCCAATCATGGGAAAAGTACCATGGATATTCTATATCTACCAGAGTATCAAATTGCAAGGATCAGGCCTTAATCTACCAATGTGATAAATATGGGGAATATGAACCCAGAAAAGATACCTCCAAATTAAAAAAATCAAGAAAGACAAATTTTCCTTTCAGGTTAACAGGGAATTTTTCAAAAAGATCTGGTGTTTGGGTGGTGAAGGTTATATTTCCAGAGCACAACCATCCACCTTCCATTTATCCTTCAATTCATCCCATCCACAGAAGAATCCAAGGGGAGCAAAATGAGGTGGTTGAAAATTTATACCAAGAAGGAGTTCCCACTTTGAAAATTCTCAACTCTCTTATACAAAAATCATCATCACCTATCCATACAAATCTCCCTACAATTTACAACAAAAGATCCCAAATACAAAAAAATGCCCTTGATGGAGAAAATCCTATGGAAGCAATCATACTGGAACTCAGGAATTCTTCTTTTTACTACAAAATGAAAAATGTGGATGGTCTAATTACTTCATTATTTATTTCACACCCTGATTCCATGAAACTTCTTAACCTTTTCCCTACTCTCATTATGATGGAATCTACATATAAAACCAAAAAATTTGGAATACCCCTTCTTCATATTTTTGGCACAAAAAATTCTGCTAGAAGCTTCTCAGTTGCATTCTGTTTCTTATCTCAAGAGAAAAAACAGAACTATAATTGGGCCCTGAATCAACTTCAGGAAATATTTGAAGATGAAGAACCTAGTGTGATTGTGACAGAAAAGCAACAAGCACTTATTAGCTCCATTGAATCAGTTTTCCCTTCCTCTCATAATCTTATCTGCGTCTGGCACATTTTCAAGAATATTCCAACTCATTGCAGGAAGCACTTTAAATCTGAAGATGAATGGAAGCTATTCCAGAAAAAATGGCATCATTTGGTCTATTCAAAATCTGAATCAAGCTATGACAAAAAATTCACAAAACTTTCTCTGGTCTTGAATCCTCCCACACCTGACTACCTTCTTGAAAACTGGATTCCTCTAAAAAGAAAATTTTCTCCCATTTGGAAAACAAATAATTTCACTTTGAAACAAAATTACATCAAGAATAGAAGTTTCTCACTCCTACATTAAAAGATTCATCAATTCTTCTATTGGCTCTTTCTATAATGTAGTTCAAAAAATCTACAGTTCCATCACCATCCAAAACCGTGAGAGAGCCATTGAAGCCACTCAGAAAGAATTCAAGCATCTCATTGGTTTTCCTCACTGTGTGGATCCTCTTTCAGGAAAGATCAGCCACTTTTTCCTCAAAATCATTCATTCATCTCATCAAGTTCCTGATTCTTCCACCAATTGCAACAACTGTGATTACTCTTCTTACATGGGTATACCATGTGTTCACAAAGTCAAATTGGCAATCAGAAAGGGTGAAATCTTCCAACTTGATGATTTCCATCCTCAATGGAATGTCAAAGCTCCCATCTCAGTAAGTTTTTCAATTTTTTTTTTTGTAATTCAAGCTCAAATGAATAATGTCCTGATTGATTTTGATTTTCCTTTCTACAGTTAACTGCAAACCCTGAATCAAATGAAGATTCAGAAAAAATTGAAGTTCCAAAAAAAGAAAGTAATGAAAACCTATATTTCACTAAACTTTTTGAAGGATTCAGCAAGTTGCCACCTGGATAACAGCTATATTATCTGGGTGAAAGCATGAAGCTGTACAGTGGAAGATATCAACTTACCCTGATTGAAGAAACAAATTCCACTCAAAGATCCAAAGTTAGAGGAAGAGCCAAAGGATCAGCCAATAAGTTCAAGAAGATATCTCATTCCTCAAGCAAAAGAGATCCATCTGGTTTTGAATATATAGGAGAACCCAAGAGGAGAGGAAGCCCAAAGAAGAAATTCATAGCAAATTTGAAGGTCAGTCACCAATTTTTTGGACAAGAAAATATATCAATATTCATAATTAATTTTTTTATTATTTGTTCAGGTTTCAAGAAGGTGCAAGGCATTCCAAGGGAAGGGGAAGGGAAAGAAGAAGGAGAAATCAGAGGAAGAGGTAATTTTATAACTATAATTATTTTTCTGCAATGGGTTTTTTTTTATGAGTCCTTCTCATTTTTTTAACATAGAGTGAAGTTCTGACTGAAGAGGAATATTCAGAAGATGAAGAGGTTCCAGATTTGGATGAAGTGAAAGATTCAGCAGATGAAAAGCTGCAATATGTTGATTTATTAAGATTGAGAGCTTTCATTTTTATTTATTCTTGGTTAATTTGTTGGATATTATTTTTAATTAATTTTTTCATTCAAATCTTTATCAGAGGTCTGGAACCATTGTGAATAAGCAAGTTGCTTCTACTGAATACAATACTGGGAAAAGAATAAAGAGAATAAAGGTATCCAATGAAGATGGTGATTCTCCTTAGCATCCTCCTGGGGGGAAGGTATTAGCAGCCCCAACAATCAGTGAGAAAGTGAGTACATTTGGTATTTTCTCATTTTTCAATTTTGTCTGATTTCTTTTGGTTTTTTCCTCTAGGTTTCCTGCACATTATCTTTTTCTTCTTCTTGAATATTTGACCAAGTATCAATTGAAGGAGTGAGTATTATCTTTATCAAATATTTCCTGTTATAAAAACTCTGATTTTTGGTTTTATTTCCAATACAAAGATTACATTTCCCCAAAAACAGAAATTCCACATATCTCCCATGTTCAAGATTTCAGAAGGGATGCGTAATGTGGCTTTAGATCAGCAGCCATTTTCTTGGGGAGGATCTCAGAAGACTGGATTGAAGCCAGGAAAGAAATGGTGCAAGATCTTAATTCAAACCCAATCTTCAAGGACACAAGATTTCCTGAGTGGGGTATTGACTTGAGTCTTAGTTTGATCTGGTCCTTCAATCTCTTGGATAATCCAACAAACCTGAGTGGTGATCTTGGTCAATTGAAGCCAGCTGGGAAACCAAATTTCATGAGTCAATATCTAGTAGGTATGTACTTTGATAAATCAATTGATTGACAGACATTTCAGCCCAAGTGTTTTTCAAGATTACCTTGGATCCTCAAGGGTGGTGGAAAGGAATTGCACCATAACTGGAGGGTAGAGGATGATTGGGAGGATCACAGTAGGTTGACTTGTACAACTTTGAGAGGTTGATGGATGAGTTGATTGGACAAGGAGTGAAAATACGTACTGGGGTAAGCAAGCAGCAAGCCTGCAAGGCTCACAGTGACCAAAGCCAGGGAGAGGTTGATAATGAGAATATTGGATGGATCAGAGCATTCAGTGGAACGTTGGATGTCAAGGATGGAATCAATTACAGGTTTGGGTAAGCTTAGCCCATTGGTGTCCATTATGGACACAATTAACCTTCCAATTCACCATTCAGTTTGCTTGATGGAAACACCACTGGGTGAATCCCAAGAGAAAGTGAGATCATCTATAGCAGCTTAGGCAACATAGATCCAATTGCTGTCTCCTTGGTGTTAAAATATGTATGCACTTACGCGTGTGCTACGTATAAGTGTAATCCAAATGGGATGCACATATGGGCCTCTCCGGCCCATTGGACACTCACACAGACCATACGGGCCTGTGTGGATGTCACTGATTTGGGGAAACTAGCCTCAAAACACGTGAAACAGGCTCATTGGTACACAGGCCCTAACGGGCCCCATGGGGGATATGGGGAAATACAGCCAGATGGGCTTGTATGGGCATAATTGGGCCCAAGGTTTTTTTTGGACATACTTGGCCAGATGGGCTGGCCTGCCAAAGTGTGTTTGTCTCAGGTTTTGGGCTTGCCCGCCCGTGTTGCAGCCCGCTCAGGGCCGCTTGTATCCCTTGGTTTGGCCCACGCGGCCCGGCCAGTTGCAAATGGCGGCCACTGCCGCGGGAGCAAGGGCCAGCCGCCCTGGCCCCCTCCCCCTCCCCTTGCTTGCCATTGCAAGGGGGAGGGGGTGGCTGGCTGGGTTGAGCCAGCCAGCAACCAACCGCAACAAGGCGGTTGGTCAGGGCAGGGGGGATTTCATCACCCCCTTGCCCAGGGGATGACAAGGCTGGTTGCAACAAAGCAACCAGCGGTGGGGGGGACCTGACCACCCCAAGCAACGCAGAGGCCAGGGGCGCTCTCCCCCCCCTTTACCAAGGGGGAGGAGAAACAGGGCTGAGGGGATTTGACCACCCCCCAGCCCACTTGCATTGACGCCTCCCTGAGGGTATCAACCCCCAGGGCCCCTGGTAGGGGGATTTGACTGCCCCCTCCAGGGATCTGAGAGAAAGAGGGGGGGGGGGGACAGCATGTCTGCTGGTTACCCCCCCCATGTGAGTCTGAGACCGGACCCAGGTGTGTCCTGGGTCCCACCTGGCCATTTGTATGGCCAGGGGCTGGTTGCATGAGGCAACCAGCCAGTGTGTGAGGCAATAGGACTGGTTGTAACAGACAACCGGCCCAGGGATTGAACAGCACAGGGGCTGGTTCAGCCCCATTGAGGTGGAAACACCAGTAACAACCAGAATAGGCTGGTTGTAAGGGTACAGAGACTGATGCCATGTGGGCTGATGTAGCCCAAACCAAGTAACAAGGCCTGTAGAGCCTGTAGAGATCTTTTGGGGCGGAAAAAGTGCCTTTTGGCTTCTTGTATCATGGGCTCACAAGAGGCCAGTCTTTTTTACTTAAGGAGCTCTTCTCCCTGCTGTTTTCCATCCATTCATCATCCAATTGAATTCATCAACAATATCATCCAATGTGTTGCCCCATTGTGAGAGCCCATCAAGCAATTATTGACACAAGGTGTCCAGCATTTCTTTTGCTTTAAATACTGCTCATTTGACTAAGCTAATTGCTGGCCATAATTATAACACTTGGTGAGAGTGATATTATATTGATCCAAAACTTTTAAGAATTGGATTACAAAAGAAACTAAGAGAAATTGTAAATGTAATGAAATAAGGACAGGAAAGGGGATGCATACAACACCTCTTAACTAAGAGCAGAGGAAATGATGTTGTGAAATGAATGGATTACTTTGAAGGAAAGACAAGGAAACAATCTAAAAGGTTTGAATGGGATGAGGAAAGATGAAGTTCACTTGAACAGCAAGCCACTCAACCAATTTTTTTGGAAGGTGAGAGCCTTTGGGATGATGAGTTGTGCTTGAGGACAAGGAGAATGGATTTGTTGGCTTTAGTTAGCAAAAGGCAGAAAAGTTTTAGTAACAACTAGGATGAGTATGAAATTGATTTCAGTCAGAATTATTGATGGAAGAGCAATGCAGATGAAATCAATTGGAATTGAAGATGTATGAGAGTGAAGCAAGGAGGTGGTGCATACTTTTTGTATTTTTATAGACATGAATGACTGATTGTTCCACAAGCTGCGCTTGGGGCATTTGAGATATCACATCTGAGTGAGTGAGAGAGTATCAGAGCTTGGCCATTTCCGGATGAATTAGTATTTGGACCGTATTTAGGCAAAATAAGGTGCATGAGTGAGAGGTGAGGCCTGAGACAGGGTAGGGACTGACAATTTTTTTGGGGCATCCAGGTAACCATGATTGTCTTTAAGGAGGGGAAAATCAATCAAAGTAAGATTTCAATTTTAAAAAAGAGCAGAAGGGAGGAATGATGATGGGAGAGGAGATGAGATTGAGTGGTAAAGGGATGCTCAAACATAAATGGAAGATCTTTGAATTCAGATCTGGTAGGATTATTTGATGGCTGGATTGGATTTTGGGCTTCGAGATGGTGCAGAAATAGCTAACTCTGAAACACCTTTTTTTGAAATAAGCAGGTTTTTTAATTTTTTAATTGTGGGTTTGAAATAGCCAATTTGGGCTGAAAGTGGCCATTAAAAAAATAGATGTTTTTCTAACTCTGATGTGCCCTAATTTTACAACTCCAAAGGAATTCCCAACCAAAGTTGCGGTTGATGATTTCATTATTTTTTGGCCTTAATTCATAATTTTAGGGCTACAGTAAATTATCTTTCTTAAGATTAAGCTAGTGGGATTTTTAACTTTTGATGTATCCTGAATAAATATCAAATAATAAAACCTGACAAAAGCTATATAATGTGAAGAACCCCCTCTTTTAAGGTAACAGGAGCCATCAGAGGACTCAGGGAAGAATCAAGGAAGTTATGGGATCTCCCTGGTTTCTTTGTCAAAGGCTAAAATTCCATTGAACCACCCCCAATGAGAAATAAGGGAAATATTACTCATTGAGGAAGATATTAAAGGTAAGGTTTTGATTTATGTGACTGTAGGTTAGCAAAAACCATTTGGGTAATAAGTAGATCATCATTCAAGTAAAATTACATAATTTTATTCTTCCTTATGGGCTGAAAAACCATTGAATCATCCCAAATGAGAAATAAGGGAGTAGTACTCATTGCGGGGGATTTTCAAGGTAAGGTTTCAATTTACACCCCAGAAGGTGAGTTGATCAATATTATGACTTCATGTAAATAATATGGAAGCTGGAAGGGCCTCAGAAAAATTCAAAATACACAAAAGAACCTTATAAACATAGCCTTGCAGGTGTTTATCCACCATTACCATGTATCTAGGCAGTAATTATACACATAATGTATACCTATTGGAAAACATCCTACAAAGTTTGTTCCATAAAATTAAGTTTAATGCTCTTTTTATGGATGCATTTTAAAGAAATTTTGAACTGAATAAGTTGTTAATCAGTATCAAATAGGAATAAGATTAAGTTTTATGTAATTTATCTATACTATGGGATATTGATTAGGGATAAATTAACCTCAAAGAAATAAGCTATCATGTGAATATATATTATTTGAGTTTGGATGCATCCAGGTCCTCATAACTTAGTTCAAATTTATTTTGGATGTAATTCTTGATGATATGCATTATCAAGATTTTCATTCTATATGTAATACTTATAAAAACACACTTATGAAATATTATCATAGTTTATGATAAAATTACAAAAGAATACACAAATTTTTATTATGGGATCCATGGTGGCTTGAACCAGTGAATTTGGTATCTGATAATGATTGGGTGAGCCCATTACTTATGCACTATACTAAAAATAAATATAAGTTGCATGGTAATTTGGACAATTATATCTACCTTGTGGCTGACAAGGGAGGTGAGGCAAATTTTCCATGTTTTCAAAACAATAAATTTCCTTTTGATTGGAGAATCTTGTATTACCTGTAGTTGAGATTTTAGTAAAAAATCTTGCCTTCAATTCCTTTTGTATGGAATTTGCTCCCTTTTATCTGGAGATGATTAAGGTAGATAACCACAATTCCCAGGAATTTAAAGCAAGATGTGGGAAGGGAGTTCTTGTGAATCATTTCCCATGTTAAGAGAGAGTTTCCATTTTGGGGTAGTTTTTTTAAGACTGAGGCAGCCTTCTTAGAGGATTCCTGATATTATTTCTTGGGTAGTTTAGATGATATCAGGGAAGTTCAAAAACTTTCAACTATGGTAGAATTTGCCCTCTCAGCCCTAAAATTGTGTTCTGGTTCATTTGGATCAGAAATTAGTGTTATGACTAATTTTTATTTGAATAATTTAACTAAAGGGTTGTGAGTTAATTCTGAGCCTCCATAACAAAATTCTTGAAGGGAAAAACAGCCCAACTTTGAATTTTGAATTTTGATTATTTTGATGAGGAATTTGGGTGTTTTGTTGTTTCTGGTAAAGGGAATTCTACTGATTTAGCCTGAGAATTTTTCCAAAATAGTTAAAATTTACCTTTAAGGCCAATGTGAGTCTGGTTTTATGGGGCCTATCAGATGGAGGTGTATCCTTTCAAACGGATTTGAGGCAGTTCTGGATGGGATTTTTAAGGGAGATTTGGTGATCTTCCTGAGGGAAAAGTCTTTAAAAAAGAATTTTCCTTCACTTGTTGAATTTTTTTTAAATCCTTCAATTTTATTCAATTTTCTTAGTGCGGCATGAAAAAAGGAGATTTTCAGGTCCTTGATTGATCTTTGTTGAGTTTAATTTAGTTGATTGAGAGAAAGAACCTATTTTTTGTGTTATTCTTGGGATTATTTATTACAAAGAGTTTGTATTTAGTTGATAATTGAATCAAAATAACTCTTCTTTGAGAGAGCATGAATATTCCTTTTTCAGGGATATTTTGGCATCATTTCTTCTCAAGAAGTCCTGGGCTGACAGGATTGATTAAAATATTGGAGACTTAGAGAAATTTGCTGAGAGTGATGGATTGGTTTTTAAAGTTTGGTTTTACAATTCCTACTCCCTGGATTGGTAATCCCACTCCTTCTTTTCCAGTAGAAATACATTTTCCTTTGGAGTAATTCAGACAAAAAAAAGAATTTATTTTCATTGAAAACTTGGGATGAGGCGCCACTTTCAATCAGAGTTTTTTTAAAAGGAAGGGTGTTGAATTCAATCTATCTTGTGGAAAAGTGTGCAGATTTGCCTTTTTTTCCCCATTTATTCTATTTCAATTTTACCAGGCTTTCTTTTTATCAGTCCAGGGATTTGTCTGAGTGGAGTTGGAAACAGTCTATCCCCAAGGAATTCATATCTTTTTGGGCTTTTTATAGCCTCCTAGGCATTTAATTAAATTTTCTTTCTCAAATCTAGTCATTTTGGATACCAGGGCTTCATTGCTTGATGAGGTGCAGTTAAATTTCTCTAAGGATTTATATTTCAATTAATTATTTAATTGAATCAATTTGTTACAAAAAAAGTTGAACTTTATTTTATTTTCTGAGTGAATTTTGTGTCTCTTGAGATCTTAGAGCAAGGAAGGGAATTTGAAAAGGATGAGGTAGGCATGTATTTCTTGAGGGAGATATTTACCAATTCCAATGATTTTCTTGATGGAAGTTCTTAATCTGATAAAAACTTTGACTTTATATTCTTCCTTGAAAAAAATTTGGTGAAATTTGTGGTAGATTCTGACTTGGTTTCAATATTCTGAAGACCAATAAAATTCCTTGATGGATAGAAAAATTGATTTTTATGATTTAAAATTAGATGCACTAATGATATTTTTTAATGATGTTGTTTTGATTAAATGAATGGAATTTTGAAATCTGAAGGATATTGATTTTTTTTTTGTAGTGAGTTGCGAGTTGTTCAGATTATGATTCTAGGATGGGAATAAATCCCATAGGTTTGAGGGTTTCATTCATCTTTTCTTGCCATATTCTGTAGTTATCCTTGAAAAGAAGAGGGTTTTCTCCAAAGAATTTTTGAGCATTTCCAGTTGGAATCCATTTTTGCATCAAGTTGAGTAAGGAACCAGTGCCATTGTTTCTTCTTCTGGTTTTTGAAGAATTTTGGGTTTTAAATGGTTTTATGTCTGAGAAGAATAGGATGATTAGAACCAGCAAAATGACATAAAGATTATAAAAAGATTGTTGAGTTGTGAAGCAAGATATTCACCAAACTGAAATAATAATGGAGGAAATGAAAAAAAACAGAGCTGAGATTTATCAATTGGAAAGCTGGGATGAGAATGAAAAATTAGGTGGCATTGTATTTAAGGCTGGGAAAGAGAGGCTGGTGGATGAAAGGCAGGAATCAGAAAAGCAAAGGTTTTCTTGATTTTATTTAGATAGCTCTCACCAGTTACAATATTCAAGTTTATTTCAGCATTGATTTAATTGAGGTTTATCATATGAAAGATGAGGAGATGATTGGAGAAAGTATTGAAAGAAAGGGAATGGAAACAGAAGGAGAGATCATAGAAGGAGTAGAGAGATTAAGTTTGAAAAGATGAAGAGGGCTAGGGGTTGAATCTTGGAATTTTTACAAGGAGTTTTTCTGGTTACATTGTGATGGGAAGGACTGAGTGTTTAGGTAATTGGGAAGTGATCCAAAGAAAAGCAGAGGTTGAGAGGGTCCCTGGGAGATTTGTGTGGGGGAGATATGGTAGACTCTTTCACAATTTCATAAGTAAATAAGAGGAGATCAAATTAAAAATTTGTATCTATTGAAATAGATACCAACTAATTCAATAAGGGGTGATGATGGAGTTGAGTTGGGGTTAAATTTGAGGAAGGAGTTTTAATCATGATGAGAGTAATTGAAAAATTAAAATGTATAGAAAATTGATAAATTGGGGTGATTTTACCAGTTTTGAAATGATAAGGAGAAAGACACAGAGATAAGAAAAATAGATGTTTAATTCTATACTATGTTGAAAGAAAACCACTTATTTTCAGGCAACTCTGAAACCCCTGTGGAAAATAAAATTCATTCATTTATTTTTTAATGGAATGTTTGAAATGGCAGATGTTCATTGAAACCCATCATGAAAAAAATCAAAAATTTTCTAAGCCTAATAAAACTATTTATGGTTGGAATCACCATGAAAATTACAGCTACACCTTCCAGAACGTGTAGCACTTGGAACTTGAATTGAAATTTTGATGAACTTGCTATGTATCTGTTTCTAAATTTTGGAAGAACTTTCATAATTTATGTTTGTTTGCATTATAAAGAATTCCAGTTAAACAAGTTTTCAATTGAATAGATACATTTTTGAAGAATTTAAATGCATGTATCATATAAAGGTTCTTGAATTGTGTACATGCTCTCAAAATATCAAATAACAATATTAAATATTGGGAAGTATATTTTTCAGGATCTATATCCTTGATTTTCCATGGTTTTGAAATTGCCACAGTGTCTTGCAACATCACCAATCTGTGTGGTGATCCTTGATTTTGTGTGTTTTCGTGGGGTGTTTAAAAAAAGAAAGGATATGAGCACCTAGAAAGGAATTCAAAACCTCTTCAAAAGAAAGATGAGAGTTTTTTGCCAATCTAAAGACCTTCAAAATTACACTAAAAAAATTGAAAAGAAATCCACTTTAATTCTCAAAACCTTCCAGATTTTGAAAATTTTTTTTTCCCTTATTTTGGAAAATCTGAAGACAAATGAAGTTTCCAAATATGATGGGCAATTCAAATAGAGTTTTTTTTAGATTTTTAGTAATTCATTTTCCCACCAGAAAACGGTAGTAAAATCAAAAATAAGACATTATTTTCAGACTTTTTTCCTTATCTTGCAATTTTTTTTACCATTTTTTTAGCTTTTAGTCTTATAGTGAGCATTGAAAAGGGAAAAAATTTAATTGGGAGATTTTTAGGATTGATTATTTACCTAAAAATAATGAATTCATCTACACAAATAACTGTAAGTGTCTTTTTTGGGGTGCATTTTGAATTCATTTCTGATACTATTTCTATTTATTTTATGGATAATCTGATTTTATAGTTTTAAAAAGCACTTCAAATGACACACAAATATAATTTTTCCATATTTTTTGCACCTTGTTTTGTCCCTCAAAATTTCAACCGCAAATCACCATGTTTAGAACACTATTTGAAGTAGGTCCGCATATTGGCTTTTCTAGTCTCCACATCCAAGAATCAAAGAAGTACAGATTTATATTAATTGAAATATTTGTTTTTTTTTCTGAATTTTGTATGATTTTATTTTCTATTGCTTATTGACTCAATGATTCAAATCAAAGAGATTCCACTTTTGTTTTTTGAATCATGAATGTTTTGGGAAAAGAAAAGCTAAAGAAAATCCCCACATAATTTTTTGTGTGTTGAGATGTAAAGATGTTTTTTTCATGCTTTCTCAATTTTTATGTTTCCTTGATTGACGTATTTCTATACTGTTCTGTTTAATCTTATTTTCTTATGTATTTTCTCCTATCTTTATTCTTGTTTTCCTTATTCTATGTCATTAATGTGTGAGGGTCTTGTGACCCTATCACGCGCAGTTTTCTCATCTGGATTGCACGCAGGCCTCTTATCTGGCACTGGGCGCACACAAATCTACCTCAACTAAAACACTGAACCCGGATCACCCATGGAGAACTTCTAGGCATGCAGGACATCTCTTTTGAACACCCGCTGGAACCCGTGGTGGTCATATCTTGTCAGTCTGGTTGCTCTATCTTGGATATTCATCAAGATTTTCTTGCTTCTCCATCTTGGACATTCTTCAAGATTTTAAACATCTCAAGCAAGCTCCAAGGAAGAATTTGTCTTTGAACCAGGGATAATCCGGTGCAACACCATCAACATCTCCTGCTAACCACCTAAGATCTATCTGAACTTCTCTTTCTCAATTTGAAGATCTTCATCTATTTTCTTCTTGCCATTGCAGTGTCTTATCATTCAAGCCTGGAGGGGAAATGATTCTATGTTATTTAATCATTATTTGTGCACCTTTCTCCTTCATTTCTTTGTAGATCCTGGGTACGAGTTATCTGTTTTTTGAGTGATCTTCTCAGCCATGATTCTGAAAATTCCTTTTCAGTTAATCTGGTTTTTATTCCTTTAGTCCTGAAATAAATATTTGTCAATTTTAACATTGTGCCCTTTTCAATTCTTAATAAAAGACTGCAAGTTCAAAATATTGAACATTCTTTTGAAAGATGAGGTAAAAAAAATTGACAAGAATGTCTTATTTTTGATTTTAATCCAATTTTCTGGAAAGAAAATGAAGCACTAAAAATGTAAAAAATTCATGTTTGAATTTCCTGTCATATTTGGAAACTTGTTTCTTCAGATTTTTCAAAATAATAAAAAAAATTCAAAAATCTGAAAGTATTTGAGACAAAGTGTGTTTTTTTCAAATTTTTTGAGTGTAATTTGGAAGGCCTTTAAAATGGCCAAATACTCTCTTCTTTCTTTTACATGGTTTTTGGATGAATGCGCAGGAACTCATTTTTTTTTGAAAACCCTGCAAAACCACAAAAAATCAAGGATTACTACACTGATTAGTGATGTTGCAAAAGATTTTGGCAGCATAAATACTGCACAAAATCAAGGATTTGGAGCCTGAAAAATATGCTTCTCAATATGTATTATGCTTATTTCATATTTTGAGACCACACGTACAACTCAAGAGCCTTTATATGATAGATACATTTTAAATATTCCAAAACCTAGCTACTCAATTTAAAACTTATGCAAATGGAATTCTTTATGTCAGCTTTCTACTATTGCAGAGCAAGCTGCAAAAGTAACAGAAATAAAATAAAAATAAGAATAATAAAATTAACCTAACAAGGAGTAGGAAAACCATAAACATTATATAAAAAATGGATTCTCCACCCAAAATCAGGTAGGGTCACTCACTCACCCCACGCTTGGAATCCAAATCCTTATATTTTTAAATAATTAAGGAAAGAAAGACCAAAATACCACGGCACCACTATTGAACGTTTTGGCCAATTAAGTATTTCACATGTATTGTCACGTATAGGTTTCACGCCTAAAATTCAGTCAGAATTGAGGTGTTGTGTATATTTTAGGAGTTACAGATGGAAATCTGGTCTGTCACAATTCCCGCGCGCAGCTGCAGCAGCCAATACACCTGCGTGCGGCCAAGATACAGAACTTTCACCCTGTCAAAGCCGTGTATGCAGCCCCGGGCCTCTGAAAAGTAGGCAGCCGCAAGACTATGGGTTGATAAAGTGACAGGTGGCCTGAGAAACCTAGGTACCACATAAACATGCTACAACCTACAAAGGAACATTCTACATATTTAAAAAATCTTCCCGTGGATATTAGATAGTCTAAAAATACATAAAATCATATAAAAATATTTAAATAACATTTATACATATTTTTTATTAAATATAATTCAAAGTACCAAAAATGTCGAAAATAAGATAATGACTACTTCTAAAAATATATTAAAATACTTTAATATACTATTATTGAAATTTCTAGACATCAATATTTTTGTGACATACTAAGAGAACTAATGATGTATGAATATTACATGAATACCCATGACTTATGTTTTTAAGTAATTATTTTAGTAAATCAACTGAATTTCAAAAATGAGGAGTAAAATCAATATCATGACTTTACTCCAATTATTCAATACATAATGAGAGCTCACCTGACATCAGAATATCCGTAGGAATGTCTATTAAAATAATTATTAATTTACTGGGAACATTTACTAAGGATAATAAATTAAATAATAAATAAAAAGGACAGATTAGTGTTATTCACACGTCCAAACATCAATTATAAAGTAGAATAATTCCCATACCCTGTGGAATTAGATGCTACCCGTGCTACAGAACCAAGAACACGTGACAGGCTGCCACGGGTTACCCTTCTAGCCTCAGTGTCCGTCCCTTTGAGCCCCTGTATCCCTCAGAAGGACAATATTGGGACTCAAAAAGCTATAAATAAAGAGCTCTTTTGAGGTATTGATACCCAGAAACCCATTTATATTTACATCCAGACACTGTGCCAAGGTAATAAAATATTTATAATAGATAATTAAGTGATTTATGGCTTTATTCTGATTAATAATATCTGTCACCAACCTTTTTTATCAATTTAAACTGCTGAACAACCTTATAACCCCAGTAAAACAGGTTTAACCCATCAGTGCATGTTACAAAAAGGTACCCAAAGGATTTGATAATATACCAGTGAGTCTTATTATCCCTTCTCTGTTGTGGAAGCTTGGTTACAAAGCACTTCCACTCCACTGTGTATTTTATATACATATCATCTTTGGTAAAAATATCCTTTCAGAATATAAATTAAAGGTTCCAAAGTAACCAGGCCTACATGTTTTCATACTGAATTCCCTAAAGAGAGGTGTTAAAGATCCCCAATATAAGTGTGGCCCCTCTATAAAAATATTTAATGATCAATTTATTTATATTGATTTATAACAATAAATCATATCCAAACCTATTAACCATGCAATGAGCTTTATCCAATTACTTTATGTATTTTTGCTGCATTTATTGAATAATATATTTATTACTTATTCTATCACCTCTGGTAGCTAAAGGATAGCAAGGATCTTGGCATCAAGGAGGCTGACACTTTACAATGCAACCAAACATGAATTTTGCAAATTCTTCCACAATTCAGCCACAGATACATAGAAAGTTCATCCCAATTTCAACTCAAGTCCTTTTACAAAGGTTTTGAATGCCTTTCTGGGTGCTCATATTGTTTTTTTGAACACCCTAAAAAATGAGCAAAATCAAGGATTACCACACGTATTGGGGCTGTTGCAGGAAATTGTGAGGAAGTTGAAGCCACCCAAAATCAATGGTTGGGGGCGTGAAAAATATAAAACCCTAAAGATTTCATATGTTCAAATTAATCATTAAATTTATGACTGTTTTTTTTAAATAACTTGACCACAAGTAAATTTCTTTGATTTATTTTTGCATTTATTATCTCAATGATTATATATATACACAAAAAGAACCAAAATATTTTCCTTGATTGATTTCAAAATTCAGAATTTTAAACCTTTCCATTATTAACAGTGTCCATACCATGCATAATCCACCTTTCTTATGATTCTCAGAATGATCTGCTGAAATATTTCATTGTTTCATCATTTCATCATTTAATTTGTTTATTTTTTTATTTGGAATTTTATTTTCTATTTTTCCAATCTTGATTCCTTTACATTTTCAAAAGGGTGATGATAAATTCACAACTCCAGTTTTGTGGGAGTTTTGTAGGGCCTAACATGGCTCAAATGAGCCGTGGGGGCCCATAGACGACTACAAAGGGCCATTCCAAACAAGCCCGACCCCCAGGTGGTTGTATAGGAGCCATTTACCACCCAAACAAGGTGTATTTGAGTTTCTTAACCCCGTAAATGGCTCAAAACGGCCTTTTTTGGGGGTGCACAACCCCCCAAAAGTTGTTCCAGAATTTTGGGCACCCCCTGGACCCCACTTGGGTTCCTTCAACCCAAATTTGGGATCAAAAAATACTTTGTGGGACTGTTTTTCCACACCTAGTGATTCAAAGTGACTTTAAAGTGAAAAAAAAGTGAAAGTAAAGTGAAAATTGAAATAATATAAAAACCTGCAAACAATTCTTTCTCAACTCAAAAGTGAGCAAACTTTGTTTGTTCAATTGAAAGTTGGATTGAATACTGAAGTATACCATTGCATTTTTTTTGCATGGGAACAGTGGCAAGCCCTCCTTCTTGTGAAATGGCTGCTTGGAAGGTCTGCATTGATAGTGCCATAAACAAAGCTTTGGAAAAAGAAAAAAAAGGATTTGGCTAATGAAACATTGGAAGCCCCAATTGCATCCTCATCAAGGGTGACAATTTAGAAACAAAATTTTTCACAGTGGGATGCAACCTCTGGTTGTGGGTATTATCTTATGTCACAGAGGTCTTTTCTGGATCAAATCTGATTCAAACTAGCTTATGGGGTGCCTGCAACTGTGAAACTACAAAACCTAACCATTGAATTGGTTCCAGATCCACTTGAACCCCCTCCTGTGAGAACTTTTCCTACTAGGGAAGAGGCCCAAAACTATTGTCAAACATGGGCCATGAAGCATGGTTATGCTCTGATGGTTTTTAACTCGAAGAAAGATAAATATGTGGATTTGGCCTCTGATTGCCATGGTTCCTATTTGGGAAAACTTCTTACCAAATGGTCTAGAAAAACTCACACAAGGAAGTTTGGGTGCAATTTTTTAATCCGTGCAAGTTGCATGAAGGCAGACCCCTTGTGGCAACTCTCCTAAAAAGAAACCCAACATAACCATCAAAAATCTGAACATCCCTCTGTGCATCCTCAACTGAGGAGAATATTTTTCAGCATCCTGGATTAAAAGACCCTTGCTGTCCTTTAGCTACCAGAGGTGATAGAATAAATAATAAATATATTATTTGATAAATGCAGCAAAAATCCATAAAATATTTGGATAAAGCTATTGCAAGGTTGATTGGTTTGGTTATAGTTTAATATTATAAATAAATATTCAGAAATTTATTATGAAATAAATTAATGGAGGGGAAAAAATAATATTGGGGATCTTTATCACCTCTGTTCAGGGAATTCACTTTGAAAACACGTATACCTGGTTACTTTTAAATCTTTAATTTATATTCTTGAAGGATATATTGCCCAAAGATAATATATATATATAATATATGGTGGTGTGACAGGTCCTTGTAGCCAAGCTGCCACAACATAAAAAGGATAATAAGACTCACTGGTATATTATCAAATCCTTTGGGTACCTGTTTGGGACGTGCACTGATGGGTTAAACCTATTACTGGGGTTAAAAAGGTTGTTCAGCAGTTTGAGTTGATAAAAAGGGTTGGGAATGGATATTATTAATAAGAATAAAGCCATAAATCACTTAATTATCTCTTACAAGTATTTGATTACCTTGGTACAGTGTCTGGATGTAAATATAACTGGGTCTCTGGGTATCAATATCCTCAAAAGAACTCCTTATTTATAGCTTTTTGAGTCCCAATATTATCCTTCTGAGGAATACAGGTGCTCAAAGGGATGGATGCTAAGGCTAGCAGGGTAACCAGTGGTAGCCTTTCACGTTTTCCTGGTTCTGGAGCATGGGCAGCATCTAATTCCACAGGGTATGGGAATTATTCTACTTTATAATTGATATTTGGACGTGTGAATAACACTAATTTATCCATTATCTATTATTTAAGTAATTATCTTTAGCAAATATCCCCAGGATGTTAATAATTCTTTTAATAGACATTTCTACGAGTACTCTGATGTCAAGTGGGTTCTCATTATGTATTAACTGATTGGAGTAAAATCATGATATTGATTTTCCTTCTTATTTTCAAAATCCAGTTGATTTACTTGCAATAATTGATTAAAAATATAAGATATGAGAATTCATGTAATATTTTACATTATCAGTTCCCGCAGAATTTCAAAAAAATACTGATGTCTTGAAGTTCTGAAAATTGTATATTAAAGTATTTCAATATATTTTTAAAAAAGAGTAGTTATCTTATTTTTGACATTTTTGGAATTTTTAATTATATTTTATAAAAAATATGTATAAAGGTTACTTAAGTATCTTTATATACTTTAATGTATTTTTAGATTATCTACTATCTGCAGGGACATTTATTACCTATGTGGAATGCCTCCATCATGGTTGTAGCACATTTATGTGGTACCTGAGCTTCTTGGTCCGCCTGTCCCTCTGTCAGCCTGTAGTCCCCCGGCTGCATACTTTTCAGATGCCCAAGGATGCATACACGGCTTGTAAGGGTACACTGAAAGGGTGGCATTGCTGCTGCTCAGCTGCAGGCAGGTGTATTGGTTTCCACGGCATTGTGACAGAACACATTTCCGTGTGTAACTCCTAAGATATACACAACACCTCAATTCTGACTGAAATTTAGGTGTGAAGCCTATACGTGACAATATGTGTGAAATATTTGATTGGCCAAAAAGTCCCATAGTGGTGCCATGGTATTTTGGTCTTTTCTATTTGTAAGGGTAATGTTAAATTAACGGCTCATTGAGCTGTGCACACGGTTTGAAATGGGCCGTGTGGCTCAGCACACGGTCCAATTCAAGCCGTGTACAGCCCCCCATGGCTCACAGAGTTGTGTGGCCCACCCAACCTTGTCTGCCACAGTGTGGAGTTCTACACGGCACCAGACAACAGGGAGCAAAAAAAAAAGTAAAAGGAAAAGGAATGAAAGGGTACTAACACAACCCATAAACTAAATAAACCTTCAAAAAAACAGAAATCAACCAAAAAATCAAAGAATGTTCATTTTTTGGTTGAAAAAAACAAAAAAATAAATAAATAAATCAAAATAAAAATAAAAATAAAAATGGTACTATCCAATGGACTAGCCCTAAAGTAAAAAGACCCAAAAAACACAAGTAACTGGACTGGCACTAAAGTAAAAACACCCAAAAGAAAGACAAATAACTTGACAACCATAAAGTAAAAACACCAAAAGGAATAAAACTAACTAGACAAGCCATCAAGGCATTTCAAATTGACTAGCCCTAACATAAAAGGGCCCAAAAATTAAAGAAGTCTTTTGACAAGCCCTAAAGTAAAACTGCCCAAAAAAATAAAATTATTTTGAAAAGCCATAAAGTAAAAACACCAAAAAAAATTTCAACTTGCGTTAAGCTGATACCATCCCAAGCTTAACAAAGGTTAGGCTTGTGGTGGAATCAGCCCAACACAAGTTGAACTGACTTACCATTAAACTCTCATTCAAAACAATCAATATAATGATGTTAACTCAAAAAACTCAACATAATGATGTTCAAAATGTGATAACCCTTTATATTGATAGAACTTGTTAGAATTCCATTAAAATATATAATAAATTTTTAGTTGATCTTTGAGATGATCAACCCAACCAGAGGCCTTTTTAGAAATAAAGGAACGTGGCTTTGCTACAATGGGCGGAATTGGAATCATTTCTCCCTAAAGTACTAATAGAACCAAGTGGTTATTGTTTACAAAGGAAATGAACATTGGATATGATTGATCAGTAACACCATTTTTAATTGGAGTGTAAGTATCACATGACTCCAATGAAATGAAACATATAGGTTCGGAATATTTGTCTGCTATGATTTGACCCATGTCCAATTTAGCCAGCCATTTTGAGGAGAGAATCTTTTCATTGATGTCTTCAACATCAAGACTTTTTTAATCTTTTCAACCTCCTTTGCAGCACCAAGCATCTAAATGTAGAATGTTTTATGTTTCTCTAATGTTTCAATCATTTCCTTCCTAACTTTAAACCAACCATGTTCTTCATAACCAAGCAATTTAGAAATGACTCTAAATCCGCAATTCCCATCTCCAATTGGATCCCAAACCCCACCCAAGAACTTATAGAATTTCTTGTGTATTTTATTGATGTATTTCACGTTTGGTTGCTTTCATTAAAAGTAACTTAGTATTAATTTATTTAATTGGATAAATGAAAGGAAAACTCACCAAAGATGAGCTTCTGGTTGAGCTTTGCTGCATGTTCTCTTCCTCTGAAGAGGATTTTGATTCCAAATTAAGTGATCCTACTTTACTTTCAGTCTCTTCCTCTGGAATATGAAATTCAGATTCAGATTCTGCCAACTTTGACTAAAAATCCATTATTAGTTAGTAACTAATTTGATTAAACCAAAAAAATGAACATATATCAAAAGAAAAGACCCACAATCTTTTGTCTTTTTTTGTTTGGAGCCCTTATAGCTCTTTTTTCCCCCTTGAGTTGTTTGTCAAAAAGCTCAAATAAAGGTGGTTCTTGCTGCATATCTGTCAATTTTGGCCTTCCCCTACTTGATTGAAAGAGTTTAGGTTCAAGTCTTGGCTTTGATTGATATTTTGTAATCTTCTGAATGATATACTTCAATAGTCCCCTTTGATCATGATCTGGAGATTCCAAGATCATTGCATTGAATTTTTCATGTAAATGAGTAATGGTTAGCATTTCATCAACATTGCACTGGAAAAATTCAAAAGGATCAACCATTAGTGAATTAGTTAATCAAAAAGTATTAATCACATAGTGATTTGAACAATCCAACTTAAGCCAACTTAAAGAACTGGAATTGCAAGGGTCATAGTACCAACTTCACCTAGGATGAACATCTTCAGGTACACAAGATCTTCTGAATGTTAGATAGTCACCCATTTTGTGGGAAAATGGCAAACCAATAGTCTTGAAATATGACTTGGTGCAGACTTTTCCATCATGATCACATTTGAAATTCTTGAATTGTTCCCTAACAAGATGGATTGCCTCTAAAGAAAATTTGTAATGCAATGGTAACAGTTCAGGGGGAAGAACTGTCCCTAACTTAATTTGAGAGTTATAAAGTGATGCATGAACTGAATTAATTTGATTCAAAAATTTTCCATCAAGGCTTTTCCAAACATAAAACAGGTTTCCCAAAGAGTTTGCAAGGAATTGTTTGAGAGTCACATGGGGCCCTTCAACCCAAGAAGTTGTTTTGTTTCCAAAATCTGGGTTTATACAAGTCCACGCTGTTAAAAACTTCTGTTTGATAGGGAAAATCTTATTTTCCATATGATCAGGTACATCCTCATAGTCTTTCAAGAAAAGATATTCAAGTCAAAAGGCCAGAACCCAAAACTAGGAAGAATAAGAAGCAGTGATTTGGACCTACTCTGAGCTCTGCATCAATGACCTCCGCCGCCTCCTTGGTCTTTGAGGCCCCATACTTTTCCCACAGTTTCATAAAGCTTTTTCACCCTTCAAAGTCATTAAAAAAGCGCACTTTACAGTTTGCTTGTATGTTTTTAGACAAGTGCCAAGTGCAACATTGTCTTGATGACTCTGGGAAACTATTTCAAATTGCACAAATCAGAGCTTTTTCACGGTCCATCACAAAGACTTTTGGAAGTCTTTCAGGATCATAAGCCAACTCCTTTAATGAGTTTTTAGACCAACAGTAGAACTCAAATGTTTCTTTTGTTATAAATACAAGAGCTTTTGTGAAATTTTTCCAATTGGCTGTCATTCCTACAACATGCAATAGTGGGGTTTTGTACTTATTTTTTTTATAAGTACAATCCAACATAGAAATGTGATGGAATTCTTTTAAAAGCTTTACTGCCTCGGGACGTGCTAAGTACTGGGCCTCCAAGTGACCCTCTCCACTGAACTTTGAACGGTGAATCCAACTTGTTTCTTCAAGCTGTTCATATAGTACCTCCATAACACTTTTTCCCTTTAGTTCTGCTAGTGTGACCTTCCACTTAGTGTTATAGATTGTTTGGTCATCAACATAATCCAGCCCATCAATATTTCTCAATTTTCTCTTCAGTTGTAAGGTATTGAGCCCATAATTCATGCCTTCTACTAGATTGTCTAAGGCCACCCCAAAATTCTCCTCAGTTGAGGATGCACAGAGAGATGTTCATATGGTTGATGGTTATGTTGGGTTTCTTTGTAGGAGAGGCGCCAAAAGGGGTGTGCCTTTTTTCAACTTGCATGGATTAAAAACTTGCACCCAACCTTCCTTGTGTGAGTTTGTCTAGACCATTTGGTAAGAAGGCTTCCTGAATAGGAACCATGTCTATCACAGGCTAAATCCACATATTGGTCACACTTTGAGTTGAAAAACTTTAAAGCCTAACCATGCTTAATTTCCCATGTTTGACAATAGTTGTGTGCCACTTACCTAGTAGGAAAAGAACTCAAGGGAGGTGGGTCAAGTGGATCTAGTAAACATTCATTGGTTAAGTCATAGTTTCATAGTTACATGAACCCATCAGTTTCAATCAAATTAAATGGCGCAAATACCAGTAACATGAAATGTTACTCACCACCAGCGGTCATGTCAATTTGTGGAAGATTTTTTTCCTCAATTGTCACCCTTGATGAGGATGCAATTGGGGCTTCAAATGTTTCATTACCCAAATCCTTTTTTTATTTTTCCAAAGCATTTTTGATGGCACTATCAATGTAGACCTTCCACACAGCCATTTCAGAAGAAGGAGGGCTATCCACTGTTCCCATGCAAAAAAATGCAATGGTATACTTCAGTATTCAATTGAACTTTGAATTGATCAAACTAAGTTTGCTCAGTTTCAAGTTGAGAAAGTGTTGGTTGCAGATTTTTATATGATTTATGATTGTTCACTTTAATTTCACATGGGTTTCACCTTAATGTCTCTTTGGGATTTCTAGGTGTGGAACAAGAGTCCCAGAAAGTATGTGTTAATCCCAAATTTGGGTTTACAGAACGCAAGTGTGGTCCAGGTGGTGCCCAAAATTTTGGCACAGCTTCTGGGGGATTGTGCACACCCAAAAACGGCCAATTTGAGCCGTGTACGGGGGTACACGGCTCATTTGAGCCATGTATGGGGGTTACACAGCTCCTACACAACCCCCTGGGGGTTGCGCATGTTTGAAAAGACCCTTTGTAGTTTTCTTTGGGCCCCCACAGATCATTTGAGCCGTGTAGGGCCCTACACAACTACCAAACGGTTGGAGCAGTGAATTTAACATCACTCTATTTGTAATTATTAAAAATATAAGGAGTTGGATTTCAAGGGTGGGTTCAGTGAGTGAACCTAACTAGCTTTGGGTGGGGAATCCATTTCTGCAATAATATTTCTGGATTTCCTACTCCTTCTCAAGTTAAATTTAATATTTTTATTTTATGTTATTTTTGTTACTTTTGCAGCTTGCTCTGCAATAGTAGCAAGCTGACAATCTTGGGGGTGGCCTTAGAAAATATAATAGAAGGCATGAATGATGGGACCAATGCGTTGCAGCTAAAGAGAAAATTGAGCAAGATTGATGGAGGGGATTATGTTGATGACCAAAAAATCTATAACACTAAGAGGAAGGTAACACTTGCAGAACTAAAGGGGAAAATTGTTATGGAGGTACTCTATGAACATCTTGAAGAAACAAGTTGGATTCAGGGTTCAAAGTTCAGTGGAGAGGGTCACTTGGAGGCCCAGTGCTTAGCATGTCCAGAGGCATTAAAGCTTTCAAAACAATTCCATCATATTGCTATGTTTGATTGTACTTATAAGACAAAAAAGTACAAAATCCTGCTATTGCATGTTGTAGTACTGACAGACAATTGGAAAACTTTCACAAAAGCTCTTGTATTCATAAAAAAAGAAACATTGAGTTCTACAGTTGGTATGTAAAATCATTAAAGGAGTTGCCTTATGATCCTGTGAGACTTCCAAAAGTCTTTGTGAGGGACTGTGAAAAAGCTCCAATTTTTGCTATTGAATCTAGTTTCCCAGATTCATCAAGACAATTTTGCACTTGGCACTTGTCTAAAAACATACAAGCAAACTGTAAAGTGCACTTTGTTAATGACTATGAAGGATGGAAAAGCTTTATGATTCTGTGGGAAAATTATGGGTCATCAAAGACCAAGAAGGAGGTGGAGGTCAATGATGCGGAACTCAGAGTAGGTCCAAATTGCTGCTTCTTATTCTTCCTAGGTTTGGATTCTGAACTTTTGACTTTAAAGTGTTTTTTGAAATACTATGAGGATGTATTGAGTATATGGATAATAAAATTTTCTTTATCAAAGAGACGTTTGTAACAGCATGGACTTGTATAAACCTAGATTTTGGAAACAAAACAACATCTTGGGTTGAAGGGGCCCATGAAAATCTCAAAAACTTCCTTCCAAACTCTTCAGGAAACATTTTGGATGTTTGGAAAAGCCTTAACAGAACAGTTTCAAATCAAATTAAATTGTTTCATGCATCACTTTATAACTCTTGAATAAAGTTGGGGAAAGTTCTTCCACCTGAACTGTTACAATTGGGTTACAAATTGTCTTTAGAAGCAATTCAGCTTCTTAAGGAACCATTTGAGAAGTTCAAAAGCAATCATGATGGAAAATTGTGCACCAAGTCATATTCCAAGACTATGGGTTTTCCCTGTTCCCGCCAAATAGGTGACCATTGATCATTCAGAGGATCAATGGTACCCAAAGATTTTCATCCTCAGTGGAGGTTGGACTATGACCCTTGCAGTTCTAGTTCTGTAAGTTGGCTTAAGTTGGATTGTTCAAGTTGGATTGTTCAAATCACTATGTGATTAATGCTTTTTGATTAACTAATTCACTAATTGTTGATCCTTTTGAATTTCTTCAGTGAAATTTTGATGAAATGCTAAGCATTACTCAGTTACGTGAAAAATTCAATGCAATAATCTTGGAATCTCCAGATCATGAGAAAAGCAGACTATTGAAGTATATCATTCAGAACATTTCAAAATATTGACCCAAGCCAAGACTTGAACCTACAGTCTTTTGATCAGGTAGGGGCAGGCCAAAATTAACAGATACCCCGCAAGAACCATCTTGGTTTGATCTTGTTGACAAAAAACTCAAGGGCAAAAAAAGGACTAGAAGGGCTCCAAACCAGAATAGATGAAAGATTTTAAGTCTTTTCTTTTGAGATATGTTCATTTTTTTGGTTGAATGAACTTGGTTACTAACTAATGATTAATTTTTAGTCAAAGTGGGCAGAATCTGAATCTGAATTTCATAGTTCAGGGGAAGAGACTGAAAGTTAATTGGGATCACTTAATTTGGAATCAGAATCCTCTTCAGAGCAAGAGAACAGGCAGCAAAGTACAACCAGAAGCTCATCTTTGGTGAGTTTTCATTTCATTGATCCCATTAAATGAATGAATACTAAGTTACTTTCAATGATAGGAACAAAACTTGAAATACATCAATCAAATAGGCAAGAAAATCCATAAGTTCTTGGGTGAGGTTGGGGATCCAATTGGAGATGGGAATTGCGGATTTGGAGTCATTGCTAAATCTCTTGGTTATGAAGAACATGGTTTGTTTAAGTTAGGAAGGAAATGATTGGAACATTAGAAAAACATAAAGAATGCTACATTAAGATGCTGGGTGGTGCAAAGGAGTTTGAAAAGATTAAACAAAGACTTGATGTGGAAGAAATCAATGAAAAGATTCCCTCCTCAAAATGGCTGGCTAAGTTAGATACGGGTCAAATCATAGCAGACACACATTCCATACCTATATGCTTAATTTCATTGGAGTCATGTGATACTTATACTGCAATGAAAAATGGTGTTTCTGATCAATCAGATCCAATGTTCATTTCCTTTGTAAACAATAACCACTTGGTTCTATTAGTAGTTGAGGGAGAAATGATTCCAATCCCGCCCATTGTAGCAAAACCACATTCCTTGATTTCTAAAAAGGCCTCTGGTTGGGTTGATCATCTCAAAGATCAACTGCAACTTTATTCTAGATTATATTGATTATATACTTTGACTTAATTTCATCATTGGGTTTCATATAAATTGAAATTCTAATGCAGCTAACTAGTTCTATTAATATAAAGGATTATCAAATTTTGAACATCATTATAATGAGTGTTTTGAGTTAACTTCATTATACTGGGCGTTTTGAATGAGATTTTAATGGTAAGTCAGTTCAACTTTTGTTGGGCTGATTCAATTGTAAGGATTATTTTACTCCTTGTGATGGTATCAGGGCAACACAAGTTGAACTTGTTTTTTTTCTATTTTTATTTTAGGGCTTGTCCAGTTACTTGTCTTTTTTCGGTGGTTTTTGAATTAAGGGCTTGTCCAGTTAACAGTCTTTTTTTGGGGGTTTTTAATTTAGGGCTAGTCTAGTTCCTTGTGATTTTTTCTGTTTTTTTTTTTTTTTTTTTAGTTTAGGTCTAGTCCAGTTACTTGTGCTTTTTTTTGGGTCTTTTTAATTTAGTGCTAGTCCATTGCATAGTCCCAGTATTTTTTGTTTTTTTTTTATTTATTTATTTATGTATGTTTTTCTTACTTATAGGAGTATTTTACTCCTTATGATGGTATCAGCTTAACAAAAGTTGAACTGGTTTTTTTTTTGTGGTTAGTTTAGGGCTAGTCCAGTTACTTGATTTTTTGGTGTTTTTAATTTAGGGCTAGTCCAGTTACTTGTCTCTTTTTTTGGGTTTTGAATTTAGGGATAGTCCAGGTACTTGTGATTTTTTTTGGTGTTTTTAGTTTAGGGCTAGTCCAGTTACTTGTGTTTTTTTGGGTCTTTTTACTTTAGGGCTAGTCCATTGGATAGTCCCATTTTTCATTTATTTATTTATTTATTTATTTTTAGGGTGATGTTGAATTCACGGCTCCAGTGGTGTGGGAGTTGTGTAGGGCCCCTCAACGTGTGGGACCCATACACTACTCCATATAATTTATAATTTATCATTTATGATTTATTATTATTTATTATTTATTAATCATTAATCATTAATTATTAATTATTAATTATTAATTATGAATTATTATTTATTATTTATTATTTATTATTTATTATTTATTATTTATTATTTATTATTTATTATTTATTATTTATTATTTATTATTTATTATTTATTATTTATTATTTATTATTTATTATTTATTATTTATTATTTATTATTTATTATTTATTATTTATTATTTATTATTTATTATTTATTATTTATTATTTATTATTTATTATTTATTATTTATTATTTATTATTTATTATTTATTATTTATTATTTATTATTTATTATTTATTATTTATTATTTATTATTTATTATTTATTATTTATTATTTATTATTTATTATTTATTATTTATTATTTATTATTTATTATTTATTATTTATTATTTATTATTTATTATTTATTATTTATTATTTATTATTTATTATTTATTATTTATTATTTATTATTTATTATTTATTATTTATTATTTATTATTTAACATTTATTATTTATTATTTATTATTTATTATTTATTATTTATTATTTATTATTTATTATTTATTATTTATTATTTATTATTTATTATTTATTATTTATTATTTATTATTTATTATTTATTATTTATTATTTATTATTTATTATTTATTATTTATTATTTATTATTTATTATTTATTATTTATTATTTATTATTTATTATTTATTATTTATTATTTATTATTTATTATTTATTATTTATTATTTATTATTTATTATTTATTATTTATTATTTATTATTTATTATTTATTATTTATTATTTATTATTTATTATTTATTATTTATTATTTATTATTTATTATTTATTATTTATTATTTATTATTTATTATTTATTATTTATTATTTATTATTTATTATTTATTATTTATTATTTATTATTTATTATTTATTATTTATTATTTATTATTTATTATTTATTATTTATTATTTATTATTTATTATTTATTATTTATTATTTATCATTTATCATTTATTATTTATTATTTATTATTTATTATTTATTATTTATTATTTATTATTTATTATTTATTATTTATTATTTATTATTTATTATTTATTATTTATTATTTATTATTTATTATTTATTATTTATTATTTATTATTTATTATTTATTATTTATTATTTATTATTTATTATTTATTATTTATTATTTATTATTTATTATTTATTATTTATTATTTATTATTTATTATTTATTATTTATTATTTATTATTTATTATTTATTATTTATTATTTATTATTTATTATTTATTATTTATTATTTATTATTTAACATTTATTATTGATTATTGATTATTTATTATTTATTATTTATTATTTATTATTGATTATTGATTATTTATTATTTATTATTTATTATTTATTATTTATTATTTATTATTTATTATTTATTATTTATTATTTATTATTTATTATTTATTATTTATTATTTATTATTTATTATTTATTATTTATTATTTATTATTTATTATTTATTATTTATTATTTATTATTTATTATTTATTATTTATTATTTATTATTTATTATTTATTATTTATTATTTATTATTTATTATTTATTATTTATTATTTATTATTTATTATTTATTATTTATTATTTATTATTTATTATTTATTATTTATTATTTATTATTTATTATTTATTATTTATTATTTATTATTTATTATTTATTATTTATTATTTATTATTTATTATTTATTATTTATTATTTATTATTTATTATTTATTATTTATTATTTATTATTTATTATTTATTATTTATTATTTATTATTTATTATTTATTATTTATTATTTATTATTTATTATTTATTATTTATTATTTATTATTTATTATTTATTATTTATTATTTATTATTTATTATTTATTATTTATTATTTATTATTTATTATTTATTATTTATTATTTATTATTTATTATTTATTATTTATTATTTATTATTTATTATTTATTATTTATTATTTATTATTTATTATTTATTATTTATTATTTATTATTTATTATTTATTATTTATTATTTATTATTTATTATTTATTATTTATTATTTATTATTTATTATTTATTATTTATTATTTATTATTTATTATTTATTATTTATTATTTATTATTTATTATTTATTATTTATTATTTATTATTTATTATTTATTATTTATTATTTATTATTTATTATTTATTATTTATTATTTATTATTTATTATTTATTATTTATTATTTATTATTTATTATTTATTATTTATTATTTATTATTTATTATTTATTATTTATTATTTATTATTTATTATTTATTATTTATTATTTATTATTTATTATTTATTATTTATTATTTATTATTTATTATTTATTATTTATTATTTATTATTTATTATTTATTATTTATTATTTATTATTTATTATTTATTATTTATTATATATTGTATATTATTTATTATATATGATATATTATATATTATTTATAATTTATAATTTAGTATTATTTATTATTTATAATTTATTATTCATTATTTGTGATTTATTGGAGGATACACAACTTGATTTTAGTTGTTTAGTGTTCAGTACAACTCAAATGGGATGTATAGCATGCCACACAGCCCATTTGAGTTGTGTAGCATGCCACACGGCCCATTTGAGCCATGTAGCATGCCACACAGCCCATTTGAGCCATTTAGCATGCCACACGGCTCATTTGAGTTGTGTAGGGTGCCACACGGCCCATTGATCCATGTACACAACTCAAAGAGCCGTGTACAGAGTTGTGTACACGTCTCAATGAGCCGTGAATTTAACATTACCCTTAATTTTAGGCTAGTCCAATTAAATAAGGTCAACTTGTGTTTGACTGATACCATCATTAGAAGTATTTTCACTTTTTATGATGGCATCAGCTTAAATCAAGTTGAAATTAATTATGTGGTATTTTATTTTATTTTAGGGTTGTATTGTATGTATAATTTTCCTTTTTCATTTTATTTACCCATTTTTATTTTTTTTGGGCACAAATTTTCAAATTTTTGAAACTTTTAATTTAATTTATAAAACTCCAAGAAAAGCCATGCACTTGTTGTTAGTTAGACACACTTTCTTCAGAACAGCTGTCATAACCACCACAACCAATTCCTTGTGCTTCACCTGCTGGCAGGTGTGGAGCGTTTTTCATGTTGAATAAGCAGGGGAGCCATATGCTAATTTAAAGATTGAAATTTTCAATTTTTGTTAAAGGGACAGGCCAACAATTCCTGAAAGAAAAGGAAAAAAACAATTAAAGAATTAAATATAATAAATCTGATTGCATTTAAAAAAAACTCAATATATCTACAAAATACAAATTGTGGTTTTAAATATTGGCTATGGAGCCTAAATTCATTTAATATCCTTAAAGAAATCCCGTTTGATCATTTCAACCTCCTTTGAAAAATATTATCAGAGGATCTTTAATTTAATTAGTTCTCCATCATCTTCTTGTGGCCTTGCAAGCTATTACAGCCAATTCTAGCTCTTGTGGAATTTTTCCCCTCTTTCTTGATTTTTGATTGATTAAGTTATTCTTTCATTTCAAAAAAGCTGTTTTGTTGACGAGGATTTGATTTGACACATCCTCCCAGGATCTTGTGAAATTTCAGGGTTAAATCATGGTTTTTGTGGTTGCATATTTCTTGATCATGATTATTATTATTATTATTATTATTATTATTATTATTATTATTATTATTATTATTATTATTATTATTATTATTATTATTATTATTATTATTATTATTATTATTATTATTATTATTATTATTATTATTATTATTATTATTATTATTATTATTATTATTATTATTATTATTATTATTATTATTATTATTATTATTATTATTATTATTATTATTATTATTATTATTATTATTATTATTATTATTATTATTATTATTATTATTATTATTATTATTATTATTATTATTATTATTATTATTATTATTATTATTATTATTATTATTATTATTATTATTATTATTATTATTATTATTATTATTATTATTATTATTATTATTATTATTATTATTATTATTATTATTATTATTATTATTATTATTATTATTATTATTATTATTATTATTATTATTATTATTATTATTATTATTATTATTATTATTATTATTATTATTATTATTATTATTATTATTATTATTATTATTATTATTATTATTATTATTATTATTATTATTATTATTATTATTATTATTATTATTATTATTATTATTATTATTATTATTATTATTATTATTATTATTATTATTATTATTATTATTATTATTATTATTATTATTATTATTATTATTATTATCATTGTCATTATCATTATTATTTTTATTATTATTATTATTATTATTATTATTATTATTATTATTATTATTATCATTGTCATTATCATTATTATTTTTATTTTTATTACTATTATTATTATTATTATTATTATCATTATCATTATCATTATCATTATCATTATCATTATCATTATCATTATCATTATCATTATCATTATCATCATCATTATCATTATCATTATTATTATTATTATTATTATTATTATTTGATGTTTGGGAGGTGTATCTTGAAATGGTGGTGGATAGTGTAATTTTGGTTATTTTATTTCAGTGAGGTGGAAAATTGTAGGTTACTCCATTTTAACTAGATGGTGCATGGTTTTCAAAATCTACATGATGCTCTATACTGTCTGGCTATGTTTTTTTTAGCCAGGAATGGCTTAATTAGAAGATTTTCATTGACAAACATTTCAGATTCTCTTAGCAGGATTTTGAATTTGAGAATCATAGTCCATTGAATTATGAGCTCTTTCCACCACAGAAATCTGCATGCCACTTACTAGCAAGTGCCATCATAGAGCTCTTGCCCAATGTATGGCCAAGCTCAGGTCAAGCTCCTACCAAGCTGAGGTCAAAATTTATCAATGCTCCAATGCACAGTCACTGACTGTGCACAATGCATAGTGACTGTGCGTCTCATCGTCCGGGGACACTCATTGAGGCGCATTTGATTCTCAGCGAGTACTGATGCAATGAGGTTGCGAGAGAATATATTGACATGCTCACTAAAATTATCCCGAAAACCAGAGCGCCATACTGCTAACAGTTTGACTGCACAGATGTTTTAGCCGAGGAATCTTGAGCCATGCGTCGGCCGCGGGCAATGATGAATTAAGAAGCCGGCGGAGCTACATAATAAATGAACAAATGCCCAAATCAAAGCTCAAGGGGGCAATAAGATGCTGGGTGAGGTGGACCATAGGCGCCACTACTGTCCACCGAGTGGGGGACGAAGACACCTTACATGTTTGCCATCGGGCATGCAGCAAATCTGAAACTGCATCAAGGTGCATTGTGGGAGAATATCTCCCTATAGAGTATCACAATTAACATATTGCTTACCTTGGACTATGCAGTGTGCTAGCACTCCAGAATCAGATACCAGTGGGGAGGTCTGGATACGGCTCTGAAACTAAAGCATGATGTTCAAGAACTATCATCACTCTTCCGTTGTGATAGCGTTTCAGTACGATATTTATCAGGAGACAGAAATATTGCGGTTGTTGAATTGATCTTCACCTAGTACCACCCCGCCGCCGTCGGCCCCCGTGCCTTTTGAACCTGACCACTCCAGTTGTCCACCTCAAGGTGTTGGTTTGCCTCCGATTCCTCAGCCAGCCCCAAGGAGTGAAGTACATCACCGCCTACCGGTTGGATGAATCTCCCACAACCATGCGCCCGAGCCAAATGATCGTGCTCATTCTAGTGCAATTGTTGTGCCCCACTACCGTTCTAGCGGCCAAATCAAGCGGCCTTTTCGGCCTCGAGGAAGCAACTCTGGGCAAGTGTTCCGAACAATTCATGGCAGAAGGGTTACGCGACATGCTCACCAAAATTTGTTCTATCCTGTTGGAATTTCCTGTTATCTTGCCGTCTTTAGGCCAAGAACTAGAGTCGCTATCCCCCAAACCTCTGCTAGGTAGACCAACACCTGACGTTATCCCATCTCGCCGGCCGCCAAACCCGGCATCTACAAAAAAGCCGGGTTGCAAAAGTAGCCGTAAGTTTCCTGACCGGCTAGTATAACGACTGGGGAGCACACGGTGACCTAAGCTCCACTCTCTCATCCCGTGGACCATTTTTCTAAAGCAATCGCGGACCTACTAAAGCTGTCCTTTTCTGACCAACTTCACGCCGACCACCAGCTGGACGAATCCCGCCCCACCACACCCTCACCAAAAAAAGCCTTGCCGCAAGGACGCAAGGGGAGGACGAAGAGCACCGGTTCAATTGGCTCTCGTCCTTCTCGTTCAAACGATCCACCCGCGTCGCGACTTCCGTCAACAGTTGAGGCAGAGGAGACTGGTGGGTCCGAGTTATTGGATAACTCCACTCTGAAGTGCAGCCAACTAAGGACTGCTTATGATTGAATGCTCATAAGTAGACGCGGATTGCCACGAGATCCCCAAGGTTAAACCCACCAGCCCCCGGCCAAAGTTTTCCAACCAGAGTAGATCCAAATCCCTTGCGCAATTGTCCACTCTGCAGACGGAGGAAGCAGGCTAGCGTCGATTCAGACCCGGTTTGTTCTAAAGCAGTGCCTCTTGGCCTATCTATGTTGAGACCCTGTGATGTGCTTCAAAATTCCGCAGAGAAAGACCAGAACCGTCAGCTAGCAAGTGTGACTGAAAACCCTCCCTCTCCTGCGTCCCCTTTGGAACTCAGGCCGCTGTCAACCCCACGAAGAGAGTTAGCATGTAGGCTCAGATCAAGTTGATCAATGATTCCATTAGTATTTCTACTAACCCGTTTTCAGTGAAACTAGCAGCAAATGACGAAAGCTTTGGCGCAAAGAAGCCTGAAAAGGACGCCAAGAATCTTCGACAGACTTTGCAGCTGACTCCCAGCTCTCCATCCCCTAGCGATAAAGCTTCCGCCATCGAGCTAGATGACCACGCTGGTGGGCCAAAAGACGATAAGGAATTTGAGACTAGTCCAAATACTGACGGCACGTTCCTCTTTATTAACCAACTTAGGACCCAAAATCCCGCAGCTCAACCTCCTGCAAAGCCCCTTGACGCCGCCGCCTTCAGGCGGAAACCCCGGTATGTGCCGCCTACACAAAATGGCCATGTTAAAAAACCCGGGGTGAGACTCTGATACGGCTTTGCTTTGGCAGCGAGATCAGAAAATGTTGATTTGGCCTTAGCTCAACAACCTCCCTGCTTACCTCAAGATGACTCATCCATAGCTCCACTCCTAAAATCTGACCCGCTGACCCTCAAAGGTAGTAGGTTGATCTTAACGTGTCAATCAACATTCTAATGTTTGGCCAATTTGCGGCCCTTCTTAACTTGATTCCAGGGCATCAAGCTTTGAGTGGCGAACAGAGCAGCCCAGGAGCCGATGATCATACAGAGATTCCTGCGGATACCGCTGCAGGGAGCACAGAAGTCACCCGTGAGTCATGGTCACACAAGACTTCTACGTCCTCATAGTTTGAAAGTTCATAGTTTCGAATTCCTACTTGCTAATGTCGTTCTGTATATTACCAAGGCTCTGCATTGAAACCCGCTGCGGACCAATCTAACCTTGCTGAAGAATCTCCCTCGGATTTCTCGGGGAGAAAACCCCCAGAAAACGAAATACCTGGCCCAAAAGTAGGACAAGTGGGTGAGTAAAAAGCAAAATCAACCTATTGATGGCAACCAGAGCCACATCACTGCGAAAAAAAATCTAATTTTCCAGTGCCTCTGGCTTGTTAAGTAAACCTCGAAGCCCTAATAAGCATCAAAGGTTTGAAACCAGGTGAACTTATTTTCCCCAGTTGCTTCGCATCTCTTAATGCTTCCAAATAAACCAACATCAAGCCCTAATCCTTTTCGGCGCAGTCGACCTTGGGCTACACATTACCAGCCTACTACCTCATAACGGGCAAGATTTATCCCAGAGCCCGGATGTTATTGGATTGCAGCCTTCAGGTCCTAGCTCACCTCTCTCGTCAGCAAGGTCCTCAAAGCTCGCCAGCGATGATGTCTCCAGCAAACATCCCCGGCTTCGAATCGATCTCCCAAGCCAGAAGTACGATTCAGACTCGGACTCAAACTATGATTTATTTGAATATCGACCGATGAGTCCTCAGCCCGCGCTGTTCAGTGATTCGGAATCTGAGGTTGAAACCGATGAGCAGAAAATTCGATCGGCGCTTGATATCATCTCCGCTCTGGATTCCTCAAGACACAACTATCCTGAAAATGAAAAGGTCAGTGACCGCACGATGACGAACCCATCTCATCTCAATGGCGTGAACTTGGAATCGCAGCTATCAACGCGATATAGGCCTTGGGGTGAAGCTGCAACTCACGTGATTGGAAGCCTGCACAAACCTCCCGAATTAGCACCTCTTGCGTTGCCTGGGAGAAGTGCTGAGCTATCATCCCCAGGAGGACCGGTCACCGGTGACCAAGGAGTCTCGCGGAGGTCTTGGGCGCAAAGAAATAAGCAGATCTATGGATGGCTTTCTCAACAGATGAAGAAGGCGATAGGTTTCGTTTCAAACATAAGGATGAAGCTGAAACCAAAAAAGCGCTCCGGGTCGAATATATTTCGTTCACATGTAATAGACGCCGTAACGCCCCCAAAACATGCCCCTCCCTCTCCTTTGGCCTGGCGTGCTGCCATCAACGCAATGGAAAACCATGGGAAGAATCGGCTCGTGTTGAGTATGGATTCGGAGGAGCCCTCTCATCCAGAAACTTTTAGACCAATCATTCTACCCACTCGGTTGTTGAGGCCCGTTTCGATTGCACGAGGTGATCCTGAAAATAAGCAGGAAAGAGCAAGGGCTTCAGTTAAAGCAGTACTCCCGTCAGAGCCTCCCGTCGCTATTCTGCAACCTAAATCACAACGCCTGATTCCAAAGAAGAAAAACGTTGTGTATCGGACTCTCACAGCCACGAACGAATTCAAAAGGAAAACGAAAACATGGATATCCAAAAACTTGAAGCCCATCAGAACGGTTAGGAAGCAGGCAACTGACCGAATTGGTCTAGTGGTCAACACAACTGTTCACAGACTTTACAATTCATTCAAAACAAGCATCCGTTTATACCTTCGATTGATCCAAGGAAATAGACAATAATGTGCACCTGCTACAAGAAGATTCTGCTGTTTTTCTTGCGATAGTTTTCCTGGGATCTTTTACTTGAGCTTTTCCGCAAATAAGACATTCTGTGTTTTTGAAACGCTTTTCGCATTCCTTCCACCCAGTTTTCGATCAACACTTCCCGTAGAAAACCAAACGATTTACTACATAATTCTGCTGTAATCCCGCGTCAGAACATCCGTGTGGAACAAAAACCCCACTGGTTTCTAATAAATTGAGTTGAACCAGCGTAAGATGGCGTTCAACAAAACACGCTAGGAGAGTTGAGACGAACCTGAGTTGAACCAGCGTAAGATGGCGCTCAACAAAACACGCTAGGAGAGTTGAGAAGAACCTGACGGAGGAAGGACACGAGACGAGACACAGGTGAGAATCAAATGGAAACAATAAGATGAATTGCAATATGTCATACCTGAGTTAAACCAGCGTAAGATGGCGTTCAACAAAACACGCTAGGAGAGTCGAGACAAACCTGACGGAGGAAGGACACGAGACAAGACACAGGTGAGAATCAAATGGAAACAATACATGTGAAAGATAATTGTTGAGACTCTTTATTTCAATCCTTGTATGTAAGCTCTGTAGTAGTATAGACTGAACAAGTTGATGATAAACACAGGCAATAGAGACAAACCATTCATGAGCACATGGGTTGAGAAAGAGAGCTGGAAACTATGACTACGCCAGTTTAGATAAACAGCTTTACCTGAGTTCAGTGAGCTACGGTTCTGCTTGGTTGACAAATCACAGACGGGAGGTTTGGTTATACTAGCTGATCAGACTGGATAAAGTGTTACGCAACAATCATATAGAATGGAAGGAGCAGAGGAAAGAAGCAAGGAGATGAGTAAAGACAGGTAAGTGCTAGTTGGAAGGGAAGACACCTGGTCTTGTTAGCAACATCTCATACCTCCACTGAAGCTTGTATTAGCTCCTCCTGTTTTCTGTGACGGTTACCAAGGTTGGGTTGTAACTTCACGTTGGGTCTAGGCAAGTTGGTTCCGAGTTTGGGGTACAGCTTCAGGGCATAGTGACGGATGTTGACTTGAGAGGAAGGAGGGCAGTGAGGACTTTCAAGAGAGAGAGGGGGAAGTTCTGGATAAAGCAGGGACAGGAGATCCAAGGCGGTGGAATGATCCCCTTCAGCATCTAGGTTGGCTCAAGGGGCAGGAGAGAGGACTGTGTGGTGTTTCGCGCGCATGCGCAGCGTCGCGGGTTCACAGCCGCTAGAGGTTGTCAGATAGCTCAAGGGATCTTTACTTGACACTCCTCCTAGATTCCGCAGGGGTGAGGTGTAGTTGGGATCTGGCTTGCATTACCTTCACATATCCGAATGGCTTGGTCAATATGTCTGCTATCATTTTGTCCGACGGTGTGTGTTTGATGGAGAGTAGGCACTTTGAGATTAGGTCCCGTACATACTGGAATTGTATTTCAATGTGTCTGGAGTTGGGATTAAGTTGTGCTTCACAACTGATAAATTTGGCGCCTTGATTATTGTTCTTTATCTTTGGCTTGGGGATTCATATTCCTAGGCCAAGGATAAGCATTGAGATCCATCTGAGTTGTTTAGCGCAAAGGTTTATTGCGATGAACTTGGCTTCCGTAGTAGACTAGGCCACAACCGTTTGTTTCTTTGTTGTCCAGCTGATGGGATTGCCATATAGTGTTACGACGTAGCCAGAGGTTGACTTCTGAGTGGTCATGGACCGTCCATAATCATCATCTGCCCACCCACATAGCTGGTCCCCTGGATCTTTGGACTTGGTGAACAGAAGTCCGACAAATTTGGTCCCTTGAAGGTATCTGGATAGGTGCTTGTCCATCTTCCAGTGAGATTGCGTGGGCTTGTTTGCGAACTGAGACAGCAGGTTTACGGTGAACTGTATGTTGGGCCTTGTGTGAATGGCCAGGTGTATTAATGTGTCCAGAGCCTTTTGCATGGTTGTCACGTTGAAATTGGGGGATTCCTGGCTGACCACTTCATGTATGTTCATAGGTGCAGGGGCCTTGACTGCGTTGAGGTGTTCAAAGCCAAAATCCCTTAATGCCTTCTCTGTGAAGTCTTGCTGATGAAGCTTAAGTGACCCGTTGTGATTCCAGTAAAGCGTGTACCCCAGGTGTTGAGAGGGGCGTTCCTGAAGCTTGATTTTATAATGTCCCCCCAGCAGTTTTAGGAACCCATTGATCTCACCTTTATCACTGCCCACAATCAGCCTGTTGTCCACGTGTATGTGCAGTCGCATGGACTTGCCCTCGTTGACAAAGATTGACTTGTTGCCCACTGACGGTTCTAATCCTAGCAATTTCAAGGTCTTTGTCAGGTGTGACCTCCAGCACCATGGCACATTTTTTGTACCATACAGGGATTTGTTTAATTTCCACACCCAATCCTCCTTACCTGGCACTTCAAAACCTGTGACCTGAGCCACAATGACCGCATTGATTTCCCCATACAAGAAAGCGGTTTTGACATTGAATTGTGCAACATTCCAGTCATGTTGTACTGCCAACAATAGTAGCCCCCTGAGGGATTTGCTCCGCCCTACCAATGAGTACATGTCCAAGTAGTGGCGTGGGTACTCCTGATGATTTCCAAAACAAACCCACCTTGATTTCCGTCTGGTTACTTCACCAAACTTGTTCTTTTTCCTTACCAGCCGCCACATCCCGCCAATAACTTTGTCGTTGTCAGGCCGTGGTACCAGGGTGTCAGTCTGATGCATCAGAAGCAAGTTGTTCTCTGCCGTCATTGACTCAATCCACTTCTTGTGTTTGCTGAGTTCTGACATTGCTTTTTCCACCAACACCACTTCACTTATAAGCACCTCATCCCCCTCATCCTCCTCCTCATCCCGTGCACAGGAGCGCCTTAAACCTGCCATGATTGCGGTGACATCAATGTCAGACAAGATATTCTTGGGCGCTTTGTTGAAGTAGGGGACATAGGTGTATCCTTTTGGAGGCACTTTGATTGTTTGTACTGGTGTTTTGGAGGTACAGTCCGGAGCCTCCATGACAGGACAAGTTTGTGTTGTTGGAGGATTGCCGGAAGGGCCAGAAACTAGTGGGGTCAAGATGGTTGGGGCAGTTGTAGTAGGAGCTGGGCTGTCAATTGTGCAACCAAGCTTGTTTCAAGGGTGCGCAATGGGCATGTGCACCAAGAAAACTTTGTCTTTGATACCAGCCATTAACGGTCTGGCTGCCAGGTCTGTTGGAAGTGATGTAGGAGTCTTCTTTAACGCACATGCAGAGTTGTACGGGAATACCAACTTTGTAGGTGAGAAATCTTGGTTTACAACCACACGTTGCTTGTGCAGGTCAAGGAACCTCCCTGCTTCCAAGTATGATTCATATCCCAGGAAAAGCATTGGCTTGGATCTTACCTCAATCTTTGACACGGAAGGGTTATGCACATGCACCTTGAGACCAAACGGAATCAGGGTCAGCACATCCCGCATGGGTTCTATTGTAGCGTTCACTCCAAGAAGCATGCTAACTGGCAACATCCAGTTCAGTGCTTTTGATGGGAGTAAGTTGATGAGCATGGAGCTGTAGCGGCCGGCCTTGTCCCAGTAGTTGATGGGAACGTCTGATTGTTCCAGGAGGCATCTGATCTTTGTGAGTATTGTTTGATTGAATCTCTTGGCAAGACCGTTTGTCTGAGGTGAGTTGGCAGGGCCCTGTTCTAAGACAATTCCCTGAGAGGAAAGAAAGTCCCGCAGCTTAGCTGATCCAAATTCCCCCCCTCAATTGCAGTGCAGGAAAGCAGGAAAAACGTCAAGTTGATTATTAATTTCATGTAGATAACTCACAATCCTTTCCTCCGTGTCAGATTTATGCTTTAGAATGTATATCCTGTTGAACCGTGAGAAGTCATTGATGATAGCCAGTATGTCCAAAGCAGATTGCTTGCAAGGAGGGTTAATCTGGAGAATGTCAAGTTGTAGACAAGCAAATGGGGTGGTGGAGGTGAGAAGAGGGTTGGAGTGTGGCCGTCGCTTTATCTTGCACTCAAGGCACACATTGCAGCGGGTAGATGAGGGAAAGGGAGATGGAATTGGGAGATTGTGAATTTGCAGGAAGTGTTTTATATAGAAATCTGACAGGTGACCCAATGTAATGTGCCAGTCAATATTGGCAGCCTATACTCTTACAATATTGATGTTGGAGAGAGGCTTGTGATTTGAGATGTATAGGTTACCAATCCTGGGAAATCAATAAAAAATGCGGTCAGCCAGTTTTATCAGGACCGTACAGTGTTTATGAACCACTTTCAGACCATGATCCTCCAACTGGCTTGCTGAGATAAGATTACGCAGACCGTTGGGGGCATAGAAGATGGGATAGATGACGGTGCCACCTATATTCAGCTTGCCAACATGGGTGACCCTTATGTTGCAACCGTAGGTGCAGAGCTGTTTGGAAGTTGGAGTCAGGTCTTGTAGGAGCAACAGGTTGCAGATGGTGGACCTTGAGGCCCCTGAGTCATATACGAGTTTGGAGTTTGGAGTTTTTAAATCCAAGGTGCTGTATAGTACGTCCTCAGATACCAGAAATCCGCAGTTGTCCGGGTTGGTTGACTGGTCAGCGATTAGGTTGGTCTTGTCATTAGGTGAGTCTAATGGCGGTTCCTTGTTTTCCTCCTCAGCGACGTTGACGGAGTGAGCGGTTTGCAGCTGCTTGAGCTCTTGATCCAGTCATTGTGGAAAGAATAAAGGTTATCCCCCTATAACTGTCCCAAGGTTTGGAAGTTAACGGTTCCCTGCGTTTGAAAGGAGATGGGGATGCCCGGAGTTTCACTTGAAATGAGAGATAGAAATAAGGAGATAAAAAGTTAAAGAAAAGTAGAGAGAGAGAGAGAAATTTCCAATCCTTCAATCCTAAGAACTGTCCACCTGGATGTGTATCCGGTATGAGTTCCTTTAATCTCTTGGTGAGATGAGTGATCCAATCCAATGATGTGATGATCTGATTCCCTTCCCTTCCTCCATGCCCCCCGGAGTTGAGAGTGAGGATAAGTCCTCTCTCTCAACCCTAACCTAAGTACACACGCAAATAACAGTATGACAAAGAAACAGAAAACAATCCCAAAACAGAAACCCTAGCCTCCTCTCTCCACCTCCGTACCAAAATCCCCCCAACGTCCGTACGCCGTTCCATCCATTGGGTTTGTCCTTCTCATGACGCGGTCCTTGCACCGCGCCCTACTCGGAGCCCCCAGCGCCTGTCCGTATCCATTTGTCCGCGCCCGTTGTGCATGTCCGGAAATATCCGGCATGATCCTCGCGTTTGAACGCGCGCTCCATCCGTTACTTTATAGCCTGCGGATTGCTCCGCCCCTCTGTATCCAAACCGGAGCGCCCACAAACCTAGTCGAGCGCACTACCTTCCAAATCCAATCTCGGGGGCAGATTGCCGCCCACGCTGCATTCAATGCTGAGCCCAACCCGTCCACTAGGTGCGGAGCCAAACAGCAGCTGCTGCTGATGATCCAGCTGCCCCTGCTGAGCACTCTGCATACCCTAATGCTGAGCCCGCTGCCTCCAATGCTGAGCGCGCAGCCGCGACGCAGTTCCCAATCCGTGTCTATAAATTGACACCACATTGTTCTATCTGAGCTGCTAGGGAGGGGGTTTGGGTTGATGTTTGAGGGTTTTTTCCGAGTTGGAGCAACCAAATGTGGCCTCAATTGAGCAGGAGTTGACATAGTTGTGGTTGTTTGGAACCTAATGGGGTGTTTGTGAGTGGATTGATGAGCGGGAGGTGGGATTTGGGGTCGAGCATTGGAGGGGAAGTAGCTGGTGTCATTTGAGTTGGACTCTCGTTGAGAGTCCTCAAGGAGAACTCTAGTCAAGACTGTTTTGAGCAAGAAGGGACGCAGGTTGTAGAGTGTGGACGTAATACTTGAGATGAGATTGTCCATCCTGCGGCTTTTGATGAAGAAGATGGTGGCAAGGGCTGAAGAGATGTTCATGACTTTCTTTTCACAGGATTGACCTTCAATTCTTTTGGACAGGTTGACATACGCATCCTTAAACGCAGAGGTGTGGTCTCGCAGACTTTTTCCTGGTTTGTAGGTAAGGTTGAAGAGCTGAATCAGAGCATCTCCTATGACAATGAGGGAATTTTTGCCACATTCTGCGGCCAATAGTTGATACGCTTTGCTGGAATTGGATTTGCTTAGCTTGATACAAGACAGTAGATTGCGTTCAACCAAGTTTTGTAATAGGCTTAGTTCTAGCGCGTTTTTTTGCCTGTAGGTCTTGGAATGCTGGTTATTCTTAATCCACTTGCTGTCACTTCCCGTAGAAAACCAAAAAATTTACTACATAATTCTGCTGTAATCCCGCGTCAGAACATCCGTGTGGAACAAAAACCCCACTGGTTTCTAATAAATTGAGTTGAACCAGCGTAAGATGGTGTTCAACAAAACACGTTAGGAGAGTTGAGACAAACCTGAGTTGAACCAGCGTAAGATGGCGCTCAACAAAACACGCTAGGAGTGTTGAGAAGAACCTGACAGAGGAAGGACACAAGACGAGACACAGGTGAGAATCAAATGGAAACAATAAGATGAATTGCAATATGTCATACCTGAGTTAAACCAGCGTAAGATGGCGTTCAACAAAACACGCTAGGAGAGTCGAGACAAACCTGACGGAGGAAGGACACGAGACAAGACACAGGTGAGAATCAAATGGAAACAATACATGTGAAAGATAATTGTCGAGACTCTTTATTTCAATCCTTGTATGTAAGCTCTGTAGTAGTATAGACTGAACAAGTTGATGATAAACAAAGACAATAGAGACAAACCATTCATGAGCACATGGGTTCAGAAAGAGAGCTGGAAACTATGACTATGCCAGTTTAGATAAACAGCTTTACCTGAGTTCAGTGAGCTACGGTTCTGCTTGGTTGACAAATCACAGACGGGAGGTTTGGTTATACTAGCTGCTCAGACTGGATAAAGTGCGACGCAAAAATCATATAGAATGGAAGGAGCAGAGGAAAGAAGCAAGGAGATGAGTAAAGACAGGTAAGTGCTAGTTGGAAGGGAAGACACCTGGTCTTGTTAGCAACATCTCATACCTCCACTGAAGCTTGTATTAGCTCCTCCTGTTTTCTGTGACAGTTACCAAGGTTGGGTCGTAACTTCACGTTGGGTCTAGGCAAGTTGGTTCCAAGTTTGGGGTACAGCTTCAGGGCATAGTGATGGACTTTGACTTGAGAGGAAGGAGGGTAGCGAGGAATTTTGAGAGAGAGAGGGGGAAGTTCTAGATTGAGCAGGGACAGGAGATCCAAGGCGGTGGAATGATCCTTGTCAGCATCTATGTTGGGTCAAGGGGCAGGAGAGAGGACTGTGTGGTGTTTTGCGCGCGTGCGCAGCGTCGCGGGTTCACGGCCGCTAGAGGTTGTCAGATAGCTCAAGGGATCTTTACTTGACAATACAATCAGAAGAAACCAGACACAGGTGTTCACTGGATGTGATCTTTAAGTATCATTCAAAAAAAACTGGTTAGGTTACAATAAATGTACAAGGATCTAATTGTTCTCACTACATGCAAGATGATTACAGTTGTGAATGCTGCGCAGTGGGAAGCATGGTGTTCCCTCACCTGTCACTAGTCATAGCTCAACTCCCCCCCTCATTCACAACTTCCAATCCCCAGCAGGTCCAGACGTAGCAGATGGCAAATTTGAGGTAAGAATTTTGTAAGAACATTGGCTAGCCTGGAATGTTGAAACTCAGAGTGAGTGCATAGCAGATGACTGTGGCACAAAAGATGATATTCAAACTCTAGGCTTAACCTTGATTCACATTGTTATTTGGACCGGTGCTCTCACCTCCTTGTATTGTGTTTCCTCATTCAACAACTGCTTTTTTTGTCTCCATCATCAGTAATTGCTTAACCCTGTCTGCGCTTGTCATCAGGTTTGCTCCTTTCCACTCTGTTCTTTTTCCTTATTATCTTCACATTCCAAAACTCACTGTTTTTCAATCTCTCCACTCTTGTTGTTACTCAGGTTGGTTTTCATCTTGGGCTCCTCATCACTTGTCAACTTGTTTTGCGGAGACTCAAACCCTTGGGGTCCAAAGTTGTGCAATCCATTCAACAACTGCTTGTTTTGTCCCCATCATCTGTCATTGATTAACCCTGTCTGTGCTTGTAATCAGGTTGATTTTGATCTCACACTCCTCATCACTTGTCAACTCATCTTGCTGAGACTCAAACCCTTGTGGTCCAAAGGTTGGTCTTCATCTTGCACTCCTCATCACTCATCAACTTGTCTTGCTGAGACTCAAACCCTTGTGGTCCAAAGCGCTTTGCTTCTTCAGGTTATGATCCCAGGGCTTCCACCACTGTGTTTATCCAAGTTAATCATCATGAACAATTCCTCTGCAAAACCCACATTGCCAATCTTGAAATCCTCCAATTATTCACTGTGGAAGTTCAAAATTAAACATTATCTCCTGGCCAATGACCTTGGTCACTCTCTCTCCAATCAAACTCCTCCTGAAGATCCCAGTAAACGGGAAATCTTGTTTGGCAAGAGATCAAGAATGGCAGGAATACTTGGATGGTATGTTGATCAGAAGGTCTATAACTGATTTGCAAAATAATTCAAATCCAAAGATCCCACCACTATATGGACCGCAATCTCTGACTATTTCAAAGCAAAGACAGATGAAAATCAATCCAAAGTGTACCAGGACTTCATGGCGCTTACCTACAAGTCAAAAAACCTGGCCGGGTTTGTCACCAACATCAACAACCATCTTAGCTCCATGATGTCGGTGGGACTGGTCATTGGCAAGCCTATTGGAGCAGATTTGAAGGAATCCCTTGTGGCCAAATTCATACTTAGCAGACTTCCCACCAAATTCAATAGCACAAAAGAATTACTGTATACTAAACAACCATTGACTGTTGAGATGGTTAAGGATATGCTTGAGAAAAAGATGAGAGACTCCAGCACGCCGACTGGAGTGATGAAATCTGAAAATACCGCCTATGCAGCATATTCAACCTGTTATAATGGGGTACATAATCCACTCACTAAGCACAGCAAGAAAGAATGCCAACAGCTCCAAAATTAAGCCAAGAGTCAAAAAAACCAATCATTCAAAGGCCGTCAGTGTTGTCCAAAGCAACTGTGAATTGGAAATTGTGGTGAGAGGTTTCAGTTGCTTCAAAACCTGCAATACTTCTGTACCTTCCTCCAATTTAGCTTTCCTCAACAGGAGTGAAAGCCACCATATGTTTAGCAACACTTCCTCATTCTGATTGTACAAATGCATTTGCCCCATGGTCAAACTGGCGGATGGAAATCATCTGGGCATTTTTTGTGAGGGCACAATACTTGTCTCCATTCCAAATGGAGCGGCTATAAGCATCAATGCCCTTCACATTCCTCAACTGTTGGCCTCTCTAATCAGTCTTGGACAACTCTTCAAAAAGGGCTGTGACATCCAGCTTACCAGTGAATTAATGTTAAATCTAATCTACCAAGGAAAGGCTCTTTTCAATGCTTCTGTCGTGAATGGCACCTGCAGCCTCCCTCTCACCTTGATCAGTGACAAAAATCTGGCTCCCAGAGAAGAAACAATTGCACTCAAGGTCTCTGCCAATCACCACTTGACGCTTCATTTCAGAGCCTGAAACCCTTGTGACAAGGTCCTCAGCCAGATGTTTAACATACCACAAGTAAAAATCAAATGTGAATCCTGTTGCCTATCAAAGTCTTCCCGTCTGCCTTTTCCTTCCTCTCTTCATCATGCACCTTCTCCTTTGCATACATTGCACATGGATCTCAGCGGATGCATCAGTACACCATTGATCAATGGTTTTGAATATTATTTCAAGATTACCAACCAGTACATAGGCCACAAAGCCATTTACCTACTAACATCAAAATCTGAAACCCTCAAACACTTCAAAAACTACTGCGCTCATGCAAATAACAAGCATGCAAACCATCCAATCACCCAAATCCACACTGACAGAGGTGGTGAATTCAACAGCATTGAATTTGGGAACTTTCTATGAGCCAATGGAATTCAACCACAAATCACTGCACCCTACACACCACAGCAAAACCCTGTGGCTGAGAGAGGAAATTGTACTACTGTAGAGAAAGCTTGGACAATTCTCAAGGAGGCTAGGCTGCCAGCTTGCTTCTGGGAATACGCAGTAACCACTGCTGCATTCCTTTAGAATGTAACTCTTACCAAAACCCTGGACTGGAAGACTCCCCACAAACTTTGGACTGGAAAACTGTGTGACCTAACCCAATTACAACCCTTTGGATGTCTTTGGTATCCCAATCTTCCCAAACACAAGCGTGATGGTAAATTTGGTGACACTGCTGTCAAAGGGATCCTTCTTGTTTATGCAACCGGACCCCACAACTTGGAAGTGCTCACAGCCAATAACCAAATCCTGGTCAGTCACAACATTTGCTTTGTTGAAGGATCTTTTCCGTGCACATCCATCCTCAACAATTTATCTCTCCACACCAACATCAAACTCACATTCTCCAAACTTTACCAACACCTTGCATCTGTTGGGGACACTGTCAACAAGGATTGGAGTTGGGGGGGATTAGAATATGCCTGATTTGTTCCAGCTACCCACATCTTGCCTACGTCTCTCTTGCCAACTACTGCTACGCCCTCCTCCAATGTCCCTTGTGAATCTTCTGCAGCCCCCTCCAATGTTCCTTGTGAATCCGCTCCTGACAGCTCTGAAAAGGTGAAGCCAGGGTGGGACCATTTTCTTGCCTCTGAAGTTGCCCCTTGCAACATCAGCAGCACCATTGATCCCTTGGCCATTCTCTCCTCCAGGCAACATGCCAACATGGCCCGTGCCTTCCTCACAGTTTTTGTCCCACAGACTTATTGGGAAGCACTTACACTCCCTGATTCATTGAGATGGATGTTGGCAGTAGAAAACAAACTTTCTGCTATGGACAGACTTGGAGTTTGGTAAATCATCCCAACTACCTCTGGTGCCACCCTTCTTAACACCCTTTGAGTGTTTTGCATCAAGGAGGACTCAGATGGTAACATCACCAAATTCAAGGCACGCTTGTGTGCGCAGGGAATTTTGCAAGAAGTAGAGGAAGGTCTGCCAACCTACGCTCCCACAGGTAGATTGTCCAGTCTCCAAATGGCCCTGATTGTAGGCTTGAGTTGAGGATACAACATCCATCAGATGGACACCATGAACGCCTTCCTCAATGGAAACTTGGACAAAGTTGTCTTCATTCATGCTCCACCCAGCCTTGATGTTCCAGAAGGCTTGTGACTCAAGCTCCACAAGGCAATCTACAGCTTGAAACAGGCTCCCCAATTCTGGTACACCGCACTCAAAACTTTCTTTCTCTCCATTTCTTTCTCCCCCTCCCCCGCCAACCCCTGCCTATTTATCTCCCAAATCCCCGGTTGGACCTGCTTTGTTCATGTCTACTTTGACAAAACAATCATCATCAGTCCCAATGTGGAAAGGTTCAAGGATCTCATCAAGAAAGCCTTTTTCATGGAGGACCTTGGGGAGGCTAAGCATCTCCTTGGTCTGAAACTGGCAAGACCCAATCCCTCGAAACTTCACATCTCACAGGAGATATACACCCTCAAAACCTTGAAAGACTACAGCCTGCTCAATTGGCAACCTGCTTCAACCCCAATGGTCCCAAAAACTTGCCTGGTGCAAGCGTCTGAAATTGATCATGAAGCCTTCTGCAAACTCAACATTAGCTATCAACGGGCGCTTGGCGCCCTCAACTTCTCAGAAGTCTCCACCAGACCTGACATATTGTTCACCATCTCCCAACTCTCTTAATTTCTTGAGAAACAAGATCTCACTCACTGGAATGCCATAACCCATCTCCTACGCTGTGGAAAGAATAAGGGTTATCCCCCTATAATTGTTCCAAGGTTTGGAAGTTAACGGTTCCCTGCGTTTGAAAGGAGATGGGGATGCCCGGAGTTGCACTAATTAAATGATAAATAGAAATAAGGAGATGAAGAGATAAAGAAAAGTAGAGAGAGAGAGAAATTGCCAATCCTTCAATCCTAAGAACTGTCCACCTGGATGTGTATCCCGTATGAGTTCCTTTAATCTCTTTGTGAGATGAGTGATCCAATCCAATGATGTGATGGTCTGATTCCATGCATTCCATGCCTCTCCTCCTCCCCAACCTGGAGTTGAGAGTGAGGATAAGTCCTCCCTCTCAACCCTAACCTAAGTACATGCGCAAATAACAGTATGAAAACAAAAAAAGAAAACAATCCCAAGACAGAAACCCTAGCCTCCTCTCCACACCTCCGTACCAAACTCCCCCCAACATCCGTACGCCATTCCGTCCATCCGGTTTGTCCTTCTCATGACAAGGTCCTCGTACCGCGCCTGTCCATATCCGTTCGTCCGCACCCATTGTGGCTGTCCGGTAATATCCCGCATGATCCGCGCACTCCATCTGCTCCTTTACAGCCCACGGATTGCTCCGCCCCTCCGTATCCAAACCGGCGTGCCCGCAAACCTAGTCAAGCGTACTACCTTCCAAATCCGATCTCCAGGGCGGATTGCGGCCCACGCCACATTTGATGCTGAGCCCAACCTTTCCACTAGGTGCGGAGCCAAACAGCGGCTGCTGCTGATCCAGCAGCTGCTGCTGCTGAGCACTCTGCATACCCTAATGCTGATACCGCTGCCTCCAATGCTGAGCGCGCAGCCGCGACGCAGTTCCAAATCCGTGTCTATAAATTGAAACCACAACGCTATCTCTTGGCTACATCTCACTATGGGATTCATCTCCATGGGTCCAATCTACCGGGTCAATTAACCGTTTACCCTGATTCCAACTATGTCAACTGCCTGGACACTTGTAGTTCTTAAACCGGTTAAATATTTTGTCTGGGCAATAATATCCTCTCCTGGAAAGCCATGAAACAACCAACTGTCTCAAAATCCACCACCAAAGCAGAGTACCAAGCATTGTACAAGGGAGTTCAGGAACTCTCCTGGCTCACTCAGCTCATTACTTCCCTCTCCATTACCATTTCCAAACCCCAAATATTTGTGGACAACCAAAGCGCCATTGCATTGGCCATCAATCCCTTGTACCAGCAGCGGACCAAACATATTGATGTAATCTTCCACTGGATCTTCAAAAAATTTGAATCATCAGCCTTTGAAATTGCCCACACCCCAACCACCAAAATGCTAGCCAATGTCTGCACCAAGGCTCTCTCTGCGTAAAAACATTGTAAATTTGTTGAGGCAATCATGTTGGCTTTGGGAAGCAAGGTTTTGAATGAGGGGGGGTGTTGAAATTCAGAGTGAGCATGTAGCAGATGACTGCGGCACAAAAGATGATATTCAAACTCAAGGCTTAACCTAGATTCATGTTGTTATTTGAACTGGTTCTCTCACCTCCTTGTATTGCATTTCCTCATTCAACAAATGCTTGTTTCATCTCCATCATCTGTCATTTCTTAACCCTGTCTGCGCTTGTCATCAGGTTTGCTCCTTTCCACTCTGTTATTTTTCCTTATTATCTTCACATTCCAAAACTCACTTTTTTCAATCTCTCCACTCTTGTTGTTACTCAGGTTTGTTTTCATCTTGCGCTCCTCATCACTTGTCAACTTGTTTTGCTGAGACTCAAACCCTTGTGGCCCAAAGGTGTGCAATCCATTCAACAACTGCTTGTTTTTTCTCCATCATCTGTCATTGCTTAACCATGTCTGCGCTTGTCATCAGGTTGGTTTTCATCTCATGCTCCTCATCACTTGTCAACTCATCTTGCTGAGACTCAAACCCTTGTGGTCCAAAAAGGCGGTTGCCACATGAGCATCAGATTTGGAGTCTTCAAGCAAGAGGTGTGCTTGACGCTTTCCTGTCACAATGTGATGTGGCCCTACCTCCAAGTTCATTTCAAGTGGGGCCTTCTGATTGCTGGGTTGCAGAACCATTCTATAGCCCAGCTTCCTAGGATTGGTAGGTGAGGAATCCTGCCTTTTCTGGACTTTCACTGGCTGACGTTCAAAATCTGTTTCTGCTAGTTTGTGTTTCAATGCGACAAGGGGAGAATCTATGGGTTTGGATTGTTCATCCACACCAATACCAACCTCCACATCAATTGCCTCTGGAGGCCATGATGTGAAGGAATTTGCCGGTTGTCCGCTGGTTTCTTCATCCTTGGTCAAGGGAAGGGTGAACTTGGTCAAGGCATATTGATTGGTTCCTGGGAAGTTGGTCTTTTCAAACTGCTCATCATGGGAGTACTCTATTTTACCTCAGTCCAGCATTACTCTCCAGTTCTTCATCCCAAGCTTCAGCCCAAGAGGATCCCTTTCTTTGCAGTTTTGGCAAACTTTGAGGTTTGGTTTGATTTTATCAAGTTCACATAGGCCCTGCAGCCAAACACTTGTGGACAAGAGTAATCAAAGGGAATGCCAAACCAAAGCTCATGTGCCAATTTCCAACAATTTTTCTTGGTGGGTTTGATGTTCTCATAGAAAACTGCTAGAATTTGAATTTTCATTTATGTGACTTTCACTGGAGTTCAGAGTACCATTGATTGGATTGATTCAATATTATTATTTTTAACCTTAAAGTACCAAAACAATGTGTAAAATATAACTTGGCTGTGTTTTAGTATTGTGATTATCAGACTGTTTAGTCATGGCTATCAGACTCTTTAGTCATAGCATTTCACTTACCATTTCACTGAAACTGGTATGCTAATTTTACCTTATTCATTTTTTATTCAACCACTTATCAGCCTATTGTGTATTTACTCTATATAAACACAAGTGCTATCAAGTGGAATTCATCATCTGTTCATTCACCAAATCAACCGGAGTGCCCATTTCCTCCTGTCCTGAGATCCGTTACACTTGACGTTAAAAGCTTCATTCACCTATTTCTTATTACTTTTCATCTCTTCAGAGCACTAGCTCTTTTTATTTTTACAAAAACTCCCATCAAGATGGCCTCATCCCATAGCTCATTTGAAATAGCTGCCTGCTTTAGCAAGGCTCAAGCTTTCTCCATGGTTGTTTGATTTCCCCTCTTGGCTACTGGATTTTGCTGTGGTGTGTAAGGAGCCAAGATATGGGTGTTCACACCATTCTCTGCCAAGAAAAATTGGAACTCATTTGAGTTGAATTTGCCACCTCCATCAGTCACAAGATTCTTTACTGACAGAGAGTGATGATTACTGGCAAGAGCAAAGAACTCTTTGAAGTACAAAAATGCCTCAGATTTGTATTGCAGTATGTAGACAAACTTACAGGAGGTGAATGCATCTCTGATCTTTAGATAATATTTGCCTCCTCCTTTTTCCAAAGGAGCAATTCTGCCACTGAGATCCATATGTACAACTTAAAGTTGTTGGGAAGGCTTTGGTAAGGAGGATTTGAAAGGTAGTCTTGTAGATTTTGAGAGCGCAAAAGCTTTGCATACTAGACTTCCAAGATCTACTCCAAACATGTGTTTCAGTGATTCATTGCTAGGATGGCTGGCTCTGTTGTGGTGTAGCACTGCATCATTGGTTGTTTCAACCCTTGATTTTGGAATCTTGGACAACATACCTTTCATGTGAGTGAAGTCAACCACAAGGACATTGTTGATGACTTGTCCTTGAAAAAGAATGTGTTTTTTGTTGGCCACTCAGAAGGTGTTGTCTGAATTTCAATACAGGTTTTAGCCTCTTCAAAACAATTGACCTAGGCTAATGAGTGTTCCAACAAGCTTGGGCACTTGAAGAAAGTTGAATTTGATTGAAAAACCAGCTGCTGATTTGACATTGACTGCCCCTCCACCTTCACAAGAAATTGAGTTTCCGTGAGCCATCTCAATGGTTGACTTTCCAGGCTGGTAGCTGGCAAAAGCCAAGCAATTGGTTATCATGTGATTTGAGGCAGCACTGTCTAAATACACAAGTGGTTGAGTGTGACTTGACAGGAAGTCTTTTGAAATGCAGCGTAGACCAGAGTCTGACTTTGAGTCCTCCTGCAACAACTCCCTTACAGCTTGATTGACTTCTTTCTTTTTCTTCTTCTGTTTCTTTGTCTTGGAGGTCTTTCTGTAATTAGTTCCTGACTGTTGTGTCCCACAGTTGTTGCTTGCAAATAACGCTTCCTGCTTGAAAGCTGGCAGGTATGTGACAGAAAACTCCTGCCTTTTGTTTTCAAGAGATTGCTTGATCTGCTCAATATTAAAAAGTTGCTTTGTCAGGAGTTGGTCCTTCAGGTTTTCAAGAGTCTTTGGAAACTTGCTGATTATGTACTCAGCCAAGAATTGCTTATGTAGGTGATAATCAGTTGGTATGCCCACTTTTATCCCCAACAACTCCATGGAATGCAAGTTTAGGGGAAGAGGAAGTTGTCAATTTTGTTTCTGTTGAAGGTATTCAACAGGAACTCCTGATAGAAACAAGCTTGATTCCCTATTGCATTCAATTCATAGTGCTCTTTGAGTGCCTTCCAGAGGAGGAACAAATCACAATTTGTTTTCTTGGTGACCAGTTGTTCAAGATTTGTTTGGCCCGTGTGCTTCAGCAAGATTCCAGCAGTATGATTCTTCTTTGAAATCACAAGTTTGGCCTCTTGGAAGTCCTCTTAAATCACAGTAGGTTTGTCAATAAATTTGACTAATCCTTTTTCCATGATGTACACTTGTATTTTTAATTTCCATTCCCCATATTGGTGGAAAGCAGGATTGACAAATTTTTTCTGGGTTCACTCATTTTTTCAGATGGTACAATCAGAATGGCAAGCCTGGGCTCATAAACTAATAAACTGAGTTGAACCAGCGTAAGATGGCATTCAACAAAACACACTAGGAGAGTTGAGACAAACCTGAGTTGAACCAGCATAAGATGGAGTTCAACAAATCATGCTAGGAGAGTTGAGACAAACCTGAAGGAGGAAGGAAACAAGACAAGACACAGGTGAGAATAAAATGGAAACAATATGATGAATTGCAATTTTTCATACCTGAGTTGAACCAGCTTAAGATGGTGTTCAAAAAAACACACTAGGAGAGTCAAGACAAAACTGATGGAGGAAGGACACAAGACAAGACACATGTGAGAATCAAATGGAAACAATACAAGAGAAGAAACAAGACACAGGTGTTTGCTGGATGTGATCTTTAATCATCATTCAAAAAACACTGGTTAGGTTACAATCAACGTACAAGGACTGAAGTTTTCTCACTACATGCGCAGATGATTAAGGTTGTGAATGGTGCGCAGTCAGAAACATAGGGTTCCCTCACGTGTCACTAGTGATAGTTCAACTGCTTCACCCAATGCTCAATAATTCTTCATTTCCACCCTACCCTCATTTTTTGAAATCAACCAATGTCAGAAACATAGGATAAATGCTCTTTAATATTCTGCTTTTTTTTATCACAATTTATTCTCTTTGCAACATTCAGAAATTTTTTGAAGAAAGTCTTTCATGATAATAGTGCTAGAAGGTGTTCCCAAAATTGTTCTGCTTAGACTTCTGTTATCTTGTACCACGTACATATCATTCAACATAATACTCACATCCAAGAATTGCTAAGATTCTTATTTGTTAAGAATTGAGATATATTTTCTTCTCACTTTTTGTATTTCAAAGAAAAGCGTGGCAAATGAAAATATAAAGTGATGAATGAGGATGGGTTGCTTATCACTCAAAAAATTAAATTGTATTGGAACATTGAAAGATTTGCTTTTGTTCAAATGATATATTTGGATGATAAAACATGTGCCTTTGATATTATCATGAGACATGTAATTTAAAAAAATGCTCAAAAAAGTTTTCTCTTGAGTGCAGAAGTAGTACAATGGGAAGAGAATCCCTTCATATCTAATAAACCCAACCTATCCTCATGTTTTTCAAGGAAGAACACCAAGGTGGGAATTCTTCAAATTGAAAGTGATCTCCTCTTGTAAACTAAATGATTTTTTTGTGAATTGAATGCTAGTTGAGGAGACTTTCAAAGATCTTCATACATATAATAAAGGAAAGGTGAAAACATGGGAATCAAGATGAATCACCTTCAATAAAAGAAAGTTAGAGAAAAAATTCCTCAATTGCTTTTATTAAAAATAGGGGGCATCAGCAATAGCAAATCCTCCCTTTAATAACTTGCCACTTTTTTGACCAAACTAACTATCAAAAATTGTATTTCCAAAATCAATTTGAATAATAAAAGTTTAATCCCCTCATTTTTCCATTCTGTGTTGTTTTTTCCTACCATTAAAACTCTAATGATTGATTGATTTAATTTAATTTAATTTTTTCCTCTTTGTTTGAATGATATTGGGAAGACTACTTTGAATTATTCAAAGTTTTGAAATTATTGAAGAGATGGTTGATCTGTTTATAATGATATCTAGAAAAATTTATTTCTTTATTTTGATATGTATTTATTTGATCTGTTTTTGAGAAAGAAAAAATTGAAAAGAAGAAATTGGATTGAGGCAATTTTCCCAATTACATTTTGCATAAACCAATTTTAACCTGACCCAATGATTCTCCCAATATTATTAAAACAAAAAAAATGCAAACCAGAGAAATCTCTAAAATTATCAAGCATATATGGAACGGTTTCAATGTGAAAAGGTGAGCTACAATGGTGAATGTCAGACAAACAGGGATAGTTTCATTTGTTTCTAATTTAATAACAAAGGCAGAAAAAAAGATGAATTCATCCAGATATTTTTGAATTTAGACATTATTGGATAAATTCATGAATTTGTGAATATATTCAGAGCAATTTTTTTTTCTCTCAACCCGTCTCAAAATGTGGATTTTTCTGGAAAATTTCAATTTTTTGACTTTGGTTTTTGAGATTAAAAATTTTGGATCTTCATTGATTGGAAAAAATTTCCACATCACACTCAGATCAGTTGTGGTTCTAACCTGAGAAAAATTTCAAAAGTTTACAGAACACTAGTTGGTTTCCTGATAAAATTGGATCTTCCCCTTCTCCAGAATTTTTTATTCCTATCATCTTCAGTCATAAAAGCTCTCCTGATTTCATATTTCTAGATGTGAAAAATAAAAAAAACTAGCAGCACTTTCTAGCAAGTGCCATCAAGGAAGCTCTGGTGGAAGCTCTGTCCAATTGCTATTTGAAGGTATTTTCATTATCTAAGAGTGTCAGCTTGCTACTATTGCAGAGCAAGATGCAAAAGTAACAGGAAAAACATAAAAATAATCATAATAAAATTTACCTAAGAAGGAGTAGGAAAATCATAATTATTATTGCAAAAATGGATTCTCCATCCAAAATTGGGTTGGGTCACTCACTGACCCCACCCTTTAAATCCAACTCCTTATATTTTTAAATGATTAAGGAAAGAAAGACCAAAAAACCACGGCACCACTATTGAACTTTCTGGCCAATTAAATACTTCACATGTATTGTCACGTAAAGGTTTCACACCCAAAATTCAGTCAGAATTGAGGCGTTGGGTATATTTTAGGAGTTACAGACAGAAATGTGTTCTTTCTCAATTCCCGCACAAAGCAGCAGCAGCTAACACACACGCGCGTGGCTGAGCTACAGCACTGTCACTCTGTCAAAGCCGTTTACGCAGCCCCGGGCCTCTGACAAGTACCCAGCCACGGGACTACAAGTTCACAAAGTGACAGACAGCCTGGGAAAACTAGCTACCCCGTAAACATGCAGCAACCTACATGGGAACATTCTGAATATGTAATAAAAGTTCCTGTGGATAGTAGATAGCATAAAAATACATAAACTTATATAAAAATACCTAAATAACCTTTATACGTATTTTTTATTAAACATAATTCAAAGTACCAAAAATGTCAAAAATAAGATAATGACTACTTCTAAAAATATATTAAAACACTTTATGGATGATGGAGGGTTAAAACCCCTCCAGAATGGATGATGGAGGGTTAAAACCCCTCCAGAGTGGATGATGGAGGGTTAAAACCCCTCCAGAATGGATGATGGAGGGTTAAAACCCCTCCAGAGTGGATGATGGAGGGTTAAAACCCCTCCAGAATGGATGATGGAGGGTTAAAACCCCTCCAGAATGGATGATGGAGGGTTAAAACCCCTCTTGACTGGATGATGGAGGGTTAAACCCCTCCAGAATGGATGATGGAGGGTTAAAACCCCTCCAGAATGGACAATGGAGGGTTAAAATATCTCCAGAATGGATTAGTGAGGGTTAAAACACCTCCAGAATGGATTATGGAGGGTTGAAACACCTCCAGAATGAATTATGGAGGGTTAAAAGTCACTGTGCACCATGCAGAAGGACTGCGCACAATGCACAGCAACTTTGCACCATGCACAGTAACTTTGCACCATGCACAGTAACTGTGCATGGTGCACAGTAACTTTGCATGGTGCACAGTAACTTTGCATGGTGCACAGTAACTGTGCATGGTGCACAGTAACTGTGCATGGTGCACAGTAACTGTGCATGGTGCACAGTAACTGTGCATGGTGCACAGTAACTGTGCATGGTGCACAGTAACTGTGCATTGTGCACAGTAACTGTGCTTTGTGCACAGTAACTGTGCTTTGTGCACAGTAACTGTGCTTTGTGCACATTAACTGTGCATTGTGCACAGTAACTGTGCTTTGTGCACAGTAACTGTGCGTTGTGCACAGTAACTGTGTGTTGTGCACAGTAACTGTGCGTTGTGCACAGTAACTGTGCGTTGTGCACAGTAACTGTGCGTTGTGCACAGTAACTGTGTGTTGTGCACAGTAACTGTGCGTTGTGCACAGTAACTGTGTGTTGTGCACAGTTGCTGCAGATTGTGCACAGTTGCTGTGCACAATGCAAGCAGTCCACTGTCTCCATCTCCAGTACCAAAGCCAATCATAAGGCTCTATACAAGGGGATTCAAGTAGCGGTCTGCTTTCACACCCTTCTGTTGTCTCTCAAACCTCCTGTTTGGCCTCCCATTTGGGTGTATTGTGACAATCAGGTGGCTTTGGGGTTGACAAGAAATCCCATGTGTCAGGGCCGCCCAAAGCACTTTCATACTGCTCTCCACTGGATACGTGAAAAGGTTGGGTACAGTTGCTGTGCATTTTGCACACTTTCTGTGCATTTTGCACTATTGCTGTGCATTTTGCACACTTTCTGTGCATTTTGCACAGTTGCTGTGCATTTTGCACACTTTCTGTGCATTTTGCACAGTTGCTGTGCATTTTGCACAGTTGCTGGGCATTTTGCACAGTTTCTGTGCATTGTGCACAGTTGCTGTGCATTGTGCACAGTTGCTGTGCATTTTGCACAGTTGCTGTGCATTGGGCACAGTTGCTGTGCATTGTGCACAGTTGCTGTGCATTTTGCGCAGTTGCTGTGCATTTTGCGCAGTTGCTGTGCATTTTGCGCAGTTGCTGTGCATTGTGCACAGTTGCTGTGCATTGTGCGCAGTTGCTGTGCATTGTGCACAGTTGCTGTGCATTGTGCACAGTTGCTGTGCATTGTGCACAGTTGCTGTGCATTGTGCACAGTTGCTGTGCATTGTGCACAGTTGCTGTGCATTGTGCACAGTTGCTGTGCATTGTGCACAGTTGCTGTGCATTGTGCACAGTTGCTGTGCATTGTGCACAGTTGCTGTGCATTGTGCACAGTTGCTGTGCATTTTGCACAGTTTCTGTCCATTGTGCATAGTTGCTGTGCATTTTGCACAGTTGCTGTGCATTGTGCACAGTTACTCTGCATTGTTCACAGTTGCTGTTCATTGCGCACAGTACATCTGCATTGTGCACAGTCACTCTGCATTGTGCACAGTCCCTTTGAACCAATAACAGGTTAGAGAATCTGCAATTGTGCTTGTTAACCTTGCTTGATAGGTAAATATACTGAGTGGGTCCCCCAGCCATGGCAAAAACAGACCCTCCCTTACAAGCAAGCTCCATAAATCCAAACCCCAAACCAATAGAGTTATCAAAAGTTATGGAGCTTGCTAAGTGGGAGCTTTGGTGGGATTTACATTGGATAGACAGGTATGTAGGCCCCATTGCTTCTTCCTTCCCCTCTGCTTTTTACAACCACTTCCCATCTATCATATCCTCCCCTCCCATCCCATCTATCATATTGCTCTCCAATCCCCATCCCCAACCCTCCTCCCATATCCCCTGGTCCATCTGCAACCCCATCCACTACAACCAACACATAAGAACCAAAGGCAAAAAATCTAGAAACCAACAATCAAGGTCTTGGTTGGTTTGTTGAAGGTGGTTGGTGTTCTTGAATAGAATTTTAATCTTTTAGATTTTTGGATTTTGTCCTGGATTACAATAAGAGTTTGGTGAAGTGGAGGTTGTTTGGTGCAAGGCTGGATGGCCCATCTCTTTGGGTATCTGGCAAGATGCTTTGCAGAGCCCAGTTTGAGTGTGCGCTCTGTAAAGGGCCTCACTTAATATTATTTTTCCCAACAAGGAATTAGCTATCAAAAAGTTATTGACAACAATTGCAGTAGCTCTAAGTCAGCCTCCTGGATGCCAAGATCCTTTATATCCTTTAGCTACCAGAGGTGATAGAAGAAATAATAAATATATTATTCAATAAATGCAGCAAAAATCCATAAAATATTTTGATAAAGCTTTTTGCAAGGTTAATTGGTTTGGATATGGTTTATTGTTATAAATAAATATAAATAAATTGATTATTAAATATTTTTATAGAGGGGTAACAATTATATTGGGGATCTTTAACACCTCTCTCCAGGGAATTCAGTATGAAAACGCATGGGCCTGTTTACTTTGGAAACTTTAATTTATGTTCTTAAAGGATATTTTTCCCAAAGACAATATGTATATAAAATACACGTTGGAGTGCCAGGGCTTTGTAAGCAAGCTTCCACGACAGAGAAAGGATAATGAGACTCACCGTTATATTATTAAAAGCTTTGGGTACCTGTTTGGGATGTGCACTGATGGGTTAAACCTGTTTACTGGGGTTATAAGGTTGTTCAGCGGTTTCAATTGACAAAAAGGGTTGGGGACGGATATTATTAATCAGACTAAAGCCATAAATCACTTACTAATCTCTTAGAAGTATTTGATTACCTTGGCATGGTTTATGGATGTAAATATAACTTGGTCTCTGGGTATCAATACCTCAAAAGAGCTCTTTATTTAAAGCTTTAGGAGTCCCAATATTCTCCTTCTGAGGGGTACAGGGGATCAAAGGGACCGACACTGAGGCTAGCAGGGTAACCAGTGGTAGCTTTTCAGGTGTTCTTGGTGCTGTAGCACGGCTAGCATCTAATTCCACGGGGTGTGGGAATTACTCTACTTTATAATTGATGTTTGGATGTGTGAATAACACTAATCTGTCCTTTTTATTTATTATTTAATTAATTATCCTTGTAAATGTTCACAGTAAGTTAATAATTATTTTAATAGACATTCCTACGGATATTCTGATGTCAGGTGAGCTCTCATTATGTATTAATTAATTGAAGTAAAGTCATGATATTGATTTTACTCCGAATTTTCAAAATTCAGTTGATTTACTAAAAAAAATTACTTAAAAATATAATTGAGGGGTATTCATGTGATATTTTGACATCATTAGTTTTCTTAGTATTTCACAAAAATATTGATGTCTACAAATTCCTATAATAGTATATTAAAGTATATTAAAGTATTATTTATATTTTTAGAAGTAGTCATTATCTTATTTTTGACAGTTTTGGTACTTTGAATAATGTTTAATAAAAAATACGTATAAAGGTTATTTAGGTATTTTTATATAAATTTATGTATTTTTATGCTATCTACTATCCACAGGAACTTTTATTACATATTCAGAATGTTCCCATGAAGGTTTTAGCATGTTTACGGGGTACCTAGGTTTCCCAGGCTGCCTGTCAGTTTGTCAACTTGTAGTCCCGTGGCTGGGTACTTGTCAGAGGCCCAGGGCTGCGTAAATGGCTTTGAAAGAGTGACAGTGCTGTAGCTCAGCCGCGCGCGGGTGTATTAGCTGCTGCTGCTGCGTGCGTGAGTTGAGAAAGAACACATTTCTGTCTGTAACTCCTGAAATATACCCAACACCTCAATTCTGACTGAATTTTGGGTTTAAAACCGATACGTGACAATACATGTGAAGTATTTAATTGGCCAAAAAGTTCAATAGTGGTGCCATGGTATTTTGGTCTTTCTTTCCTTAATCATTTAAAAATATAAGGAGTTGGATTTCAATGGTGGGGTCAGTGAGTGGCCCAACCTAATTTTGGGTGGAGGATCCATTTTTGCAATAATAATTATGATTTTCCTACTGCTTCTTAGGTTAATTTTATTATTATTATTTTTATGTTTTTTCTGTTACTTTTGCATCTTGCTCTGCAATAGTAGCAAGATGACACTCTTAGATAATGAAAATGCATTCTCATCCATTCTGGAGGGGCTTTAACCCTCCATCATCCATTCTGGAGGGGTTTTAACCCTCCATCATCCATTCTGGAGGGGTTTTAACCCTCCATCATCCATTCTGGAGGGGTTTTAACCCTCCATCATCCATTGTGGAGGGGTTTTAACCCTCCATCATCCATTCTGGAGGGGTTTTAACCCTCCATCATCCATTCTGGAGGGGTTTTAACCCTCCATCATCCATTCTGGAGGGGTTTTAACCCTCCATCATCCATTCTGGAGGGGTTTGAACCCTCCATCATCCATTCTGGAGGGGTTTTAACCCTCCATCATCCATTCTGGAGGGGTTTTAACCCTCCATCATCCATTCTGGAGGGGTTTTAACCCTCCATCATCCATTCTGGAGGGGTTTTAACCCTCCATCATACATTCTGGAGGGGTTTTAACCCTCCATCATCCATTCTGGAGGGGTTTTAACCCTCCATCATCCATTCTGGAGGGGTTTTAACCCTCCATCATCCATTCTGGAGGGGTTTTAACCCTCCATCATCCATTCTGGAGGGGTTTTAACCCTCCATCATCCATTCTGGAGGGGTTTTAACCCTCCATCATCCATTCTGGAGGGGTTTTAACCCTCCATCATCCATTCTGGAGGGGTTTTAACCCTCCATCATCCATTCTGGAGGGGTTTTAACCCTCCATCATCCATTCTGGAGGGGTTTTAACCCTCCATCATCCATTCTGGAGGGGTTTTAACCCTCCATCATCCATTCTGGAGGGGTTTTAACCCTCCATCATCCATTCTGGAGGGGTTTTAACCCTCCATCATCCATTCTGGAGGGGTTTTAACCCTCCATCATCCATTCTGGAGGGGTTTTAACCCTCCATCATCCATTGTGGAGGGGTTTTAACCCTCCATCATCCATTCTGGAGGGGTTTTAACCCTCCATCATACATTCTGGAGGGGTTTTAACCCTCCATCATACATTCTGGAGGGGTTTTAACCCTCCATCATCCATTCTGGAGGGGTTTTAACCCTCCATCATCCATTCTGGAGGGGTTTTAACCCTCCATCATCCATTCTGGAGGGGTTTTAACCCTCCATCATCCATTCTGGAGGGGTTTTAACCCTCCATCATGCATTCTGGAGGGGTTTTAACCCTCCATCATGCATTCTGGAGGGGTTTTAACCCTCCATCATCCATTCTGGAGGGGTTTTAATCCTCCATCATGCATTCTGGAGGGGTTTTAACCCTCCATCATCCATTCTGGAGGGGTTTTAACCCTCCATCATGCATTCTGGAGGGGTTTTAACCCTCCATCATCCATTCTGGAGGGGTTTTAACCCTCCATCATGCATTCTGGAGGGGTTTTAACCCTCCATCATCCATTCTGGAGGGGTTTTAACCCTCCATCATGCATTCTGGAGGGGTTTTAACCCTCCATCATCCATTCTGGAGGGGTTTTAACCCTCCATCATGCATTCTGCAGGGGTTTTAACCCTCCATCATCCATTCTGGAGGGGTTTTAACCCTCCATCATGCATTCTGGAGGGGTTTTAACCCTCCATCATCCATTCTGGAGGGGTTTTAACCCTCCATCATGCATTCTGGAGGGGTTTTAACCCTCCATCATGCATTCTGGAGGGGTTTTAACCCTCCATCATCCATTCTGGAGGGGTTTTAACCCTCCATCATCCATTCTGGAGGGGTTTTAACCCTCCATCATCCATTCTGGAGGGGTTTTAACCCTCCATCATGGATTCTGGAGGGGTTTTAACCCTCCATCATCCATTCTGGAGGGGTTTTAACCCTCCATCATCCATTCTGGAGGGGTTTTAACCCTCCATCATCCATTCTGGAGGGGTTTTAACCCTCCATCATCCATTCTGGAGGGGTTTTAACCCTCCATCATCCATTCTGGAGGGGTTTTAACCCTCCATCATGCATTCTGGAGGGGTTTTAACCCTCCATCATGCATTCTGGAGGGGTTTTAACCCTCCATCATCCATTCTGGAGGGGCTTTAACCCTCCATCATCCATTCTGGAGGGGTTTTAACCCTCCATCATCCATTCTGGAGGGGTTTTAACCCTCCATCATCCATTCTGGAGGGGTTTTAACCCTCCATCATCCATTCTGGAGGGGTTTTAACCCTCCATCATCCATTCTGGAGGGGTTTGAACCCTCCATCATCCATTCTGGAGGGGTTTTAACCCTCCATCATCCATTCTGGAGGGGTTTTAACCCTCCATCATCCATTCTGGAGGGTTTTTAACCCTCCATCATCCATTCTGGAGGGGTTTTAACCCTCCATCATCCATTCTGGAGGGGTTTTAACCCTCCATCATCCATTCTGGAGGGTTTTTAACCCTCCATCATCCATTCTGGAGGGTTTTTAACCCTCCATCATCCATTCTGGAGGGTTTTTAACCCTCCATCATCCATTCTGGAGGGTTTTTAACCCTCCATCATCCATTCTGGAGGGGTTTTAACCCTCCATCATCCATTCTGGAGGGGTTTTAACCCTCCATCATCCATTCTGAAGGGGTTTTAACCCTCCATCATCCATTCTGGAGGGGTTTTAACCCTCCATCATCCATTCTGGAGGGGTTTTAACCCTCCATCATCCATTCTGGAGGGGTTTTAACCCTCCATCATCCATTCTGGAGGGGTTTTAACCCTCCATCATCCATTCTGGAGGGGTTTTAACCCTTCATCATCCATTCTGGAGGGGTTTTAACTCTCCATCATCCATTCTGGAGGGGTTTTAACCCTCCATCATCCATTCTGGAGGGGTTTTAACCCTCCATCATCCATTCTGGAGGGGTTTTAACCCTCCATCATCCATTCTGGAGGGGTTTTAACCCTCCATCATCCATTCTGGAGGGGTTTTAACCCTCCATCATCCATTCTGGAGGGGTTTTAACCCTCCATCATCCATTCTGGAGGGGTTTTAACCCTCCATCATCCATTCTGGAGGGGTTTTAACCCTCCATCATACATTCTGGAGGGGTTTTAACCCTCCATCATCCATTCTGGAGGGGTTTTAACCCTCCATCATGCATTCTGGAGGGGTTTTAACCCTCCATCATGCATTCTGGAGGGGTTTTAACCCTCCATCATGCATTCTGGAGGGGTTTTAACCCTCCATCATCCATTCTGGAGGGGTTTTAACCCTCCATCATCCATTCTGGAGGTGTTTTAACCCTCCATCATCCATTCTGGAGGTGTTTTAACCCTCCATCATCCATTCTGGAGGGGTTTTAACCCTCCATCATCCATTCTGGAGGGGTTTTAACCCTCCATCATCCATTCTGGAGGGGTTTTAACCCTCCATCATCCATTCTGGAGGGGTTTTAACCCTCCATCATCCATTCTGGAGGGTTTTTAACCCTCCATCATCCATTCTGGAGGGGTTTTAACCCTCCATCATCCATTCTGGAGGGGTTTTAACCCTCCATCATCCATTCTGGAGGGGTTTTAACCCTCCATCATCCATTCTGGAGGGGTTTTAACCCTCCATCATCCATTCTGGAGGGGTTTTAACCCTCCATCATCCATTCTGGAGGGGTTTTAACCCTCCATCATCCATTCTGGAGGGGTTTTAACCCTCCATCATCCATTCTGGAGGGGTTTTAACCCTCCATCATCCATTCTGGAGGGGTTTTAACCCTCCATCATCCATTCTGGAGGGGTTTTAACCCTCCATCATCCATTCTGGAGGGGTTTTAACCCTCCATCATCCATTCTGGAGGGGTTTTAACCCTCCATCATGCATTCTGGAGGGGTTTTAACCCTCCATCATCCATTCTGGAGGGGTTTTAACCCTCCATCATCCATTCTGGAGGGGTTTTAACCCTTCATCATCCATTCTGGAGGGGTTTTAACTCTCCATCATCCATTCTGGAGGGGTTTTAACCCTCCATCATCCATTCTGGAGAGGTTTAACCCTCCATCATCCATAAAGTGTTTTAATATATTTTTAGAAGTAGTCATTATCTTATTTTTGACATTTTTGGTACTTTGAATTATGTTTAATAAAAAAGATGTATAAAGGTTATTTAGGTATTTTTATATAAGTTTATGTATCTTTATGCTATCTACTATCCACTGGAACTTTTATTACATATTCAGAATGTTCCCATGTAGGTTGCTGCATGGTTAAGGGGTACCTAGGTTTCCCAGGCTGCCTGTCACTTTGTGAACTTGTAGTCCCGTGGCTGGGTACTTCTCAGAGGCCCGGGGCTGCGTAAACAGCTTTGAAAGAGTGACAGTGCTGTAGCTCAGCCACGCGCGTGTGTATTAGCTGCCGCTGCTGCATGCGGGAATTGAGAAAGAACACATTTCTGTCTGTAACTCCTAAAATATACCCAACACCCCAATTCTGACTGAATTTTGGGCGTGAAACCCATACATGACAATACATGTGAAGTATTTAATTGGCCAAAAAGTTCAATAGTGGTGCCGTGGTATTTTGGTCTTTCTTTCCTTAATCATTTAAAAATATAAGTAGTTGGATTTCAAGGGTGGGGTCAGTGAGTGACCCAACCTAATTATGGATGGAGAATCCATTTTTGCAATAATAATTATGATTTTCCTACTCCTTCTTAGGTAAATTTTATTATGATTATTTTTATGTTTTTCCTGTTACTTTTGCATCTTGCTCTGCAATAGTAGCAAGCTGACACTCTTAGATAATGAAAATACCTTCAAATATAAATTGTACAGAGCTTCCACCAGAGCTTCCTTGATGGCACTTGCTAGAAAGTGCTGCTAGTTTTTTTTGGTTTTCACATCTAGAAATATGAAATCAGGAGAGCTTTTATGACTGAAGATGATTGGAATAATAATTTCTGGAGAAGGGGAAGATCCAATTTTATCAGGAAACCAACTAGTGTTCTGTAAAATTTTGAAATTTCTCTCAGGTTAGAACCACAACTGATCTAAGTGTGGTGTGGAAATTTTTTCCAATCAATGAAGATCCAAATTTTTCAATCTCAAAAACCAAAGTCAAAAAATTGAAATTTTCCAGAAAAATCCACATTTTGAGACAGGTTGAAAGAATGAAAAATTGCTCTGAATATAATCACAAAGTCATCAATTCATCCAATAATGTCTAAATTCAAAAATATCTGGATAAATTCATGTTTTTTCTGCCTTTATTATTTAATTAGAAACAAATGAAACTATCTTTGTTTGTCTGACATTCACCATTGTAGCTCACCATTTCATATTGCAACCGTTCCATATATGCTTGATAATTTTAGAGATTTCTCTGGTTTGCATTTTTTTGTTTTAATAATATTGGGAGAATCATTGGGTCAGGTTACAATTGGTTTATGCAAAATTTAATTGGGAAAATTGCCTCAATCCAATTTCTTCTTTTCAATTTTTTCTTTCTCAAAAACAGATCAAATGAATACATATCAAAATAAATAAATACATTTTTCTAGATATCATTATAAACAGATCAACCATCTCTTCAATAATCTCAAAACTTTGAATAATTCAAAGTAGTCTTCCCAATATCATTCAAACAAAGAGGAAAAAATTAAATTAAATTAAATCAATCAATCATTAGAGTTTTAATGGTAGGAAAAAACAACACAGAATGGAAAAATGAGGGGATTAAACTTTTATTATTCAAATCAATTTTGGAAATACCATTTTTGATAGTAAGTTTGGTCAAAAAAGTGGCAAGTTATTAAAGGGAGGATTTGCTATTGCTGATGCCCCCTATTTTTAATAAAAGCAATTAATGAATTTTTCTCTAACTTTCTTTTAGTGAAGGTGATTCATCTTGATTCCCATATTTTCACCTTTCCTTTATTATATGTATGAAGATCTTTGAAAGTCTCTTCAACTAGCATTCAATTCACAAAAAAATCATTTAGTTTACAAGAGGAGATCACTTTCAATTTGAAGAATTCCCACCTTGGTGTTCTTCCTTGAAAAACATGAGGATAGGTTGGGTTTATTAGATATGAAGGGATTCTCTTCCCATTGTACTACTTCTGCACTCAAGAGGAAACTTTTTTGAGCATTTTTTTAAATTACATGTCTCATGATAATATCAAAGGCACATGTTTTATCATCCAAATATATCATTTGAACAAAAGCAAATCTTTCAATGTTCCAATACAATTTAATTTTTTGAGTGATAAGCAACCCATCCTCATTCATCACTTTATATTTTCATTTGCCACGCTTTTCTTTGAAATACAAAAAGTGAGAAGAAAATATATCTCAATTCTTAACAAATAAGAATCTTAGCAATTCTTGGATGTGAGTATTATGTTGAATGATATGTACGTGGTACAAGATAACAGAAGTCTAAGCAGAACAATTTTGGGAACACCTTCTAGCACTATTATCATGAAAGACTTTCTTCAAAAAATTTCTGAATGTTGCAAAGAGAATAAATTGTGATAAAAAAAAGCAGAATATTAAAGAGCATTTATCCTATGTTTCTGACATTGGTTGATTTCAAAAAATGAGGGTAGGATGGAAATGAAGAATTATTGAGCATTGGGTGAAGCAGTTGAACTATCACTAGTGACACGTGAGGGAACCCTATGTTTCTGACTGCGCACCATTCACAACCTTAATCATCTGCGCATGTAGTGAGAAAACTTCAGTCCTTGTACGTTGATTGTAACCTAACCAGTGTTTTTTGAATGATGATTAAAGATCACATCCAGAAAACACCTGTGTCTTGTTTCTTCTCTTGTATTGTTTCCATTTGATTCTCACATGTGTCTTGTCTTGTGTCCTTCCTCCATCAGTTTTGTCTTGACTCTCCTAGTGTGTTTTGTTGAACACCATCTTAAGCTGGTTCAACTCAGGTATGAAAAATTGCAATTCATCATATTGTTTCCATTTTATTCTCACCTGTGTCTTGTCTTGTTTCCTTCCTCCGTCAGGTTTGTCTCAACTCTCCTAGCATGATTTGTTGAACTCCATCTTATGCTGGTTCAACTCAGGTTTGTCTCAACTCTCCTAGTGTGTTTTGTTGAATGCCATCTTACGCTGGTTCAACTCAGTTTATTAGTTTATGAGCCCAGGCTTGCCATTCTGATTGTACCATCTGAAAAAATGAGTGAACCCAGAAAAAAGTTGTCAATCCTGCTTTCCACCAATATGGGGAATGGAAATTAAAAATACAAGCGTACATCACGGAAAAAGGATTAGTCAAATTTATTGACAAACCTACTATGGTTGCAGAGGACTTCCAAGAGGCCAAACGTGTGATTTCAAAGAAGAATCAGACTTCTGGAATCTTGCTGAGGCACATGGGCCAAACAAATCTTGAACAACTGGTCACCAAGAAAAAAAATTGTGATTTGTTCCTCATCTGGAAGGCAATCAAAGAGCACTATGAATTGAACGCAATAGTGAATCAAGCTTGTTTCTATCAGGAGTTCCTATTGAATACCTTCAACAGAAACAAAATTCACAAATTTCTCTTCCCCTAAACTTGCATTCCATGGAGTTGTTGTGGATAAAAGTGGGCATACCAACTGATTATCACCTACATAAGCAATTCTTTGCTGAGTACATAATCAGCAAGTTTCCAAAGACTCTTGAAAACCTGAAGGACCAACTCCTGACAAAGCAACTTTTTACTATTGAGCATATCAAACAATCTCTTGAAAACAAAAGGCAGGAGTTTTCTGTCACATACCTGCCAGCTGTCAAGCAGGAAGCGTTAGTTGCAAGCAACAACTGTGGGACACAACAGTCAGGAACTAATTACAGAAAGACCTCCAAGACAAAGAAACAGAAGAAGAAAAAGAAAGAAGTCCATCAAGCTGTAAGGGAGATGTTGCAGGAGGACTCAACATCAGACTCTGGTCTACGCTGCATTTCAAAAGACTTCCTGTCAAGTCACACTCAACCACTTGTGTATTTAGAAAGTGCTGCCTCAAATCACATTATAACCAATTGCTTGGCTTTTGCCAGCTACCAGCCTGGAAAGTAAACCATTGAGATGGCTCACAGAAACTCAATTTCTTGGGAAGGTGGAGGGGCAGTCAATGTCAAATCAGCATCTGGGTTTTCAATCAAATTCAACTTTCTTCAAGTTCCCAAGCTTGTTGGAACACTCATTAGCCTAGGTCAATTGTTTTGAAGAGGCTAAAACCTGTATTGAAATTCAGACAACACCTTCCAAGTGGCCAACAAAAAACACATTCTTTTTCAAGGACAAGTCATCAACAATTTCCTTGTGGTTGACTTCACTCACATGAAAGGTAGGTTGTCCAAGATTCCACAATCAAGGGTTGAAACAACCACTGATGCAGTGCTACACCACAACAGAGCCAGCCATCCCAGCAATGAATCACTGAAACACATGTTTGGAGTAGATCTTGGAAGTCTAGTATGCAAAGCTTTTGCGCTCTCAAAATCTACAAGACTACCTTTCAAATCCTCCTTACCAAAGCCTTCCCAACCACTTTAAGTTGTAAATATGGATCTCAGTGGCAGAATTGCTCCTTTGGAAAAAGGAGGAGGAAAATATTATCTAAAGATCAGAGATGCCTTCACCTCCTGTAAGTTTGTCTACATACTGCAATACAAATCTGAGGCATTTTTGTACTTCAAAGAGTTCTTTTCTCTTGCCAGTAATCATCACTCTCTATCAGTAAAAAATCTTGTGACTGATGGAGGTGGCAAATTCAACTCAAATGAGGTCCAATTTTTCATGGCACAGAAAGGTGTGAACACCCATATCTTGGCTCCTTACACACCACAGCAAAATCCAGTAGCCAAGAGGGGAAATCAAACAACCATGGAGAAAGCTTGAGCATTGCTAAAGCAGGCAGCTATTTCAAATGAGCTATGGGATGAGGCCATCTTGATGGGAGTTTTTGTAAAAATAAAAAGAGCTAGTGCTCTGAAGAAATGAAAAGTAATAAGAAATGGGTGAATGAAGCTTGTAACGTCAAGTGTAACGGATCTCAGGACCGGAGGAAATGGGAACCCCGGTTGATTTGGTGAATGAACAGGTGATGAATTCCACTTGATAGCACTTGTGTTTATATAGAGTAAATAAACAATAGGCTGACAAGTGGTTGAGTACAAAATGAATAAGGTAAAATTAGCATAATCAGTTTAAGTGAAATGGTAAGTGAAATGCTTTGACTAAAGAGTCTGATAGCCATGACTAAACAGTCTGATAATCACAATACTACAACACAGCCAAGTTATATTTTACCCATTGTTTTGGTACTTTAAGGTTAAAAATAATAATATTGAATCAATCCAATCAATGGTACTCTGAACTCCAGTGAAAGTCACATAAATGAAAATTTAAATTCTAGCAGTTTTCTATGAGAACATCACACCCACCAAGAAAAATTGTTGGAAATTGGCACATGAGCTTTGGTTTGGCATTCCCTTTGATTACTCTTGTCCACAAGTGTTTGGCTGCAGGGCCTATGTGAACTTGATAAAATCAAACCAAACCTCAAAGTTTGCCAAAACTGCAAAGAAAGGGATCCTCTTGGGCTGAAGCTTGGGATGAAGAACTGGAGAGTAATGCTGGACTGAGGTAAAATAGAGTACTCCCATGATGAGCAGTTTGACAAGACCAACTTCCCAGGGTCCAATCAATATGCCTTGACCAAGTTCACCCTTCCCTTGACCAAGGATGAAGAAACCAGCGGACAAAAGGAGAATTTCTTCACATAACGGCCACCAGAGGCAATTGATGTGGAGGTTGGTATTGGTGCGGATGAAAAATCCAAACCCATAGATTCTTCCCTTGTCGCATTGAAACACAAACTAGCAGAAACAGATTTTGAATTTCAGCCAGTGAAAGTCCAGAAAAGGCAGGATTCCTCACCTACCAATCCTAGGAAGCTGGGCTATAGAATGGTTCTGCAACCCAGCAATCAGAAGGCCCCACTTGAAATGAACTTGGAGGTAGGGTCACATCACATTGTGACAGGAAAGCGTCAAGCACACCTCTTGCTTGAAGACTCCAAGTCTGATGCTCATGTGGCAACTGCCTTTTTGGACCACAAGGGTTTGAGTCTCAGCAAGATGAGTTTACAAGTGATGAGGAGCATGAGATGAAAACCAACCTGATGACAATAGCAGACAGGGTTAAGCAATGACAGATGATGGAGACAAAACAAGCAGTTGTTGAATGGATTGCACACCTTTGGGCCACAAGGGTTTGAGTCTCAGCCAAACAAGTTGACAAGTGATGAGGAGCGCAAGATGAAAACAAACCTGAGTAACGACAAGAGTGGAGAGCTTGAAAAAAAGTTAGTTTTGGAATGTGAAGATAATAAGGAAAAATAACAGAGTGGAAAGGATCAAACCTGATGACAAGCGCAGACAGGGTTAACTCATCTCCTTGCTTCTTTCCTCTGCTCCTTCCATTCTATATGATTGTTGCGTAACACTTTATCCAGTCTGATCAGCTAGTATAACCAAACCTCCCATCTGTGATTTGTGAACCAAGAAGAACCGTAGCTCACTGAACTCAGGTAAAGCTGTTTATCTAAACTAGCGTAGTCATAGTTTCCAGCTCTCTCTCTCAACCCATGTGCTCATGAATGGCTTGTCTCTATCACCTGTGTTTATCATCAACTTTTTCAGTCTATACTACTACAGAGGTTACATACAAGGATTGAAATAAAGAGTTTCAACAATTATATTTCACAAGGTAGCAAGAGTCACCTCTTAATCCTAGTAACCTCTGAGTAGATATTCTGAATCATCCCTGTCTAGGTACCCCTCCAGCATGGCCAAAGGACACCCCATCCTCATCCCTCCTTCAGATGATTTGGACAAGGACTATTCCACAAAGTCAAAAATCGTCAAGCTCAATTGACACAACTGGCATGATTGGAAGAGTGCCTTTGAAGATATCATCATTGGCAAAGGACACAAGGAAATCCTGGAAAGCAAGTGGATTAAGAATAACCAGCATTCCAAGACCTACAGGCAAAAAAACACGCTAGAACTAAGCCTATTACGAAACTTGGTTGAACGCAATCTACTGTCTTGTATCAAGCTAAGAAAATCCAATTCCAGCAAAGCGTATCAACTATTGGCCGCAGAATGTGGCAAAAATTCCCTCATTGTCATAGGAGATGCTCTGATTCAGCTCTTCAAACTTACCTACAAACCAGGAAAAAGTCTGCAAGACCACACCTCTGCGTTTAAGGATGCGTATGTCAACCTGTCCAAAAGAATTGAAGGTCAATCCCGTGAAAAGAAAGTCATGAACATCTCTTCAGCCCTTGCCACCATCTTCTTCATCAAAAGCCTCAGGATGGACAATCTCATCTCAAGTATTACGTCCACACTCTACAACCTGCGTCCCTTCTTGCTCAAAACGGTCTTTACTAGAGTTCTCCTTGAGAACTCTCAACAAGAGTCCAACTCAAATGACTCCAGCTACTTCCCCTCCAATGCTCAACCCCAAATCCCACCTCCCGCTCATCAATCCACTCACAAACACCCCGTTAGGTTCCAAACAACCACAACTACGTCAACTCATGCTCAATTGAGGCCACATTTGGTTGCTCCAACTCAGAAAAAAACCCTCAAACATCAACCCAAACCCCCTCCCTAGCAGCTCAGATAGAACAATGTGGTGTCAATTTATAGACACGGATTGGGAACTGCGTTGCGGCTGCGCGCTCAGCATTGGAGGCAGCGGGCTCAGCATTAGGGTATGCAGAGTGCTCAGCAGGGGCAGCTGGATCATCAGCAGCAGCTGCTGTTTGGCTCCGCACCTAGTGGACGGGTTGGGCTCAGCATTGAATGCGGCGTGGGCGGCGATCTGCCCCCGAGATTTGATTTGGAAGGTAGTGCGCTTGACTAGGTTTGTGGGCGCGCCGGTTTGGATACAGAGGGGCGGAGCAATCCGCAGGCTATAAAGTAACGGATGGAGCGCGCGTTCAAACGCGCGGATCATGCCGGATATTGCCGGACATGCACGACGGGCGCGGACAAATGGATACAGACAGGCGCAGGGGGCTCCGAGTAGGGCGCGGTGCAAGGACTGTGTCATGAGAAGGACAAACCCAATGGATGGAACGGCGTATGGATGTTGGGGGGATTTTGGTACGGAGGTGGAGAGAGGAGGCTAGGGTTTCTGTTTTGGGATTGTTTTCTGTTTCTTTGTCATACTGTTATTTGCGTGTGTACTTAGGTTAGGGTTGAGAGAGAGGACTTATCCTCACTCTCAACTCCGGGGGGCATGGAGGAAGGGAAGGGAATCAGATCATCACATCATTGGATTGGATCACTCATCTCACCAAGAGATTAAAGGAACTCATACCGGATACACATCCAGGTGGACAGTTCTTAGGATTGAAGGATTGGAAATTTCTCTCTCTCTCTCTACTTTTCTTTAACTTTTTATCTCCTTATTTCTATCTCTCATTTCAAGTGAAACTCCGGGCATCCCCATCTCCTTTCAAACGCAGGGAACCGTTAACTTCCAAACCTTGGGACAGTTATAGGGGGATAACCTTTATTCTTTCCACAATGACTGGATCAAGAGCTCAAGCAGCTGCAAACCGCTCACTCCGTCAACGTCGCTGAGGAGGAAAACAAGGAACCGCCATTAGACTCACCTAATGACAAGACCAACCTAATTGCTGACCAGTCAACCAACCTGGACAACTGCGGATTTCTGGTATCTGAGGACGTACTATACAGAACCTTGGATTTAAAAACTCCAAACTCCAAACTCGTATATGACTCAGGGGCCTCAAGGTCCACCATCTGCAACCTGTTGCTCCTACAAGACCTGACTCCAACTTCCAAACAGCTCTGCACCTACGGTTGCAACATAAGGGTCACCCATGTTGGCAAGCTGAATATAGGTGGCACCGTCATCTATCCCATCTTCTATGCCCCCAACGGTCCGCGTAATCTTATCTCAGCAAGCCAGTTGGAGGATCATGGTCTGAAAGTGGTTCATAAACACTGTACGGTCCTGATAAAACTGGCCGACCGCATTTTTTATTGATTTCCCAGGATTGGTAACCTATACATCTCAAATCACAAGCCTCTCTCCAACATCAATATTGTAAGAGTATAGGCTGCCAATATTTACTGGCAAATTACATTGGTTCACCTGTCAGATGTCTATATAAAACACTTCCTGCAAATTCACAATCTCCCAATTCCATCTCCCTTTCCCTCATCTACCCGCTGCAATGTGTGCCTTGAGTGCAAGATAAAGCAACAGCCACACTCCAACCCTTTTCTCACCTCCACCACCCCGTTTGCTTGTCTACACCTTGACATTCTCCAGATTACCCCTCCTTGCAAGCAATCTGCTTTGGACATACTGACTATCATCAATGACTTCTCACGGTTCAACAGGATATACATTCTAAAGCATAAATCTGACGCGGAGGAAAGGATTGTGAGTTATCTACATGAAATAAATAATCAACTTGACGTTTTTCCTGCTTTCCTGCACTGCAATTGAGGGGGGGAATTTGGATCAGCTAAGCTGTGGGACTTTCTTTCCTCTCAGGGAATTGTCTTAGAACAGGGCCCTGCCAACTCACCTCAGACAAACGGTCTTGCCAAGAGATTCAATCAAACAATACTCACAAAGATCAGATGCCTCCTGGAACAATCAGACGTTCCCATCAACTACTGGGACGAGGCCGGCCGCTACAGCTCCATGCTCATCAACTTACTCCCATCAAAAGCACTGAACTGGATGTTGCCAGTTAGCATGCTTCTTGGAGTGAACGCTACAATAGAACCCATGCGGGATGTGCTGACCCTGATTCCGTTTGGTCTCAAGGTGCATGTGCATAACCCTTCCGTGTCAAAGATTGAGGTAAGATCCAAGCCAATGCTTTTCCTGGGATATGAATCATACTTGGACGCGGGGAGGTTCCTTGACCTGCACAAGCAACGTGTGGTTGTAAACCAAGATTTCTCACCTACAAAGTTGGTATTCCCGTACGACTCTGCATGTGCGTTAAAGAAGACTCCTACATCACTTCCAACAGACCTGGAAGCCAGACCGTTAATGGCTGGTATCAAAGACAAAGTTTTCTTGGTGCACATGCCCATCGCGCACCCTTGAAACAAGCTTGGTTGTGCAATTGACAGCCCAGCTCCTACTACAACTGCCCCAACCATCTTGACCCCACTAGTTTCTGGCTCTTCCGGCAATCCTCCAACAACACAAACTTGTCCTGTCATGGAGACTCCGGACTGTACCTCCAAAACACCAGTACAAACAATCAAAGTGCCTCCAAAAGGATACACCTATGTCCCCTACTACAACAAAGCACCCAAGAATATCTTGTCTGACATTGATGTCACCGCAATCATGGCAGGTTTAAGGAGCTCCTGTGCACGGGATGAGGAGGAGGATGAGGGGGATGAGGTGCTTATAAGTGAATTGGTGTTGGTGGAAAAAGCAATGTCAGAACTCAGCAAACACAAGAAGTGGATTGAGTCAATGACGGCAGAGAACAACTTGCTTCTGATGCATCAGACTGGCACCCTGGTACCACGGCCTGACAATGACAAAGTTATTGGCGGGATGTGGCGGCTGGTAAGGAAAAAGAACAAGTTTGGTGAAGTAACCAGACGGAAATCAAGGTGGGTTTGTTTTGGAAATCATCAGGAGTACCCACGCCACTACTTGGACACGTACTCATCGGTAGGGCGGAGCAAATCCCTCAGGGGGCTACTATTGTTGGCAGTACAACATGACTGGAATGTTGCACAATTCAATGTCAAAACCGCTTTCTTGTATGGGGAAATCAATGCGGTCATTGTGGCTCAGGTCACAGGTTTTGAAGTGCCAGGTAAGGAGGATTGGGTGTGGAGATTAAACAAATCCCTGTATGGTACAAAAAATTTGCCATGGTGCTGGAGGTCACACCTGACAAAGACCTTAAAATTGCTAGGATTAGAACCGTCAGTGGACAACGAGTCAATCTTTGTCAACGAGGGCAAGTCCATGCGACTGCACATACACGTGGACAACAGGCTGATTGTGGGCAGTGATAAAGGTGAGATCAATGGGTTCCTAAAACTGCTGGGGGGACATTATAAAATCAAGCTTCAGGAACGCCCCTCTCAACACCTGGGTTACACGCTTTACTGGAATCACAACGGGTCACTTAAGCTTCATCAGCAAGACTTCACAGAGAAGGCATTAAGGGATTTTGGCTTTGAACACCTCAACGCAGTCAAGGCCCCTGCACCTATGAACATACATGAAGTGGTCAGCCAGGAATCCCCCAATTTCAACGTGACAACCATGCAAAAGGCTCTGGACACATTAATACACCTGGCCATTCACACAAGGCCCAACATACAGTTCACCGTAAACCTGCTGTCTCAGTTCGCAAACAAGCCCACGCAATCTCACTGGAAGATGGACAAGCACCTATCCAGATACCTTCAAGGGACCAAATTTGTCGGACTTCTGTTCACCAAGTCCAAAGATCCAGGGGACCAGCTATGTGGGTGGGCAGATGATGATTATGGACGGTCCATGACCACTCAGAAGTCAACCTCTGGCTACGTCGTAACACTATATGGCAATCCCATCAGCTGGACAACAAAGAAACAAACGGTTGTGGCCTAGTCTACTACGGAAGCCAAGTTCATCGCAATAAACCTTTGCGCTAAACAACTCAGATGGATCTCAACGCTTATCCTTGGCCTAGGAATATGAATCCCCAAGCCAAAGACAAAGAACAATAATCAAGGCGCCAAATTTATCAGTTGTGAAGCACAACTTAATCCCAACTCCAGACACATTGAAATACAATTCCAGTATGTACGGGACCTAATCTCAAAGTGCCTACTCTCCATCAAACACACACCGTCGGACAAAATGATAGCAGACATATTGACCAAGCCATTCGGATATGTGAAGGTAATGCAAGCCAGATCCCAACTACACCTCACCCCTGCGGAATCTAGGAGGAGTGTCAAGTAAAGATCCCTTGAGCTATCTGACAACCTCTAGCGGCTGTGAACCCGCGACGCTGCGCATGCGCGCGAAACACCACACAGTCCTCTCTCCTGCCCCTTGAGCCAACCTAGATGCTGAAGGGGATCATTCCACCGCCTTGGATCTCCTGTCCCTGCTTTATCCAGAACTTCCCCCTCTCTCTCTTGAAAGTCCTCACTGCCCTCCTTCCTCTCAAGTCAACATCCGTCACTATGCCCTGAAGCTGTACCCCAAACTCGGAACCAACTTGCCTAGACCCAACGTGAAGTTACAACCCAACCTTGGTAACCGTCACAGAAAACAGGAGGAGCTAATACAAGCTTCAGTGGAGGTATGAGATGTTGCTAACAAGACCAGGTGTCTTCCCTTCCAACTAGCACTTACCTGTCTTTACTCATCTCCTTGCTTCTTTCCTCTGCTCCTTCCATTCTATATGATTGTTGCGTAACACTTTATCCAGTCTGATCAGCTAGTATAACCAAACCTCCCGTCTGTGATTTGTCAACCAAGCAGAACCGTAGCTCACTGAACTCAGGTAAAGCTGTTTATCTAAACTGGCGTAGTCATAGTTTCCAGCTCTCTTTCTCAACCCATGTGCTCATGAATGGTTTGTCTCTATTGCCTGTGTTTATCATCAACTTGTTCAGTCTATACTACTACAGAGCTTACATACAAGGATTGAAATAAAGAGTCTCAACAATTATCTTTCACATGTATTGTTTCCATTTGATTCTCACCTGTGTCTTGTCTCGTGTCCTTCCTCCGTCAGGTTTGTCTCGACTCTCCTAGCGTGTTTTGTTGAACGCCATCTTACGCTGGTTTAACTCAGGTATGACATATTGCAATTCATCTTATTGTTTCCATTTGATTCTCACCTGTGTCTCGTCTCGTGTCCTTCCTCCGTCAGGTTCTTCTCAACTCTCCTAGCGTGTTTTGTTGAGCGCCATCTTACGCTGGTTCAACTCAGGTTCGTCTCAACTCTCCTAGCGTGTTTTGTTGAACGCCATCTTACGCTGGTTCAACTCAATTTATTAGAAACCAGTGGGGTTTTTGTTCCACACGGATGTTCTGACGCGGGATTACAGCAGAATTATGTAGTAAATCGTTTGGTTTTCTACGGGAAGTGTTGATCGAAAACTGGGTGGAAGGAATGCGAAAAGCGTTTCAAAAACACAGAATGTCTTATTTGCGGAAAAGCTCAAGTAAAAGATCCCAGGAAAACTATCGCAAGAAAAACAGCAGAATCTTCTTGTAGCAGGTGCACATTATTGTCTATTTCCTTGGATCAATCGAAGGTATAAACGGATGCTTGTTTTGAATGAATTGTAAAGTCTGTGAACAGTTGTGTTGACCACTAGACCAATTCGGTCAGTTGCCTGCTTCCTAACCGTTCTGATGGGCTTCAAGTTTTTGGATATCCATGTTTTCGTTTTCCTTTTGAATTCGTTCGTGGCTGTGAGAGTCCGATACACAACGTTTTTCTTCTTTGGAATCAGGCGTTGTGATTTAGGTTGCAGAATAGCGACGGGAGGCTCTGACGGGAGTACTGCTTTAACTGAAGCCCTTGCTCTTTCCTGCTTATTTTCAGGATCACCTCGTGCAATCGAAACGGGCCTCAACAACCGAGTGGGTAGAATGATTGGTCTAAAAGTTTCTGGATGAGAGGGCTCCTCCGAATCCATACTCAACACGAGCCGATTCTTCCCATGGTTTTCCATTGCGTTGATGGCAGCACGCCAGGCCAAAGGAGAGGGAGGGGCATGTTTTGGGGGCGTTACGGCGTCTATTACATGTGAACGAAATATATTCGACCCGGAGCGCTTTTTTGGTTTCAGCTTCATCCTTATGTTTGAAACGAAACCTATCGCCTTCTTCATCTGTTGAGAAAGCCATCCATAGATCTGCTTATTTCTTTGCGCCCAAGACCTCCGCGAGACTCCTTGGTCACCGGTGACCGGTCCTCCTGGGGATGATAGCTCAGCACTTCTCCCAGGCAACGCAAGAGGTGCTAATTCGGGAGGTTTGTGCAGGCTTCCAATCACGTGAGTTGCAGCTTCACCCCAAGGCCTATATCGCGTTGATAGCTGCGATTCCAAGTTCACGCCATTGAGATGAGATGGGTTCGTCATCGTGCGGTCACTGACCTTTTCATTTTCAGGATAGTTGTGTCTTGAGGAATCCAGAGCGGAGATGATATCAAGCGCCGATCGAATTTTCTGCTCATCGGTTTCAACCTCAGATTCCGAATCACTGAACAGCGCGGGCTGAGGACTCATCGGTCGATATTCAAATAAATCATAGTTTGAGTCCGAGTCTGAATCGTACTTCTGGCTTGGGAGATCGATTCGAAGCCGGGGATGTTTGCTGGAGACATCATCGCTGGCGAGCTTTGAGGACCTTGCTGACGAGAGAGGTGAGCTAGGACCTGAAGGCTGCAATCCAATAACATCCGGGCTCTGGGATAAATCTTGCCCGTTATGAGGTAGTAGGCTGGTAATGTGTAGCCCAAGGTCGACTGCGCCGAAAAGGATTAGGGCTTGATGTTGGTTTATTTGGAAGCATTAAGAGATGCGAAGCAACTGGGGAAAATAAGTTCACCTGGTTTCAAACCTTTGATGCTTATTAGGGCTTCGAGGTTTACTTAACAAGCCAGAGGCACTGGAAAATTAGATTTTTTTTCGCAGTGATGTGGCTCTGGTTGCCATCAATAGGTTGATTTTGCTTTTTACTCACCCACTTGTCCTACTTTTGGGCCAGGTATTTCGTTTTCTGGGGGTTTTCTCCCCGAGAAATCCGAGGGAGATTCTTCAGCAAGGTTAGATTGGTCCGCAGCGGGTTTCAATGCAGAGCCTTGGTAATATACAGAACGACATTAGCAAGTAGGAATTCGAAACTATGAACTTTCAAACTATGAGGACGTAGAAGTCTTGTGTGACCATGACTCACGGGTGACTTCTGTGCTCCCTGCAGCGGTATCCGCAGGAATCTCTGTATGATCATCGGCTCCTGGGCTGCTCTGTTCGCCACTCAAAGCTTGATGCCCTGGAATCAAGTTAAGAAGGGCCGCAAATTGGCCAAACATTAGAATGTTGATTGACACGTTAAGATCAACCTACTACCTTTGAGGGTCAGCGGGTCAGATTTTAGGAGTGGAGCTATGGATGAGTCATCTTGAGGTAAGCAGGGAGGTTGTTGAGCTAAGGCCAAATCAACATTTTCTGATCTCGCTGCCAAAGCAAAGCCGTATCAGAGTCTCACCCCGGGTTTTTTAACATGGCCATTTTGTGTAGGCGGCACATACCGGGGTTTCCGCCTGAAGGCGGCGGCGTCAAGGGGCTTTGCAGGAGGTTGAGCTGCGGGATTTTGGGTCCTAAGTTGGTTAATAAAGAGGAACGTGCCGTCAGTATTTGGACTAGTCTCAAATTCCTTATCGTCTTTTGGCCCACCAGCGTGGTCATCTAGCTCGATGGCGGAAGCTTTATCGCTAGGGGATGGAGAGCTGGGAGTCAGCTGCAAAGTCTGTCGAAGATTCTTGGCGTCCTTTTCAGGCTTCTTTGCGCCAAAGCTTTCGTCATTTGCTGCTAGTTTCACTGAAAACGGGTTAGTAGAAATACTAATGGAATCATTGATCAACTTGATCTGAGCCTACATGCTAACTCTCTTCGTGGGGTTGACAGCGGCCTGAGTTCCAAAGGGGACGCAGGAGAGGGAGGGTTTTCAGTCACACTTGCTAGCTGACGGTTCTGGTCTTTCTCTGCGGAATTTTGAAGCACATCACAGGGTCTCAACATAGATAGGCCAAGAGGCACTGCTTTAGAACAAACCGGGTCTGAATCGACGCTAGCCTGCTTCCTCCGTCTGCAGAGTGGACAATTGCGCAAGGGATTTGGATCTACTCTGGTTGGAAAACTTTGGCCGGGGGCTGGTGGGTTTAACCTTGGGGATCTCGTGGCAATCCGCGTCTACTTATGAGCATTCAATCATAAGCAGTCCTTAGTTGGCTGCACTTCAGAGTGGAGTTATCCAATAACTCGGACCCACCAGTCTCCTCTGCCTCAACTGTTGACGGAAGTCGCGACGCGGGTGGATCGTTTGAACGAGAAGGACGAGAGCCAATTGAACCGGTGCTCTTCGTCCTCCCCTTGCGTCCTTGCGGCAAGGCTTTTTTTGGTGAGGGTGTGGTGGGGCGGGATTCGTCCAGCTGGTGGTCGGCGTGAAGTTGGTCAGAAAAGGACAGCTTTAGTAGGTCCGCGATTGCTTTAGAAAAATGGTCCACGGGATGAGAGAGTGGAGCTTAGGTCACCGTGTGCTCCCCAGTCGTTATACTAGCCGGTCAGGAAACTTACGGCTACTTTTGCAACCCGGCTTTTTTGTAGATGCCGGGTTTGGCGGCCGGCGAGATGGGATAACGTCAGGTGTTGGTCTACCTAGCAGAGGTTTGGGGGATAGCGACTCTAGTTCTTGGCCTAAAGACGGCAAGATAACAGGAAATTCCAACAGGATAGAACAAATTTTGGTGAGCATGTCGCGTAACCCTTCTGCCATGAATTGTTCGGAACACTTGCCCAGAGTTGCTTCCTCGAGGCCGAAAAGGCCGCTTGATTTGGCCGCTAGAACGGTAGTGGGGCACAACAATTGCACTAGAATGAGCACGATCATTTGGCTCGGGCGCATGGTTGTGGGAGATTCATCCAACCGGTAGGCGGTGATGTACTTCACTCCTTGGGGCTGGCTGAGGAATCGGAGGCAAACCAACACCTTGAGGTGGACAACTGGAGTGGTCAGGTTCAAAAGGCACGGGGGCCGACGGCGGCGGGGTGGTACTAGGTGAAGATCAATTCAACAACCGCAATATTTCTGTCTCCTGATAAATATCGTACTGAAACGCTATCACAACGGAAGAGTGATGATAGTTCTTGAACATCATGCTTTAGTTTCAGAGCCGTATCCAGACCTCCCCACTGGTATCTGATTCTGGAGTGCTAGCACACTGCATAGTCCAAGGTAAGCAATATGTTAATTGTGATACTCTATAGGGAGATATTCTCCCACAATGCACCTTGATGCAGTTTCAGATTTGCTGCATGCCCGATGGCAAACATGTAAGGTGTCTTCGTCCCCCACTCGGTGGACAGTAGTGGCGCCTATGGTCCACCTCACCCAGCATCTTATTGCCCCCTTGAGCTTTGATTTGGGCATTTGTTCATTTATTATGTAGCTCCGCCGGCTTCTTAATTCATCATTGCCCGCGGCCGACGCATGGCTCAAGATTCCTCGGCTAAAACATCTGTGCAGTCAAACTGTTAGCAGTATGGCGCTCTGGTTTTCGGGATAATTTTAGTGAGCATGTCAATATATTCTCTCGCAACCTCATTGCATCAGTACTCGCTGAGAATCAAATGCGCCTCAATGAGTGTACCCGGACGATGAGACAAGCATAGAGACGGCCGTACATCTCGGAAACGAACATCACCAGCTATTCCCAGCTACCACCTCGTCCAGGCCCCAAGCAATACGTGTTCACTTTTCTTTCCTTCAATATGAATATGTTGACATTTTCCGCCCGAATCTTGCTTTTTCGCTGCACTAAGTTTCTGTTGCGAAAACTTCAGCAACGTTACACGGGCCTTACGGGCAACATGGGGTTGTGTGGCTCTCATTTCCTTCAAATGACTAGCTTAGTTCTCCTCAAATAAGGTTGGAATCTGGAGGAACTAATCGCAGGGACGCTGCCTCACATCAAAGTAATCTCTTTTCGTGACTTGTATGAGCCTCATAATGCACGTGCCTGTTGCCTTTGTAACTCGTTTTCATGCCCGAATGCGTAGGAAAATTCCCTCGAAAACACTTCGAGGGGCAGGCAGGGTGACAATGGGGACGGGCCACAAAATAGCAGACAACGACGCTTTAGTACAAACCTGCCGCCAACCCTGAGAGCGACCTCTTCAAGGACAGTTCGTAGGTCGAGGGAGAGGGTCTTGGCATGAGAAGAGCAGAGTTACATTGCAATCAGTAACCGTAGCGAGTTAAACCGTAGTCTTGGTTGCGAATAATCGAATCAAGAAGCGATAGAGGTTTTGAAAAATCAATGAAAGGTAACATCTGGAGAATTCTTCGCCGTGCCCTGCGAATGAAGAATGTTTACTTCTGGTCAAACCGACTTGATCCACTGCTGTCAAACAGGAGGGCGTCAGCAGATGTTGCCTCCTTCCTACTCCACACGGGCCGCTTTGACAAGGAAATTTTGGGCGTTCTACACCCTTAGCCCCTCCTTTTGTTTTCCGTTGTATTAGCATTTGTCTTCCACTCATGTGTTTAACATGTACTCTCTAGCACTGGCGTCGTGTCATTTCCCCCTGCCCCCTCGCGCGTCTTTTTTCCTTTTTCTTTCTTCCTTTCTTTCCCACCTCTCTCTCAATCTGCTTTGTATTCCCGGTTCTGTTTGTTACCCCTGCTGCTGGGGATTTCATAGCCCGATCCCTTCCCTTTTTCACGGGAAGGTTTTTGTCACTTCAGATTCATAGCGCGCAATGCCACAGGCGAAATCGCACTCAAAAAAAGAGGTAATAACAATCACCTCTAGGCCTAGGGCGATGGTCAGGCCCACTCTCGTAATGTGGGCCTGATTTGGTTGAGGAGCTAGTTTAAGTGAAAAGAAGTCTCACGGCGAGTCGTTTTCCAACATGGTGGAGAAGGTGATTGAACATGTTGGTTACAGGTGGCTCAAGGTGCCGAAAATTCTGGCTCTTCAAGAATACAGTCGGCCTTTTGGGCCCCTTCAAGCAATACCCCCAACAGGGTCAGACTCAATTCATCCCGCGCTCACTGAGCTGACTTTTTTGTTTCCTTAGGATAAATCCACGCCTTTTTCATTCAGCGATAAAAAAAAATCAAAAAAGGCGTGGATTTATCCAAAGAGTCATGCAATTAGACTCTTTTCAATGAATTCATGCTTGTTTGGAAAAATACATGGCTTTTCGGATATTTTCCCACCCAAGGAAGGCAGGAAAACTTCATTTCAATTGAATAAACGTAACAGATAGTTTATTTCAAAGGAAATAAGATATCCACAGTTTTCATACCTGGAGTTCATCGCTTTCCCTGGGTGCAACCGTCCCTTCAACGCCATCAAAGACTGCCTGAAGACCTTCCAGAGGGCCTCTGGCCTGCTCCAAAGCATGGTGGAGGGCCTAAAAGCCTGCTTCAAAACAATGAAATTAAGGCAGCTTTGAAGCCTTTGAGGCTTCTTCAAAGAAAAAGAAAAGAAGAACAAATAAAATTAAAAATTGACAAAAAAACAAAGCGCATTAGACTTTCCACGTACCTGACCTCGAAAATTGACATACTATTATGTCACATTGGCATCCAGCGCATGCATGCTTTTTGATTTTTCAAAAATAAAAACATACATATGATGCCAAAGTTATGTAGAGGGGTTTGTAAAACCTCCAGAATCAATTCTGCAGATTTTTTGAGGGGGTTGAAACCATTCAAAAAACCCTTCAAAAGTTAAAAAAAAGTCAAAAAATAGTCTTATGTCCTCAGTTTTCAGCCATCTCTTAAATTCACTTTCTAAATTAGTTTTGCTTGGGAAGTATCTTACTAAAATTAAATAAACTTGAAAATTCTTTTTGGGGTCTTTATCCCCCCCCAAAATTTGTTAAAAGTCAAAAAATTGCCAAACATTAACACATTTTTGTTGAATGTTTTTTGACATTATGCTCAAAGTTTTGTGCATTTCTGACCCTGCAGAAATTTTTCCAGCCTGCGGAGAAATCCCCAAGGGATTACAAGGGATTTTTCAAATTCCATTTTCCCTCTCAAAATACTTTTTCTGAATTTTTTCTCAATTGAATGTGTGGAACCATGGTTTTTTTTAAAAGAAAAATTATGAGAAAAGAAATTCAACTTCAACTTTTTCAATTTCACAATATTATGTTGGTTGAATCAGGAGATTATATCCATTTTTCTTTCAAAAAAAAAATGCAGAAAAACAAGAGGGAATTAAGATTCAATCAATCAAGTTCTATAGTTTTTTCCCCTTCAAGGTCTCCCTTTAGGGAAACAAACATCCATCCCAAGTTCCAAGGTTTTTTAACCATTTCCTGGCCATTCTTTGATTAATTGGATGCAAATACATTCCAGATGGAACCCATTTCCTTGACCATCTCCTTTTCATTTGCTTAAAATAATTATATCTTCTTCCCAAGATGAAAGCCACTGCTAAAAATTCTGTTTATATGCCTCATCAAGTCTTGAAAATGTAATATATGATCAATACAGCTGTCAGGGTGAATGAGATCATTTTATTGTAAATGAAACAAAATAGAAGTATTTTTTTCACAAATAAATTAATATTGAACTATTTGGTTACTCAACTGATCAATAACAATCTCTTTATATAGTACTGAATAGGAATAAGATGAAATGGAATAAATCTCAGAATTTCAGAAATGAAATCCTTCTTTACCATTCATAAAAAAGTATATAATTAATATGAACACTTCATTGTAGGCATTGTGCAAGCGCAACAAAGGTGTTAATTCCCTTGAGGCCTAAAAGGATAATAATCCACAGTTTTTATACTTTTCATCCTCTGGAGGGTCCCCAGATCTATTTAATGTTAGAAAATCTTCTTTCTCACAGCAGTTTCTTAGATCTAAGATACAAAAAAAATTCAATTGAAAGAAACAAAATATCTCAGCAGAAAAAATTACATTCTTCATATCAGAAAGATATTCATCCTCTTCAGTTTACTCTTCTTCTATGAATCCATACTTTTTCATGAAAAAGAAAGAAAACAAGATTTTCAATTTTCTAGCAAAAAAAGAAAAAAGCAGAAAAACTTTACCTCTTCCTCTGATTCCACACTTATGCACTTTCCCTTGTTCTTCTTTTCCTTAATTTTTTCCAAAAATCAATTCTAAAAATAAACTTGCCAGTTTCAAAAAGAATTAAGCAGGCATAAATTAATATCATTTTTTTCACTAAACATCTGAGTTTCCAAAATGTTTTTCCTTAGAATTCTTCTCATTTTGATTCCTTCTATTAATCCAAAACTTTATGACTATCTTTTGCTTCATGATTGATGAATTTCCTTCAATTTTATTTAAGATTTGTTTTGTCTTCCTTTAAACTATGATTCTGGGCTCTTGTATCTCAAAAACTTGACAATTTCCTGCCAGAAGTAAAATCATTTCTGAAGAATCAAAATGATTCTATCAAAGTGAAAATGTCTTGAAAAATAAAAATTTCTCAAGAATACTCTTCACTTTTAGACTTTGAGAGCATTTCAATTTATTCATATTGTTTTGCATAAATATGCCATATGAAAAAATTAAAAAATAATAATAATGATAGTTGCCACAAACAATTTGACAACCCTTGCTAGCAAGCGTCATCAATGAGGTCAGGACCAAATATGACCAAGCTCATTTCAAGCTTTCAGAAAGCTAAGGTAATGCTTTGACAAAGCTCCACTGCACAGTGACTGTGCACAAATTCATTGATTAAATAATGGATATGGATTCAAGTAAAGAATGGAAAAAGCTTCAACTAGAGCTTCCTTGATGAAGCTTTCTAGCCAGAAACATGCAACCTGTTCTGGTGAATGAGAATGTTTTCAATTTGGAAAATTAAAAAAAATATGCAAATATTGAAATTTTTACATGCAATTGATAACTGAAATCTTCAATTTAGCATTATTCATTATTAAAGGTGGAAAAGTTGACCTTGTGTACACAAGGCATTCCTGTATAATAATTAAAGAAAGTTTAAACAGGAATTGGATGTTTTGGAAGACATTTGGAAGCAATGAATAATCTTGACAAAATAGTGGCAATTTTTTCCAGAACTTTCTTCAAAGAAGTGAGAATGAATGATTTGAATGAGATGATTTAATAGCCCATTCATGAATTATGTTTTAGATGGAAACATAAATTTTCTTAATTAAATTAGAAAATTATCCAGTAGAAGAAGGAATGAATTTTTAGGGGTGGGAATAAAGCTTTTCTTTTTTTGATGTTCTTTGTTTCTCAAAGTCATATTTTTGGTTTGAAAATTAAGAAAGAAATCTCCATTTCAGAAGTATCCATTTATTCATAGGGTATTCATATCTAAGAAAATTTCAAACCAATGAGAATTTTTTTAATTTTCCTTATATGAGGAAGCTCCATTTGATTTTACCAAATTTTTCAAGTGCTTTTCAAAAAGGAGACATTCCTCTTCATAATTTTGATTTTTGTGGTCAGGGGTTTGAATATTGTTGAATATATTGCACAGAAATAGAAGATGGGGAAAACCACAAAAAAATAGATTCAAAGGAAATAATCAGAGACTCCTCCTTGTCTGTCAAAATTGAGAGTGGTTTATTTCATATAAGTCCTGAAGTTCTTGTAGAGCTCAATTATTATTCTATTTTCTTATTGAGATATAAACAGAAGGATGCAGAAAAAGTTTGAGATTAATAATCAATTAAAACTATATGAAGCAGTCACATACTAATTTTTTTAGTCTTATAAGTAAAATCCAAAATCATAGTTTTTTGAAAAGTATTTGTAAGTTTTACTTAATCAGGATTAGAAATAAATAAGGAAATTATGCATCCCTCAATACTCTTTTTTTTTATAAATGAAACAAAATGTCCTGAGTCAAAAAAGAGGATATTCAAGGAGGAATTTGCTGCGCATATTTTCTTTAATAATTTATTTTATTTTGATGTAAATAGGACTAATATTTTTATGAAATGTGGTTTCAGGAGATTCCATGAATTGAATGTGGAATTTAAAGGAGGGAAACCTTTTTTGAAAAATATAGAGAAACCATCCAATACCAGAAGTAAAGTTTTTTATTTCCATTTATGATTTGAAATAACAAGATTCAAGAAATAATTTTTTTTGTGAGTTCCTGTATGTAATTATGAACTGATTTAGTATCCATAGTCCTTGAAAAGGTGTATTATGGGTATTTGAGCTTGTATCACGCATCAAAATAAATCAAAATTCCTATAAATCCAGTCATGTTGTACCATTATGTGAAATTTAAATATCATTGGCTGAGATATTCAGGTAATATGATCATTTAAAACTTCTTGCTATGAAAATTCCACATGATATTATATTTCCTTCAGATTAAGTCAACATAGGTTCCAAGCTGGATATTCTTTACCAGTAAGTTAATTCATTACTTTTTGAAATTTTTGAAATAAGTCTTCATTACTACAAGTCAAAGCCATTTAGAACCAGAGGGGAAGTAAAAAAACTGTTATTTTGAAATTCAATCAAGCTTAAATTCTGTTTTTATGCAAATGAAATATAAATGAGTGGAAAGGTTGGTTTATTTGTGTTAAAACAATCAGTAGTTTCCTTCATTTTAGTTTTTGTGTGATTCTACCAAAATCCATGGAGATTTCAAATTTAATTTCTGTTGATTGTGAACCACATAAAGACTTGATACTGGACCACAGTTTTTTGATAGCATGAACCGATAAATTCAATTCATATTTTAAAATAAGGCTGGCCATATGAGTTTCATATGAACAATTAATAGATTTTCCACACAAATCTAATTCATTGTTTCAACATTCAAGAGGTAAACCATGTAGTTGAGTAATTTAATTATCAATAGAGATGGCATTAGATGTAGGATTAAATGAAAATTGATCCATGAAGTTGACATTATGAAGGTTATGGGCTATCTTTTGAATGTCCCAGGCTACATTCATGAAAAGAAGATTAATAAAATGAAGATTTTTTTGATAAAGGCATTGTTTTGAAATTCTTTTTGGGGGAACCATTCCAAAAGGTGTGCTTTCCCACAAAAAAACTTAAAAAGATATATATATATATAGAGAGAGAGAGAATTAATTTTCTTAGGGGATGCAATCCTTTATTTCACAGAAAATTATGTCCATGCTCCATTGCGCATCCTTGCTGCTAAACAGAGAAATGCTTTATTACACCGTGCTTTCAAGAATTTTCTTTTTGAATTCTGAAGCTGCAGTCCCTTAGCTGGGTTTTATAGAGCCCAAAAAGTTCTATTTTAATTTTGGAGGTATTAGAGGCCCTCCAAAAATGGACTCAAAAAATTATAAAAATTCTGCAAAAACCAATTTTTCCATGGGTTTTTGGATGCTTAATTTGGCTATTTTGATTTTGATTTTTTTCTTGGTTCAAAAAGCTACTGAATATTTCAAGTAAAATTCAAAGATCTTTAAAATAATTTTTAAATATTTTTGGATGTATCCTTTTACCTTAAAAAATTCCTTCAAAAAACCTAAAAAATCAAAAAAATCAAATTTCTGATTGGACATTTCCATCCTTTTATTTTCCTTTTTATTTCATTTTTTTGTTTATTCAAGCTATCAAAAATTTGGAAAAGCAGTCAGAGATCATTTAAACTTTTTTATCAGATTTTTTGGATGTATTATATTACCTCAAAAAATCCCTTCAAAAAACCAAGAAATTCAAAAAAAAAGACAATTTTCACATTAGAGTTTTGGATCCTTTTGTTTGCCTTTTTGATTATTTTTTTGGTTTTTCAAGCTGTTATAAATTTAAAACAATTATTAAAGGGCTTTTTAAATTCTTTTTGTGAATTTTTGATGTATCTTGGTCCTCCAAAAATAAAATCCAATGTAAAAACACTTCAAATTAATAAATGAACTGCAATGTTTTTGTTTTACATCTGGCATAAAAATTTTGGCAAATATTTTTTTTAAAAAAACCTGAGAATAGAATCCAAAAACTCAAATAAAAAACTTCTCACTGATTTTTAAAATTTTTACTGCTCAAATTATAAATGGCAATGAACATAATACCAAAGAAAAGGATGGTCTCTTTTTAACAATCCTTTTTTGATTTTTTCCCCCTGAAATAAATAATGATGATCTGAGATATTTGAAGCTGCAGATGTAAAGGGATTATATGAAGCTTTCCACAAATTCTTCTTTGGTAATTTTTGAGAAAACTACTCTTGTCTCAAAGACCAAACAAAAAAAGCATCATATTAGACCCATTTTGGGTTCTGGGAATCTTCTTTTAGCCCTGTCACATCCATATATTTAATATGAATGAAAGTTTCTTCCTGAGATCTCCACTCATCTTGGAGCGCTCCAATTATTTTATAAACCAGCCCTTTGACCTCTGCCACCCTCCAATCACCCCCCATCCCACAAAACCACACCACACCACTCATAAACACACCATACCACTCATCACCACACCACACCACTCACCACCAAACCACAACACTAATCACAACTCCATACCACAAAACCCTCATCATCCTTTACCACTCCTCAACAAAAACAACTCAAAACACCAGATGATTTGAAAAAATGTTTTTCCCTTTTATATTAAGTCTCTGAATAACATTTTTAACTAAATTTCTTCTCAATATATTTCTCAACTATCAACTCCTATCTTCACTTCATTTTTTACAAAGTCTTGACTTATCTTGATCCAGTTTGGGTTTCAGTTGGGTGCAAAGATCTAAGCCTCACTCTAGGACATTGATCAATCTCAGACCAACTCATCTGCTTTAGCATCAACACCTGGGGAAATGATCCCATTATGAGGATCTCTCAAAGCGGGTTCATCTGATACTTCAAAGGAAGTCTGTTATATGGGAAAAGTAGAAGACAAAAAAGTATCACACACCCATCCACCAAGTCTGAATGTGTGGCACTATCCAGCTGCCACTTGGAAGCTTGCTGGTTGCAGCAACTCATCCCAGCAATCTATTGAAATGAGTTCAAATGTCCTCTCCATCTCATCAACAATAAAGGACCAGCAAAAAAATAAAAAAGCTTGGATCTATCTCAAAAGAAAAACACATCAATCTCAAAACCAAAAGCCTTTGGAACAACTATTAGAATGGCCTAATCAAACTCGAACTTATTCCTTCTCTCTTGATGAAAACAGATGCCTTGACTAAGGCCACAAATAAAACTTCTACAAATTGGCTTGTAAATGCGTTTGGCTCTCTGTTTCATTGATTGATGAGTAGAGCAGGGCTGTTAGAATCTGAGTCTTACGCTTATGGTTTCTTTCTAACAGATTTTTTCCTGTGCCTCAATCTATACCTATTGTCTTTGGATCACTTGTTGTTGTTATGTGCAAATTGTTGGTGCATTTTTCTTCTCAAACTATTTCCTTTTTATTCTATTCCTTTTTGTCTTATTTCAATTTCTCATGGTTACTTGCATAGTTGGATGCCTTGGTTGTACTTTCTCAATCCTCCTACATCTCACATGTCACCAAAGTCCTCCAGTGTCTGGCGTGGACACTTCAATCTTGGAACCACCAATTTCTCTCACGGTTCCAACTGATAATATCTATCCCAACCCTTGTGTCAACATGGAGGATGATCAAGACCAACAACCAGCACTCAATAAAATACATAAAATCAACCACCTCTTCCTGTTATCAAATTGACATCTCTCAAGCTATAAATCAATTGTAATCCGGAGGCAGCCAGTTTGACCATTGTAAGAACTGATTCACCAACTCATCAATGAACTCAAACTCATCAAATTCTTATGCAGGTCCTTCAAGGGGCTCTGTAGAATATTTCAACAACTCCTGTCCGGCTTGTCTCTACCTACTCTGGCTGATTGCTCTCACATCAACTCAATCATTAGCTCTCTGATCTCAGCCAGATTAGCCCTCTGTTTGTTATATTCATTTCATTTATTCATCACTTTTTCACAAACGCTCAAACTCATTTTTGTTTGCTTGAAATCAAATCCAGTCTGGTCTTGGTGACCAAACTTATTTTTCACATGGAAGAAAGCACTTCTTAGGCAGGATTCTGCGGGAAAAGACTTGAAAAAATAAGTTTAAAGTTTGTTCAGAGTTCAATAGAATGAGGCAGTTGTAAGTAACAATTCCCACAAGCTAATAAATCTGGTGGTCAGGAAAAGATAAGGAAAGATCAACTCAATCCCAACCAACCTTCAGGTTCTCAATTAACCTGCCCAACTATCAGCAACCAAGCATTTGAAGGGTACCAGATAACTGTGTGTGGCTGTACATTACAAAGCAATTTGTTCTATGAAGCTGTAGAAGCAAAGCAGTAAAAAATTTAAAAAAGAATGACCCAACACTTCTCAAGAGACTCACAAATAGCATGGGCAATTCAAATTCAAAGAAATAAAGGGAGATTTGACACTCCAGGTTTCAAGATTAAAGAAACCTCTCAGTCATATGTGACTGGTTACAGAAAGACAATCAAATGAATGATCAAGACCCATGTGGTTGGAGAAAGGGATCAAAGGAGTGGCTTAAAACACTCATGAATTCAACCCAATTAATTCTTTTTCAACCAGAAAGCCTATTGGTTGGTAATAAGGATCAGGTTATAGAGGATGGATCAAAGGATTTGAGTATGGAGGCTCAAAGGATCAAGGGGAAATCAAAAGATATAATCAGGTTAAGGATGATGAAGTGCTCAGATAAAGGGGATGAACCCCATGGATTCATTGATTCCAAAAATAATGGATGGATGATATATAGATGATCTGATATATGGGAAAAAGGCAGGGGAGAAAACCTCCTTTAATAGACAAGAGCCCTGTGTCATACTTACAATAGATGACTACAAATGAAGTGGAATATATATATATATATATATTTTGAGAGAAGAAATATTTCAAAGGAAAGAAGAAAGAAAAAAAAGAGACAGAGAAAAGTGGAAGGGAACCATTTGGCCCTTGAGGCAAAAGAGAAGGATTGAATGGGCTTGAGAAGCTGCAACAGCAGCTCCTGCTGGAAGAGACGCAAGGCAACAATTCACAATGAGTCCTCTTGGACAACCGGAGGGATGGGCAATGCAACAGTGGTGGATGAGGGTTGAGATTGAGGTGAGGATGGATTGGGAGCATAAGTTCCAACAGCGGAAAGTAACAGCTTGCAGTTGTTGGATGAGGACATCTGTGGGGGATCTTAGGCATTGAGGAGTGATGTAGGGGGGGAGCTGGAAAATGCAGATTGGATGATCAAGATATTTGTGATAAATCCAATGCTTGTGGTCCATTAGGTTGGGGAGGCTAATGGGATGTTGCTTGGCAACCATGGCAAGATTGCTCCAATCAGTGGTTGAGGTTGCAAAGGAGGATGGAAAGGGTGAGAAAAATTGGAGAGGGGGCTGGTTGGCTAGTCGGTTGCCAATTGGATTCAGAAAGCTGCAAGGTGACCAACCTTGCCAAAAGCTGCCTGAAATGATTGGAAGGGATCATTGGCGTTGTTGGCAGACACAATCAGCGGCCAGATGGAAAAAGAGGATCAGATCACAAGGTTGGAGGTGGATGACAATTTGATGAGGATGAGGATGGCCGCCCGCATGTGCATTTGACCAAAAATTGGGCTGAGGGCGCATGCAAGGAGGAGGAGTTGAACAGTGTATCTGGCAATTTGAAATCCCCAGAGAGGCCTACCTAGACCACTAGGAGAATTAGCAGATGAGAGAAGACAAATGGAGGGGTTGCCATAGAGACAAAAAAAAGTTAATATTATTATTATTTTTTTGATCAAAGTTGGAGGAAAGAATTTATGGTCTATAAAGCGCGTCTGGGTGCCTTTCCAAGTTTGACTTGGCGTGCTACCAGCCGGACTTTGGTAGGCGCCCAGAGGGCTTGATTTGGTTGTGCTTGCAGGGGTAAAAACTTGGCGCCCAACCAGGCTCCTTTTGACGCCAATCAAGGCTGGTTGTGCTTGACCAACCAAATGCTCTCCTCTCACTCTTTGATCCATTGTTTTGTTCACATCTGCACTTTGATCGCATTTAAGGGTAAATTTTTTATTCTCTCTTTCTTATTCTGGTATGTATTTGTATTCATATTGATGTTTTTTTTTTTGGGGGGGGGGTTAGATGGCCCAGGAATCTCATATGAGTAATTTCAATTTTGAGCATCAAACCATTCTTGAGGAACCTACAATTTTTGAGGAACCTAACAATGTCAATGCTGATCCCAAAATCCTCAAGCTTGAAGCAAATCAGGCAGAAGCAAGAGGACTTGCAAGGCAACTTGAAGAGGTGAATTGTAGCAACTATAATTTTAAATCCTTTCATTCCAAATATGTATGAAAATACACATGTAAATACACAAAAAACAAAGGAAAAATCAAAATACGCAATGAATTTTATTATTTTTATATTTATTTTATTTTATTTTTCCAAAATGAACAAAAAAAAGTCAATGCAACCAACTTTGATTGGCCCCAAGACAAAATTGGCAAGGTGCCAGAATTAATTTGCTAGGAGCCAAGTTGACCTTGGCCAGGCGCCAAGAAGGCTTTTCCAGGCGCCAAAATTGCTTTTCCAGGCGCCATGGGCGCTTTAGTGATTTTTGGAAAAACTGGGGTCAGCACCCAAACACCCTTTACAGACCATATAACAAAAAATTAAAAAAATTCCCCTTTTACATGGTGTCCCAAATTGGTAACTCCCCTGGCTAGAGCAACCCCTCACAAAATCAGGCTTTATCATGCGGGGCTAGCTCCCCCCCCCCAGCTTGGAAGCTTTCCTCAGTGGGTTGTAGTCTCCTACTATACCGCAGCAGGGTGTCCCAAGTTGGCTCCCCGGAGGGCTAAGAACCAAAGTCCACTGCGCTATTGCCATCTTCCAAAGCCATCCCCCTTTTGCCTGTACCAACTACATCTCCTGTAGTTGCGTTGAAAAAGGTGGATCCCTGCGCAAAGAAGTGCTTCACGTGCAAAGCGGTGGCGTTACCCTTAAGGGCAGTCCTGTCCAATTCCTCCAGCTGATAAATGTGGCTCTCAAACTTGGATGCAATGTGATACAGCCCATTCCATCAGTTAGCAAAGAGCTTTCCCCACTGAGACTCCAGACTCCCATTCTACAGAAAAACATAGTCCCCTTTCCACAAAAGATCCCAGAGGCAGTGGGAGCAGCACTTTTCTCAGTAGCGGACCAACACCATCTGGGTCTTCTTCAACCTTTCCACGCCATTTTCCACATTCTCTTTGTGCCTCAGGATTTGTTCAGCGCGCACTTTTAAAAGTTCTGCCAAGCTCTTGAGCTTCCACAAATCCATGCCCAGAAATGTCTCCAGCTCAATGTCCACTGGGAGCACGGGTTGTGCCCAAAGAGTAATTTGTAAGGCACTCAGCCCTTGTATTGCTTGAAAGAGATCCTTTCTGGAAAGAGGACCACCCAATGGGTTGTTAAAACACGTATGCACTTAAGCGTGTGCTACGTATAAGTTTAATCCAAATGGGATGCACATATGGGCCTCTCCAGCCCATTGGACACTCACACGGACCATAGGGGCCTGTGTGGATGTCACTGATTTGGGGAAAATGACCTCAAAACGCGTGAAACAGGCTCATTGGTACACGGTCCCTAATGGGCCCGGTGGGAGATATGGGAAAATACAGCCAGATGGGCTTGTATGGGAATAATTGGGCCCAAGGTTTATTTTGGACATACTTGGCCAGACGGGCTGGCCCGCCAAAGTGTGTTTGTCTCAGGTTTTGGGCTTGGGGCAGCCCATTGGGGTCGCGGCCCATGTTGCAGCCCGCTCAGGGCTGCTTGCCATGCCGCGGCCCGCTTGGGGCTGCTTGTATTCCTTGGTTTTGCCCATGCGGGGCCCAACAGCCCGCGCGGGGCTGTCGCGGCGGCCGAGGGATCCCGCGCAGTGCAACGCTGCACGGGCCCAGCCGGTTTCAAATGGCGGCCACCATTGCAGGAACAAGGGCCAGCGGCCCCTGCTCCCTCCCCCTCCCCTTTCTTGCCATTGCAAGGGGGAGGGGGTGGCTGGCTGGGTTGAAACATTGCAACCAACCGCAACAAGGCGGTTGGTCAGGGCAGGGGAGATTTCATCACCCCCTTGCCCAGGGGATGAGGAGGCTGGTTGCAACAAAGCAACCAGTGGTGGGGGGGACTTGACCACCCATCCACCATTGAAGCAACACAGAGACCAGGGGCTCTCTCCCCCCCCTCTACCAAGGTGGAGGAGCAACAGGGCTGAGGGGATTTGACCACCCCCCAGCCCACTTCCATTGACAACGCCCTGGGGATATTGACCCCCAGGGCCCCTGGTAGGGGGATTTGACCACCCCCTCCAGGGATTCAAGAGAAAGAGGGGGGGGACAGCATGTCCGCTGGTCACCCCCCCCATGTGAGTCTGAGACCAGACCCAGGTGTGTCCTGGGTCCCACCTGGCCATTTGTATGGCCAGGGGCTGGTTGTATGAGGCAACCAGTCAGTGTGTGAGGAAATAGGACTGGTTGTAACAGAAAACTGGCCCAGGGATTGAACAGCACAGGGGCTGGTTCAGCCCCATTGAGGTGGAAACACCAGAAACAACCGGAATAGGCTGGTTGTAAGGGTACAGGGACTGATACCATGTGGGCTGATGTAGCCCAAACCAAGTAACAAGCCCTGTAGAGACTGTAGAGCTCTTTTGGGGCGGAAAAATTTCCTTTTGGCTTGTTGTATCATGGGCTCACAAGAGGCCAACCTTTTTTACTTAAGGACCTCTTCTCCCTGCTGTTTTCCATCTATCAATTCATCATACAATTGAATTCATCAACAATATCATCCAACGTGTTTCCCCATTGTGAGAGCCCATCAAGCAATTATTGACAGAAGGTTTCCAGCATTTCTTTTGCTTTAAATAATGCTCATTTGCCTAAGCTAATTGCTGGCCATAATTATAACATGGGTATCCTTCCACTTCCATCTATCCTCCCAGCACATCTTCACCAGGGTGTCCTGAATAGGTTGATGCCCATGCTCAATCATCCCAGAAACCTCCGGATAGCACTCCGTCACATGGCCAAATTTAGACCGGCAGCTTTGAACCAGCACCACCAAAAGACCCAGGAACTCTTCCCCTCCATCCACCGTGATCAGCCAAAGCAACCCATACTGTGAGAACCAGTTCTCCTCTAAGAACTGAGCCACTTTCTCTGCCAACAACTTAACCAGAGGGAACGCCGCCACCCATCCTGGCAGGTAGTCCCGCGCAACAAGCAAGTATGCCAAATTCACCACCTTTATATGGACCATGTCAAGAGAAACCCATCCAAACAGCGCAACCTCACCTGTGGGATGGCCAATATCCTTGGATAACCGCAAGCTCTTCTGTTGACAGGCCTTGCACCACTTTACCCATTCACAGACTGTGTGCACAAATCTTGCCTTCACCCCCATTTGCATCTCAATCTTTCCCCTGTGGCCCAAGTTGTCATAAAGAAACCTCAGGATGACCTTCTAGTCCTTCCTTGATTTCTGAACAACTAGTGGCATGGGCACACTCCAACTACAAATGAAAATTCCCTGCTTGCTGCTTTGCCCAACAAATGAATGCACTTGCCCTTCCATTGGGGAGCCAGATACCCTGGAAGCAAGAAGACAAAACTGCTTAGCACCCTGAATGGCGCAGTGGTAGCCAAGCCTCTACTTCCACCACTCCTACCCAAATGACTGGGGCTTCCCCCCTTTGGAAGGATACTCACAAGTCTATTGTGACAACTCCTCTGGCATTGTGAAAACCTTTCCAGGAACATGAACCACACTAAAAGAAAAGAGCTTGAGGAACACAAGCCACCTGGTCATAGGGGGTTTTGGCAGTGCCAGAAGGTTGATAATCTGCCTCAAGGCCTCTGCATCCACCAGGAGCTCAATGTGAAAATCCCAGAGGAGATTCTGGAGCTTCCCTAAAATCTTGGTAACCCCACACAACTCCAAATTTAGCTGCAAACAGGGACTTTCTGTTGCAGTGAATGTAAACAACTCGTATAGTAACAGCCAATAATTTCTGTCCTCCTCCTGAGGTAAGAATCCCCCTGTGCCAAAGTTGCTAGAGTCAACAACCAAAGGTATCCCTAAGGCTACATGATCAAGGTACTTCAGGAAAACTTTGCACCCCACAATCTCCTTGAGCTTTGCAAATGTTTTGTTGCACCCTGGAGTCCATTCTCACGTTGCGCCTTTCAATTTAAATGCTTACAAGGGGATTGCAACTTCTGTGAACATGCAGAAATAGGTTAAAAACCCAAAGAACTGGAGAATGTTTGGCACCATCTGCAGGGTTGGCCATTCAAGAACCTTATTTTGCTTTTTTTCTGCCATCTGCCTACCTTCAAAAGAAACCACCTGTCCCAAGACCTCAAGCGCCGGAATGCAGACCACCATCTTTTTCCCCAACACCATGAGCCCTGCCTTGTTGATCCAAAACAAGATTGACCCCTTCGTCTCTGTGTATTACCAGATGAAAAAACAAATTTCAGGGGCCTCTGCAAATACCACACCCCTGTAATGCTTTCTTGGGCCTTTAAAACCCATGTAATCAATTGAAGATTTGAAAGCCCTCCAGAAGATTCTCCCAAAGAATCAAATTCATTTGGGCCTGGTAAACTTCCATCAAGTTGGATGCACCTTGGGGCAGTGGCGTTAGCTGCATCCTCCCCAAGCCAGTCTTGAACACCCTAAGTGGTTGTGAGTTGGGGTGGATTTCCCACTGGTTGTAAGCACCCATCAAATCTACAAATCCGTAGCACGTGCACCCTGCAATTGCATCCAGGAATTCATCCACGCGCGGGGACATTCCCATGTCTCAAATGGTGAAGGAGTTGAGTTGCTGCAGACCATGGATGATCCTCAATGAATTTTCTTTCTGCTTGACCACCTCAAAGATCAGGCTAGAGTAGCTTGATTTATACTGCTTTTAAAGGCCTGTCCTCACGTGCTTGCAAACCAATTCCAAAAAGGGCTCCCAAATGGTCTGGGGGAATGGGATTGGCTTGATCTGCCACCGCTTGTGCGGAACTGTTGGAATCATGAGAGGTTGCCAATCTCCCCTTTCAAAAACCTGCACTTTTCTGGCCCAAAAGCAAGGGCCTTCTTGTAAAGCACCAACACCAGTTTCAACAAGTCTTTCTCCTCTGTGCTCAAGAATCCTGGTGGTCCAAAGTTCAGAGAATTCACCCGCTTGTCTGTGAGCCATGCTGACCACTATATCCAAATGGACTTCTTCAACTTCATCCAAAGGACTTCTTCACTCAAGGATTACAAGACCAGAAAATAGGAAATAGCAGCCCATTTATCCCCTGCTGCATTGGCTTTTTTCAAGGCCAAAACTTCAGGGAAACCAGCTTGTACTTTCCTGAATTGCACCTTGCCATCCATATGCCACTTGTTTTGTCATTGTAAGCCCTAACAATAACCAAACCATGGCTTTTTCCTTTGATCACAAATGTGGCACAATGATAGGGTTTTTGAAACGCAGTAACTCCCCTAGGTACATACTAATAAAGGGGACTTAATTCTGCAACTTGCACCCTCCATGTGCCTTCCTCCTTGACTGGCTCCTTGCTAGTCAACCACCTGTGCAAAGATGGAGCTTGCCCCACATGGTAGCTGCGGCTGAAAATTCAAAATCCTCTGTGGGGTGAGCCTTAGAGTTTACTCCCCCATTGTGGTGACCAATTTGGGACACCTTGTGAAACAGGGAATTTTAATTTTAATTTTTTTACGTATAATCTTTCATCTGACTATCATCCAAAAAAAAAAAAAATTTCTGTGTTGGCAAGTTTTCAATTCTTTTTTCTGTTTCTGCAAAATCCTCCTGTCCTAGTGGTGTAGTAAGGGTACCCCTGGTGTGTTCAAGCCTCCAGGTCTTGGGTCAATTCCTCCTTGCCGCGCTTGCAGCTCAAATGTTTGGCCAAGGGCACACGCGGACAGTCACCCTTGCCCCTCAACTCTTGAATCATCATTGATGGCAAGAGTCATCATCCATCATTCAGGAATTGATTCATTCCTAATTTCTGGGAAATAAATAATCCTTGGGGCCCTTTTGCCTTTATCTGAGCATCTTATTCAGGGTATATATATGATTGACAATTGATCCTTGAGCCTCCATACTCAAATCCTCAATCCACCCCTCTATGGCCTATCCGTATCACCAACATATAGCCTTTCTGGTTGAAGAAGACTTCATTTGGTTGGATTCTTGGGTGTGTTATACCACTCCTTGATCCCTGCTTCCAACCATATTGGTCTCAATCCCTCTTTGATTTTCTTACTGGAACCAGTGAAATTTGACTGGGAGGTTTCTTTAAGCTTGAAACCTGGAGCTCTAAACCTCCCTTATTTACCTTGAAGTTGAATTTTCACCAAGCTACTCTTGAGTCCCTTGATATTTGTTGGGTTATTCTTGTTCAAATTAGTTATTGCCTTGCTTCTAGAGCTTCATAAAACAAATTTCTTTTTTTTTATGGCTACCCAAAGTTATCTGGTACCTTTCAAGCGCTTGATTGCAGAGAGCTGGGGAGTTTCATTGAGAACCTGGGGGTTGGTTGGGATTGAGTTTATATTTCCTAATTGTCTGCTGATGTCCAGATTGATAGCTTTTATGCCTTGTTACTTAGAACTGCCTTGTTGTATTGAAATCTGAACAAAATTTAAATTATTTTTTTCAAGTCTTTTCTCACATAATCTTGCCTCAGATAGTATTTTTTAAATTGCTAACAATTACCATCAAATTTATCCCTTTCCATTGATTCCTTATTCACAAGGTTCATGACCTTCATCCCAGTTACATTTAAATATTTTTTAACACCCAGGAGTGCAGCCTATAAAGTGTCAGAATTCTGAGTCCATAATATATTGCCATTGACTCTCTCACCCCGCTGTGCTCTAGCCATTTCTTCTTTTGTCATTTATTTTTTTCCCTTTCTGATTTCTTCCATCTTTGCGGTTGTAACAGTGTGGCCTTGCATCTCAGTCAACAACCAATCAGTATGTATACTCTCAACCTGGAACTTGAGATCTGTTTTGTACTGCTCAACTGAGATCCTGAATGTGTCCTCAGGGCCCTTCAGGTCATCTCAGTCAAGTAAGTTGTTCTCTATTTTCTGCTATTTTCTCTTCTTTTTTCCTTTCAATACCTTCAAATTAACCAAACAAACTTCCCTGCAAACTCAAGGGTCTCACTCCCTCAACCAATCATTAAATACCTTCAAATCAATCAATCCCCCTCAGTATAAAAACCCTACTGGACCCATCTCTTGTTGACTGCACCCAATACTTGATTCTCAAGATTGAATCAGACCACTGTTCCTTGAGGGTCTCTCTACTTTTTCCTGTGTTTTGTCGTATTTGTGATTTAAGGTCTCTACTCATCTCTATGTGTGCTTCTTGTCTTCCTTTTCTGAATGTTTTTCCTGAAAATCAATATTATTTCATTCAGTGATCTTTACAGATTTACAGTCCCAGAGGATCTTCCCAACCAAATCAAGGAACCAATAGGACAGCCATACAATGTTGGATAGCAAAGACAACTCAAAATGGAGTAAACTTCCAATCTTAAATGAATCCAACTACTTGTCCTGGGAGCTACTTATTTGCAGCTATCTGTGTCAAAGAGGACTTCTGGAATAGATAGAAGGCAAAGAAAACAGAGAACCTATTATCCCCGTCACCACTGCTCAAAAAAGAAAGTTTTACAAAGCTTCTGACATCCTGATACAGCACCTGGGTGATACTGCCTTTGATGCCATTATAAACCCCTCCAATCAGTCTGATCCTGTTGCCATCTGGCTGGCCATCTCAGAGAGATACACTTCCCTATCAACCACAAATAGAGGAGAAATCTGGCTGTCTTTCATTTGCTATCAGTTCACTGGAGATCTCTTGGCCTACATCCAGGAATGCCGCAAACTCTTGAATGAACTGGCTACTGTTAGACTCAAAGTGCCCGCGGATATCCTCAGCTACACAATCCTGGCCAAATTGCCATCCCAATTCTATCACTTTGTTGATGCAATTCTGCTGAACAATGACCTTCTCAAATATCCCACCAAAGTCCTGAAAAAACTTTGGGAGGTCACCCACCTTGAGTCCACTGGTTTGTTGAAAGCCCCAGCAAATGAGGAATAGTCCGTTGCTCTGTATAAATCCTCCTAAGATAAGCCAAAAAGACCACATACCAAACATCTCTGTTCCAAAAACCAACACAACCCTCTGGCCAAACATCCGGAAAGCGGCTGTTGGCAACTTCATCCTCCCCTCAGACCTAAAAAAACTGCCCAAGGACAAGCTCACATCACTCACGCGTCATCCTATCAACCTCCTGAAGAAACCCCATTGGAACCTTCTGCCTAATTCAAAGCTCAAATATATCTCCAAGCCAAAGCTCACCAATCAGAATTGTTGCTTACCGTCCTTGACTCTGGAGCCTTGCACCACATTGTTAATGACCCCCGGTAACTTCTCAATCCTAAGGAAACATCTATTAAAATTGGAACTGGCAATGACTGTAATGCTCTTGAAGCAGTTGCTATTGGAAAAGCCTCTGTCCTCAACCACAATGGTGATTGGATCAAACTGAACAATGTTCTGCTTGTTCCAAAAATCAATCAATTACTGATCTCTCTGTCTCAAACCAAGTGCAAGAAGTTGGTCATCAAGAAAGTAGGATACTCTGGGACCTCCATTTTCTTGGACACCTTTGAGCTAATTGGTTTGAACTCAAACAATCTTTTCAAACTGTGTGGGATCAGATTTGAACAGAAGAAAGTCAAAGCCTTTCTCTCCTCTCCCACTTCTGCTAATCTGCATAAAATACTAGGTCACTCTAGTGAGCCCAAGATTAAAATATTGTTTCCCAAGGTCAACCTACCAGACTTGTTGTGGTGTGAAACTTGTCAACTAGGAAAAATGGTCTCAACCCCTTTCAGTAGCAATTTTAAATCAGTGACCCATATCTAGGAGACTGTCCACATGAATCTGGTTGAACCCTTCTCCACTCCCACTTTTGGAGGCAGTAGGTACTTCCTTACCGTTGTGGATCAGTTTTACAGATTCAAATCTATGGCTTTACTCAAAAAAGAAGATGAAACCCTAGATGCGTTCAAGGCTTTTATAAAGATGGCTGAAAGGCAACACAACTCCAAGATCATCAAAATACCAACTGAAAACAGTGGTGAGTTCATCAGCTGAAAATTAAAACTTTTCTGCAAGGAATCAGGAATTAATATTCTCCTCTCACCACCCTATACTCCTCAACAAAACGGACTTGCAGAACAAGCCAACAGGGCAATACTTGAGGAGACCCAATGTATTATGTTGCAAGCCAAGCTAAAAAAAAACTCTGAAAAAAAGCGGCCAACACGTCTAAAAACCTTCTAAATCTTCTCCCTGTATCCTCCAACAACAATCTTGTTTCATATGAACTCTGGTACAAGCGGACAGTCAACTACAAGGCTTTAAAACCATTTGGCTGTACCGCTCCATTTCTCATTCCTAAACCCCTTTGACAATCCAAGCTTTCCCAACCCTGATTTAAAGGCATCCTAGTTGGCTTTTCCAAAAACTTCTCCAACTACCGGGTTTTCAATCCCTCAAACAACAAATTTGTCATCTCTGAAAATGTTCTCTTTCTGGAAAACAACTTTTCTGGCTCTGAAACTTCTATCCCCTACTTGGATCCTCTTCCCAAAATTGAATCCACCAATTTAATGGACTCCCCTGTTCCAAATGCTAACAGCCTGGATGCAAGTCAATCTCCTGCTCAGCTCTCTGACATGGGTCAAAACAACAAATTGGAGACCTCAAATCCATCAACAGAGATGAGCCGTTGTGACTAAAATTTTGAAATCTCAACTGATAACACCCTCAGCCACCCTTGACGGCTGAACTCACAACTCTACCTGGTGGATGCCAACTACAAAGACCCCAAAACTCTTTATCAAGCTCTCAACAGCAAATACAAGTTTGAATGGATCAATGAAATGGATGAGGAAGTGGGTAATATCAACAGCAAAAACATTTTGGAGGAAGTGGAGGAGGATGGAAAAATTTCTAAAATCAAGTGCATATGGGTATTCAGAACAAAGCAGAATGCAAAAAATGAAATTTTAGAGTTCAAGGCCAGGCTCTGCGCCCAGGGCTTTAACCAGGTTGAAGGAGTTGACTTTGTCAACAACTTTGCACACACCCGCAACAAGAGCTCCCTTTGACTGCCCATCTCCTTTTCCCTGTGCCAAAACATGAATTCAATCAGCTTGATGTTAAAGCTGCATTCCTGAATGCCCCTCTAGCCAAAAAAATCCACATAGCAACTCCACCAAATGTCAAGGTTCCCCAAGGAAGAACCCTTCAACTCAAGAAAGCACTTTAGGGGTTCAAGCAGGCCCCTCAAGCCTGGTATGTTACCCTCAGCAATTGGCTAATGGACTCAGGCTTCAAACGGTGCAACAGGGACCACGGTGTGTTCTTCTCCAAGGACACTTGGCTCTACATTCATGTTAATGACTTTGCAATCTTCAGAAAACAACCCAAGAAATTTTCCACTCTCATAGGCAGCAGATTAAAGTTTAAGTACCTTCAAGAGTTGTCTCTACTGCTAGGGATAAACATCCAGCAAGATCACGGACGGGTCAAGCTCTCTCAAGAATTTTACATCAAATCCACCGCTGCTAACTACCCACTATCAAAGTTTAAAGAACACTTGGTTGCCTTTGTACCCTATGGCAGGCTTCTCCCAGCCACGAATGAAGATAGAATTGCTTTTGCTTTCTCTGGCCTCAACTACCAAAAGCTAATTGGTGAAGTTAACTACATCAGCATTAATACCAGATAATAAGTTGGAGATTTATTCCTTGAGAACTATAACCAGCTTTGGCTGAGAGATCAGGAATAGACAGAAAGAAATATATCAGACAGAATCTTAAGAGCGATAGGAAGCGTGGAGAAAGAAATGAAGAGTCCTACAGCGTAGATCAAAGAATTTTGTTCAAGGTAACAGCTTTGATTTTAGAGGAGATCTGTAGACGATGAGACAATTGAGAAGGAAAGAAGAAATAGAAAACAAGGAATTCGAGGCGCTGGAGAAGAACTATTTGAATTCTAGAGTTAGATTGACTTCAATAGAGTTTGTTGTAGAAGTCGTCATCTTACCGGTCAGAGATTGGAAAATTTGGTTTGGGCGTTTACTTGATGGAGGGAGGATGGCTGTCAAGAAGATTGGAAAAGAGAGAAAAATGGGAATAGAAATAGATGGGAAAGGTAGGTGGGAGATATGTAGAAAGGCGAGATAGAAGATGAAAGAAGAGAATTGAAGAAGGTCAAGAGGATAAGGAGAGGATGAGGTCCTTCCTTGATCGTCGTCCAATTGGACTGCAGCCGTTGGTCCAAGTATGTACGAGAAAGTCGCATTGGGGTCCCCGTCGTAGGTTCAGTGCGCATCCGCGCCCAGAGGCGCGGTCAGAAATAATGATAGATAGTAAGGAACTCTGCGCGGAGGCGCAGTAGGAGAAGATAGGTGAAAGACACCTGGGGAATATTCAACACCCCTTGTGACTGGTAAGATGGAATCGACTTAGGATTGACTGGGTTGATTGGGGAATATGATTTGTTGAAGGAGATGAAGGGCCCCCACGGAGGTGGCTTTAGTCAGAGGATCTGCTATCATTTCAGCAGTGGGAACAAGATGTAAGTTGAACTTGGCAAGAGAAAAATTTTCCCCCAGGCCTTTAGTTTTAATGTTGATGTGTCGTGACTTGGAGTGTGACCCAAATTTCTTTATTTTATCATCTAAACCTTTATTATCTATGTACATTGTTGGTTTGTTGGAAGTAGAGCCATGTATTTCTTCAACTAGATGGGTGATCCACTTCAATTCAAGGTAGCAATTGAGCAGGGCATTGAGTTCAGACTCAGTGGAGGAATATGTAACTTTTTGTTGCCTTGAGGAGTTCCAAAGGACCGGACTACCGTAGTGTAAGACTATGTATCCAGTTTGGGACTTGCAAGAAATGGGGTCGTCTCCCCACGTTGCATCACTATAGCTTGAGATAGATTCCTTAGTCAAGTTGTACTTAAGAGTCAATTTGAAGTCCTTTGTGGTCTTGAGGTACTTCCATACTTTCCGTACTTCCTTCCAGTGACTGAGGCCCGGCTTTGCATTGAATCTTGCAAGACTGGAGACAGCAAAGGAAATGTAAGGGCGAGTATATTGGGGCAAATGATTCAGCAATCCAATCGCAGATTGGTAGTTGATATTCAGTTGACAGAACTGCGCGTGATCTTCATCTGAAGCCGGTTCGAGATGAAAGTTTTGAGTGAGAGGCGTATTGATGTTTTTGCAGTCAGTGAGACCCAGTTCTTCAAGGCCCCGCTCGATATGTTTTGGTTGGCTTACGAATATACTGTCTCCATCAAATTGCATTAGCATCCCAAGGATTGTATTTGGTGAATGACAGGAAGAATTTGAGAATTTTTCTAAGAAATTGACTTCAAATGAGTCAGACCTTCCTACCAGAATTAGATCGTCAACGTGGAAGTAGAGGACTTCCCCTGATTTAGAGTTGAGATATAAACAGGGGTCGCTGACAGATTTGCAGAATCCTTGGGACTTGATCCAAGCGGTAAGTGTGTTGTACCAATTTTTAGGCGATTGACGTAGCCCATAGAGCAATTTTTTTAATTTGAGATAAGGAGATTTTTGATTCAATCCTTTGGGAGTTCTGATTATTACCGTTTCATTCAAGGGAGCGTGAAGAAAAGCTCCCTTTACATTGGATTGAGTAAAAGTCATTTGATTTTTCATGCCGTAGATCAAAGCAAGAAGAAGGGATCCGAGTTTCCCCGTTGGAGCCCAAGTCTCTTCAAAATCTACGCCTTGAACCTGGTCAAATCCTTGCACGCACAGATGCGCTTTATATTTTACGGGTTCTCCATGGCAGTTTTCTTTAACCTTGAATACCCAAGTCCTTTTTAGTATGTTGTCTGGTTCCCCGTAATATTTATCCCAAACTTCTTGCATTTCAATTGATTTGAGTTCTTCTTTGGAGGCTGTTTTCCACCTAGGCCACTCCGAACATTTCCTGGCTGCCTTATAAGATGGAGGTTTGTAGTAGTGGTGGAAGCCGTATCTTTGAGGTTTTTGGAGTTTGTGTCGCAGACGGAGGTTGGGTCAATGACAAGGTTGTTTGAGTTCAGGATGTGAAGGAGGAGGTGGAGATTCCGGAGAGGATGGGAGAATTTCTTCTTGATCCAAGTCTGAGTCAGAGCGTTCAGGGTTAGACTCTCTAATTAGGTATTGTTTTTCATTGGTTGAGAAGTCAGTTCCATAGGCATTTGAATCAGGTTGAGAGAAGATGTCAGAGCCTTGTGGCTTGTAAAAAGGAAAGTTGTTGAGCTGATTCTTGAGGAACTTGACGTGCTTGGTTTCCACAACGGTTCCAAGCGTTGTTAGGACCAAGTAGGAATGGAAGATGGGGTTGAATCCAATGAGGACTCCTTCTAGACCTTTTTTGTCAAATTTTCTTCCTTTCTGAAGACGGTTGGCAAGGTAGATCACAGAGGAACCTACGGGTTGTAAGTAATTAGCTGGGAGAGTCTTACCAAACATGAGTTCCCAGGGAGACAATTGGTTACCTTCTTGAGGGATTTGGTTTAACATGAAACAGCAGCTGCATGTCACTACATGCCAATAGTTCTTAGCAAGGCGGGATGAGGAGAAAGTGGACCGGGTGGATTCAATGATTGTCCTATTGGCTCTTTCAACTTGTCCATTGTGTTGTGGATGATACGGCTCGGAAGTGCGGAGTTTGATAAATTTCCTTTTTGCAAAGTCTTTTAACGTAGAATTGCAGAATTCCGTTCCTTTGTCTGAGTAGATCTTGGTGGGGTAGTAATTCAAATGCTTATATTCAGTTTCTGGAAGATTGATGATTGTTTCAGATGTTTGGTCTTTGGAAGCTAGAGGAAAAGATGCGAGGTAGTCGGTATAGTTGTCAACCAGATTGAGCAAGTAATGATGGCCAGCCTTTGACTGAGGAGTGATCGGACCAACTAAATCGAGATGGATTCGCTCTAAGGGCTTACTAGCAGGAGTTGAGGTGTTTGAAAAGGGAGATCTAGTAATTTTGCTCTTGATGCAGTTATCACATTGAAAGGCCTGGAGTTTGTCATTTGAGAAGCGGTCTTTTAGGAGAGGTTTGAGAGTGGAGACAGACACGTGACTGTACATCTTGTGAAATTTGGATAGAGTATATGGTTGAGAGGTTTGATTGGAAAAGTTCACTGCTTTATTTTGGCCAGTTGAGCGTGGTTTTTCAATGACAAAGAGATTATCTCTTACTGATCCCTTCAGTACAATTTGATCCTCTCTGGTCATCTTGAATGTATTTTGGGTTTGAGTGAGCTTACATCCCTTCTTTGCGAGGAGTCCAGGGCTGATCAGGTTGACAACTATGTCGGGTACGTAGGCGCAATCTTCGAGTGTGATCACGGAATCGTTCCATTCAAGTTTGACCAATCCGATCCCTTGTATTTTGAGATTAGCTTCTAGTTTTCCGGTCTTGATTTCCTCAGGCTCCTCTTGTAGCTCTATGGAGGAGAAGAACTTCAGATAATTAAAAATATGTATGTTAGCTCCGGAGTCTAAGAGAAAATTAGGGTTATTATCCGAATTGATCCATAGAGTCAGCAAGGCGTGGTAGTTGATTGTTGGATTCTTCTTGCTCTTGTTTTTCCACTTTTTTTGTTGTTTGATCCACCACTCAGGTGCAATCTTGGGATGTAGATGGAAGCATGAAATCTCCGCGTGAGGGGCGTTGGGATTGCAATATCCTTCACAGCATCTCATCTTAGCTTTCTTCTCCTCCTTGTAGCTCCTCGTCTTATTCGAGACTAATGAGACATTGGTAGATGACTTATTCGGATTGGACTGTGCCTTTCTCTTGTTGTGGTATTGGATGAGGTGATTGAAAATAACATCCATTGTCAGATTCTTCTCTATATGCATAATTTGTTGCTTGAGGTTTTCCAATGTAGGTGGAAACTTGAATAGTAACAAGTACTCCAAGATGTTGTTAGGTAGCTCGATCCCAACGTCCATCATTCTTGTGATGGCTTTTCTCATTTCGGTGATGAAGCTTTTGATAGCATTTTCGCGGAAGACAGAGTGGAGGAATTGATTGAAGACTCTTGCTCGGTTAGCTGTCTCTGAGGAAGCAAATCTTCTCGTAATTTCGGCCCATCAGAGTTTAGAGGAGGAAATGTTCGTGGAATTGACAACATTTGCATGGGTGGTACTGTCAAGCTTGGATAGTAATATTTCCCTGATTTCCCAATCTTGTTTTGACAACAGAGGGCCAGAATTTTGAGTGATAGCATCCTTGATATTTTTGAGGTCGAACAACATTAACATCTTGTCTCTCCAAATTGAATAATTCTCTTCATTCAAATGAGGTATGGCGTCGACCAATGCCTTGAGGGCAACTTGATGAAAGTAGTTGTTTGCTCCAGCTGGTTTGTTCATGGTTTGGTTGTTTTGATTTGTAGGAGGGTCCTTCGGCTTTTAACCGTAATAAGTTGGAGATTTATTCCTTGAGAACTATAACCAGCTTGGGCTGAGAGATCAGGAATAGACAGAAAGAAATATATCAGACAGAATCTTAAGAGAGACAGGAAGCGTGGAGAAAGAAATGTAGAGTCCTACAGTGTAGATCAAAGAATGTTGTTCAAGGTAACAGCTTTTAGTTTAGAGGAGATCTGTAGACAATGAGACAATTGAGAAGGAAAGAAGAAATAGAAAACAAGGAATTTGAGGCGCTGGAGAAGAACTATTTGAATTCTAGAGTTAGATTGACTTCAATAGAGTTTGTTGTAGAAGTCGTCATCTTACCGGTCAGAGATTGGCAAATTTGGTTTGGGCGTTTACTTGATGGAGGGAGGATGGCTGTCGAGAAGATTGGAAGAGAGAGAAGAATGGGAATAGAAAAAGATGGGAAAGGTAGGCGGGAGATACGTAGAAAGGCAAGATAGAAGATGAAAGAAGAGAATTGAAGAAGGTCGAGAGGATAAGGAGAGGATGAGGTCCTTCCTTGATTGTTGTCCAATTGGACTGCAGCCGTCGGTCCGAGCATGTACGAGAAAGTCGCATTGGGGTCCCCGTTGTAGGTCCAGTGCGCATCCGCGCCCAGAGGCGCAGTCAGAAATAATTATAGATAGTAAGGAACTCTGCGCGGAGGCGCGGTAGGAGAAGATAGGTGAAAGACACCTGGGGAATATTCAACACCAGACCGGAAATTACTTTTGGGGCCAACTATCTAGCTCAATTCCTCAAGACTTCCAGTTTGATGCAATACAATGTGGCTCTGAAAGTCTTGAACTATCTCACATACCACTAGCAATGCAATCAAGTTAACCTCTACAGACTCAAGTGCGCCTCTGACTTCTTTAATCAACTCCAATTGGGCTACGCGCCCCTCTACTGGCCAATCAATCTTGGGTATTGTGATTACCTGGAATGGAAATCTGATCACTTGGAAGTCCATAAAGCAAGCCACTGTCCCCCTCTCCACAACGGAGGCTGAGTACTAGTCAGTTGGGGATGGCATAAAGGAGGTCTTGTGGATGCAAAACTTTTTAAGCCAAGTTTTTCAATGTAAGTTCAACACCCCTACCCTGATCCACAAAGACAATGAGGGGTGTATAAAGCTGGCCATGCAGCAGGAAAATCAAACCAGATTCTGATCAAAGCACCTCAACCTATGACATCACTTTATCTGTCAAGATATATCTAAACTACCATTAAATTAAAGAAAACCTTGTCTAAAGATAACTGTGCCAACTTCCTCACCAAGGCACTCTGAAGGATACCACTCATGAGATGTCTAAAATTTCTGTGCATCAGATAGAGTTCAAAGCCAGGGAGAGTGTCAGAATTCTGAGTCCAGAATATCTTGCCTCTGACTCTCTTACCTCTCTGTGCTCTAGCCATTTCTTCTTGTTTCATTTCTTTTGTTTCTCTTTCTTATTTCTTCCATCTTTGCGGTTGTAACAGTGTGGCCACGCGTCTCAGTCAACAACCACTCAGTGTATATTCTCTAAACCTGGAACTTGAGATCTGTTTTGTACTGCTTTACTGAGATCCTGACTGTTCCCTCAGAGCCCTTCATGTCAGCTCTCTGATACCAGGAACCTTGCAGTCCTTTAGCTACAGAGAGTGATAAAAATCCTGGAATAATAATAATAATAATTCTTCCAAAAATAAACGCTTAGAAGCTCAAATAAATGATATAATAAGAGCAGTTGCAAGGTTTAATTGGTTTGGTAATAAATGGTTTTCAATATAATTTAAAAGAGGGGCCAAAGTATTATACTACTGGGGATCTTTAAAGAATAGCAACCTCTCTTCAAGGGGCCTCCTTAGGCGGTTCAAGAACCTTGGAATGAAGATGGGTGCCTTAGAAAGGACTTATTCCACTACTGGCTGGGCGTAACAGCACCAATGGCCAAGACAGGAAGGGAAACACTCACTCTGAGAACTTTACCACAAGAATCCTGAAATAATTGGAAGGGTTTCAGAGCAGACGGGGTGGATTTCTTGACTATTCTTCAAGGGTTGATTGGTTAATAAGAATAAATAATACTACTACAGACTAAGTCATAAATCACTTGCTTATCTTCATATAAGCACTTGATTAACAATGAAACGGTGTCTGATTGATAATAATAATTCCTGGTAAACTCATTCACTCATCCTGAAATAATGGATCCAATGAGGTCTGTATAAATACCTTTTTGGGGTGATTTTGAGCTTCTCAGGGCATGTAGAGAGGGTTCTGCTCATGGGCTGAGGCTGGAAAGCCAGTCAGGGCAAAATTAGCACGTCCATTTGGTGCTGTCAATCAGCTGTCCTTAGATCTTCTGGATTTCTGTACTATTTTAGCCACAGGATCTGTTAATCTGTTATGGCGTAAATTTGATCATTCTGTACTCATCCTTCATTTGTACTATTGGTATTGCTTTAAAGCGGGAAGATGTGGATCTTTACTGATTTAACATCATCTGCTGATCACGTAGATAGTTTTTTATAATTTTTATGAACACTCCTTGTAGTGTTTTTGTGGTCTTCAAAGATCAGATTCAGTGATTTATGTGGTAATCCTTGATCTTTGATTTATTATTAAAAAATGTTCTAAACTTAATTTTTATTAATTTTATTTAAGTTTTGATCTTTTTAGACTATTACTAATGCATATGTCAACTTGAAACATATGCTAGGCAACTCTTACTAGGTTGTAGCTCTTCTGAGCGCTACCTGGTTGTCAGATTAGTCACGACGGATCCAGACGCGGGGATCAGTCAGTACAGATGCGCGCGGGGTAGGATCCGCTGCGTGCGTGGCAGAATCAGCTGCGCGCGGGTCTCTAGTACGCGGGAATCTGCTGCTACAAGTACGTAGGGATATATAATGATGTGGGGCTGCGCGCGGGAAGTGTGACATAACACATTTCCGCGTGTAACTCCTAAAATATACACAACACCTCAATTCTGAGCGAATTTTAGGTGTAAACCCTATACGTGACAACACGTGTGAAATATTAGAATGGCCAAAAAGTGCCATACTGGTGTCCTAATTTTTAGTACTTTTCTTTTTAATTATTTTAAAAATGTAAGGACTTGGAATTCAAGGGTGGGGTCAGTGAGTGACCGTACCTAATTTTGGGTGGGAATCCATTTCTGTAATAATATTTATGGATTTCTCACTCCTTATTTTTTTAATTGAGATATTCTTATTTTTCATAGTTTTTTGTTGCTATTGACAGGTTGCTCTGTACATAGTAGCAAGCTGACACTTCAGGTCCTCTCAGTTGAGTAAGTTGTTCTCTATTGTCTGCTATTTTCTGTTCTTCCTTCCTTTTGATCCCTCCAAACTGACCAAACCAACTTCCCTGCAAACTCACAGGTCTCACTCCCTCAACCCATCATCAACTACCTTCAAGTCAATTGATCCCCCTCAGTATACAAACCCTTCTGGACCCATCTCTTGTTGACTGCACCCAATACTTGATTCTCAAGATTGAATCAGACCTCTGTTCCTCAAGGTTCTCTCTCATTTGTCCTGAGTTTTGTCCTATTGGTTATTTCAGGTATCTACTCCTCTCTATGTGTGCTGCTTTTCTTCCTTTTCTGAATGTTTTCCCTGACAATCAATATTATTTCAGTCAGTGATCTTTACATAAAGCACCTTCCCTCAAAAGAAATGCCTGAGGCTCAGCACTGTTTGGAGTCTTGAATTTGGTCCCTGGGGCCAGGATTGGCCCAGAAACATTGGGACTAACAGTCCCAATAAATTTTGAATCAACTTTGAAATCCAATATTCTTCCTTTTTTGGTCTCTCTGTTTCCCTTTCCTTATATCTGATCCATGGAGGTAACTTATCCTAGAAGTAAGTCCCCCCAATTGTGCACTGCTCTGGCAAGATTCTTGTTGTTTTACCATGAAGCCCTACCATTGCCATGCTGGTGAGCCACTTTGGAATTCTGCTCTCTGGATCCTCTAGGAAATCTTCTATTCAAAATGGCATCCTCTGGTACTCCTGTCACCTCTACTTGACCTAGGATGGTCAAGATCAAACCTCAGAACAAGAAATTAGGTTTCAATGGGGTAAATGGTGAATTTTACTTTGACTCCTAATAAATGGCTGCTGAATTGGATTGGGCCAGTGAAAACAATATGGCCTATCAGTTGCAATTCTTTACCTCCTCTGATGAATTCATGGAAGTAATCAAGTTGTTTGAGGGATGAAATTCCCACAACTGGACGCTTTTAAGGGAAGAAATGTTGGAATATTGGCGTCAAATAGATCTAGCACAATTTACTTCGCAGGACTTTGATGATCTTGTCTCTCAATGGAGCTCAAATGGTGGTTTCTCTTCAGCCTCTGACTATCAGTGTTTTGGGAAGTCTTGGGACCCAATCCAGAATTATCTTATCCAAAAAAATCACATTGATATGGTAGAAGAATTTCAATTGGGAATTTTTCAAATCTTTTTCACTAGCAGTACAGGAAAAAATTAGGGATGAATTGGTCAATTACGGATCAATTATCAGCACCAGGTATAATCAATTCAAGCTCCCTGCTTTCCTTGTCCTTAGGGTTAATGTATATGAGTTTATGAAAGGTCAAAATGCTTTAAATTTTGAAAATCCTAGAACCACTGAACCAGTCCATGCTCCTTCTTTCAAAGAATTTAAAAAAATGATGAATAAGATGCAGGCAAATTGCAGGCCAAAACCTAATCCTCATTCCAAAAAAGAAATGAAAACTATCAATGAGATCACTAAGCTACTTCAAGATTTTGAGAACAAAATCAATCAAAATATTTCTTCTCTTGCTACTCCCAAACCTTCTAACTCTGTTTGAAAATTGACTCTGGTCTGTTACCACTGTCATAGGGAAGTCCATGGAACTGGAAAATGTCTTGAACTCCAAAAGGATAAAGAAGAAAATTTGGTGGAGAAGAAGGGGAAAAATTTCTCTCTTCCTAATGGTGCTTTGATCTCTTTTGATTCATCTTGCCTTATTTGTCATGTGGTGGCCTCTTATCAGCCACCACATCCTAAGAAGACATCTTTTGATTCTTTCAATTTCTGATCTTTGTTCAATACTCTTCAACCTTGGTATCCTCCAGCCATCTCCCCCTCCTCTTTTTCTGGGGCTTCTCAATACAATTTAGCTAGTAAAAAACAAGCTGAACCAAAACCTCATCAGTCTTCTTCTTTTCCAACTTCAATCCTTTGAAAACCAGTTAAACATCAATACTCATCTGAGCCACCTTCCTCTGATGTAGAAGACATGGAGGTGGAAAAGAAACCACTCATTGAAAGGTTCCAAGATCACACTGACCCTCCTTGTTCATATAAATTTCCTCAACCTTCTGATCCAATCTTAGTCCCTGCTTCTCCTGAAATTCCTCCCTCCACCAAGCCCAAAGTTTTGTTTGAAAGGGGAACTTCAAAGGATCAACCAAATGCTGTGGAAGCAGTATTGAAGGAAATTTCTGATCTCCAAATGACTGATCTATCTGTAGCTGTACTACTGTTGATGTCTCCTAACACAGAATTTATTTTTATTTTTATTTTTTACATATTATCTTAGTCTGACTATCATTGAAAAAAAAATATTCTGTGTTGGCAAGTATTCAATTCTTTTTTCTGTTCCTCCAACTTTCTCCTGTCCTAGCTGTCTAGGAAGGATACCCCTGGGATGACCAAGTCCCCAGGTCTTGCGTTCAATTCCTCCTTGTGGCGCTTGCAGCCCAAATTTTTGGCCAAGCGCAGGTGGAAAGTCACCCCCTCAACTCTTGACTCATCATTGGTGGCAAGAATCATCATCCATCATTCAGGAATCCATTAATCCCTCATTTCTGAGAAATAAATAATCCATGGGGCCCTTTCCCCTTTAGATGAGCATCTTATTCAGGGTATATCTATGATGGCCATTTGATCCTTGAGCCTCCATAATGAAATTTCTGATCCCCCCCTCTGTGGCCTTATCTGTATAATTAACAAATAGCCTTGCCGGTTGAAGAAGAATTCATTTGATTGGATTCTTGGGTGTGTTTTAACACTCCTTGATCCCTTTTTAGGGCCATACCAGTCTCAATCATTCTTTGATTGTCTTTCTGGAACCATTCAAGTTTGACTGAGAGGTTTATTTAAGCTTTAAACCTGGAGTTTTAAACCTCCCCTATTTTCCTTGAAGTTAAATTTTTACCATGCTACTCTTGATTCACTTGAGAAGTTTTGGGTTTTTCTTTTTCAAATTAGTTATTGCCTTGCTTCTAGAGCTTCATAAAACAAATTGCTTTTTTTTGTACAGCTACTCAAAGTTATCTGGTACCCTTCAAGCACTTGATGGTGGAGAGTTGGGCAGGTTCATTGGGAACCTTGAGCTTGATTGAGATTGAGTTGATCTTTCCTAATATTCTTCTGAAAACCATAGTTATTAGCTTGTGGGAATTGTTACTTACAACTTCCTTTTTGTCTTGAACTCTGAACAAAATTTAACTTATTTTGTTCAAGTCTTTTCCAACATCATCTTGCCCAAGGTAGTGGTTTTTTCCATTGCAACCAATTACCATCAAATTGATCCCTTTCCATTCATTCCTTATTCACAAGGTGCTGGAACTTCATCACGGTTACATTTAAATATGTTAAACCCAGGAGGGCAGCCCATAAAGGACCTTTCCCCTCCACAGAACTTCCTGAGGCTCAGATTTGCTAGGAGTCTTACACCTTTGAACTCACCATTGCCACACATCATGGGTCCCCACACCCATTGCCCTTTTGCATGGTAGCAGGTTGTTGTCTCAACCCACATGCCAAACAAATCCTTGAACTTTAAAGCTTCTGTACAAGCCTTGGAGTTGAAAGCCATTTGGGCCCGGAATCCTAAAATGCATGGCCAAACCAAAATCACATCTTCACATTCCACAGAAGCAAACCATAGGGGCTTCCAGACCTTTGAAACATTGAGATCCTCCTCCTCAAGTACCCCATTTACAAAAAATTCTCCACCTTTAAAAGCCTGAAGCCCCATTGCACATTTTCTCTGCACAACACCCAGCTTGTCCACAAACCTCAACGGCAGAAAGTTGACTATTGACCCTCTACCCACCATTTCCCATACCTTCCGTCCTGCAATCTTCATTGAAACATAGGAAAGTGGAACAAATACAGACTTGAACTGCTACAGCTTATGATCTACCTCCTCCTCACCAATGTTCACTTGCTGTACCTTTGTTGTAATCCAACGTTGCCACCACTCCTTCAATTCCTGGACCATCTTGTCAACAATGTAAGAGTCTGCTGACCGCAGGCATTTCTGTGGAGGGGAAAGGTGCTGTTAGGCTTCCCTCCCAAGATTTACAAAAATATTTAAATGTAACCAAAATCAAGAGCCAGAAGCTTGTTAGAAAGCAATCAATGGGAAGGGATAAGTTTGATTATATCTGGTAGCAATGGAAACAACACTATCTGAGACAAGATTGTGTGGGAAAAGACTTGAAGAAAATAAGGTAAAGTTTTTTTAGAGTTCAATAGAACAAGGCAGTTGTAAGTAAAAAAACCCACAAGATAATAAATCTAGTTGTCAGCAGAAGATTAGGAAAGATCAACCCAATCCCAACAAACCTCCATGTTCTCAATGAAACTTCCCAATTCTCTGCAATCATACGCCTGAAGGGTACAAGATAGCTGTGGGTGGCTGTGAAAAGAAAAGCAATTTTTCTAATGAAGCTCTAGAAGAAAAGCAATGAAAGATTTGAACAAGACTAACCCAACACTTACCAAGCGACTCAATAATAGTGTGGAGGAATTCAACTTCTTAAGAAATAAAGGAAGGTTTAACACTCAAGTTTTCAAGCTTAAAGAAAACTCCCAGTCAAACATGACTGTGTCTGGAAAGGCAATCAAAGATGATCAAGACAAGTATGGTCAAAAAAGGGGTCAAAAGAGGTTTAACACACTCAAGCATTCAACACAATGAATTCTTCTTCAACCAGCAAGGCCATTAGTTTGTGATAACGGATATGGTTGCAGAGGATGCGTCAAAGTTTTGAGTATGGATGCTCAAGGATCAGGGGGAAATCAGAGATAAACCCAAATAAAGATGATGGATTGCTTGGATCAGGATTGGAGAAAATGATAATGATGATGATAAATTGATTGATGATAAATTTATTTATGATATGTGGATAATATGATAGCTTGTATTTCATCCTTGGAAAAAGGAAGGGGAGAGACCCTCCTTTTATGAGCAAAAGAACCTTTATACTGTTTACAAGAGGATGACACTGATTGCAGCAAAAAAGTTTTTTTTTTGACAAATAAAGGTTGGTTTTTGGTGATAGTGACATGAGAAGATCAGGACTTGCCATCAAATGATCATTACATAAAAAAATTGAAAAAAGAAGAAAGAGAAAAAAAGAAAATAAAATTTAAAAAGGAAAAGCAGCCCAGTGGGTGGAGATGGACTGGTGCAGACAACAGCAGCCGTAGATGATGAGCGGGGGATGAAAATCACAAGCCGGCGGGTAAACAGGGAAAATGTTTTACAGAAATTTGGCAGAGACAAGGTAGGTCAGATGAGAATTTGGTTAATGCAAGACATCAGGTGATAGCTATGAGAGGATAAGGGTGCCATTGAGTTGGAAAGAAGCCACAAAGGCAATGATGGAGGAGAAAGGGGGTATCAATCAATCGGTGGTGGTCCAATGGGTATAAAAGGATGGCAATGATTTCTGCAAGCAATAGCTTGCTGGTCCATCTGATGGGCAAGTTGGAAATGGTCTGATTTGGTGATAAGAGAGGGGCCATGAAAAGCAATAGGTTATGTTTGGATGTCTTTGGCCAGCCAGATGAAAGAAAGAGGATTTTTGCTTGAAAAGAGTTGGCTAAAAATGGCTCCCAATGAGTTGATGGGCGTTGGAAGATGAGATTGGCTGTGTCCTTTGTTGTCATTGATGTGCTGGATCAATGGCCAATCAAAAGTTGGAGAAGGGATTGAGGATGATGTGGATGATGAGAATGGCAATGGATTTTCCGCACTTGGCCAAAAATCTGGGACACAACGGCAACAGGGATGAATTGAACAGAGGATCTGGGGGTTTGAACACCCCGCAGAGCCTTTCCTAGTACGCTGGGACAGGAAGAAGTTGGGAGGAGGCAAAATGGAAGTGTTGCCATAGGCCCAAAGTTTTTTTTTCTTTTTGGATGATGATGAAAGAATATTAAAAAATTAAAAACTTTCCCTTTTTCTAAGGTTTCCCCATTTGGTCACCACATCTCTCCTCAACTTAAAGACTGTTGCTAGTCTGAATCTGGATTCAAAGATTTTTAAGGAAAGGAGGAAGCCAAGAAATTGAAACAGCATATTGGTCATTTCTTGATCTTGGGAGTGATTGATGAGTTCAAAAATATCTGGATCCATAAAAAAGAGCCCTAGAAGCTGCAGAGATAAAATGAAGAAGGGGTCCCAGGTGCTCACATATGTGGCATACAGTAGAGTTTTACAACAAAAACACAGCAAATGACCCTGGTGGTGCACAATTGGGAGGACTTCCTTCTGAGATAAGTTGCCTCTAAAACAATGAAAATTCTTGAATTGATAAGCAGAGACCCTTCTGGCCAAATGATTACCATCCAGCTCTTCCAAAAAATAAGATCCACCTCTAACTTGGCAAAAAACCCAATAAGAACCATTCCAGAGGTTTGAGAAAAGCTTTCCCTACTGGTTTTCCAAGGAATGATTATGAGGTAAAACTAGATCACCAGGATTTAAAGAATCCCTGATTTGATTTAGGTGCTTATCTTCCCAATACTTAACCAATTTTTCTCTTGATTCTGTCATCTTCTGATAAGCTTCATCACAAACATCTTAACTTTGCTCCAGTTTCTTTGATCTGGCAACTAATAGATCAGTTTCTGATGAAAAGTCTTCCCACAAGATACCTATTTCCAGATCCAAAGGAATAAATGCTCTTTGACCAAAGATGATTTCATCAGGTGAGTAGCAAGTGGTCCCTTTGGTTGAGATGCAATCAGAGAAGAAAAAAAGATGAAGGAATTTGTGAAAATTCTTGCCACTTTCACAAGCCAGTTTAACAAATGGAGCCTTCATAGGAGCATGGCCTTGTTACACTATGCCTTGGCCTTCAGGATAATAAGGAGTAGTACCTCTATGTTATCCAGGAAATAATTGGATCATTTGAGCAAGCTTGCCACCAGATTCAGAGCCATGGTCAGTAGAGTAAGGTTGATCCAAGCCTTAACACATTGTCCAAGTCTCATAAAGGAAGGCTCCCAGTGATTCAGAGCTAAGATTCTTGAGGAGTTTTTCTTCAACCCATCCAGAAAAATAATCTCTAGCCACAATGAGGTACTTAGCACTACCTGCCTTGATATGAACCACATCCATAGCAATTCTCCCAAAGACAATGGACTGCCCAGTGGGATAGCAAAATCCATCTAGATGCCTAATATCACCTTTTTGAAAAACTTCAAAACTCTTGCACCATTGAGAGATGGATGTCTTCAGAGATGGCCACCAGAATTATTTGGATAATCATCAATAAGTTTTGGTTTTCCCATGGGAACCAAGAACTTCCTGGAGAATTTCAAGGATAGAATATTTTTTAGAAGGGATAGTAACAACAAAAAGAGCACAAGTACTTCCTATTTTCATAAGCCTTGAGCATGTACCAACAAATTAGAGGACTTTCTTTTAAGGGATAAAAATTCTTTAGCAGAGAGATCAGGAGGCTTCTGAAGAGTTAGGAGGGACTGGATCTAATGTAAGCAAGAACCCTTGTTGAAAGCCAGAATAATCTTGAGAGGAGAAGGAGAAGACAGATTGGATTAAAGGTTCTTCTTCATCAAAATCCATTCCAAAATCAGATTTTTCATCTCCAAGAGGACTTTGAGATAAACCATAAGGCGTGGTGAATGATTTTTCAGGCCTGTGAACAATATCAAAAGAGAAAAGCAGGATAAATTGCACCCAACAATTCATAGTAACATTTGGGATGCTGCAAGCATTAATTATTTCAATGATGGATCAAGCATCAACTTGTAATTCAAAATTTTGACCCCAGGGGATGGTTTGGAGTTTCTTCATCATTCAAGCCACACCATAGTGTTCCAGTTTTGGTTGAGAGTATCTGGATTCTAAATCTAAAAATAACCGTGTTTCATAGAGAGAAGGATGTTTCCAACCATTTTCACCTTCCCAATTGAAGACAGCCCCAACAGATTAATCACTAGAATTGAAAGCCAGCTTGATCTTTCCAGCTCCAGGTCAATAAGAGATCTTTTTCAAAACTTTTTACTTACCAAAAATCATTCTGAGCAACTGAAATAAATTTTCACAATCTTGGTTCCAAATCCATTCAGTATCTTTCCTGGTTAGATGATGCAAGGGTGCATAGATTTTGGATAAAGATGGCATAAAGATGTGAAAATAAGTCACAACACCAAGAAAGCCTCTAACTTCAGTAGGATTGATTGGAGTGGGCCAAGATTTGATCTTGTTGACTTTGGCTGGTGCCATCCTTCTCCCTTCCTTGCAGAACACATGACCAAAAATTTCCAGAGCAGGGACACAAGAAGCCAATTTAGATCCAAACACAGTAAGGCCAGATTCCTTGTCAAAACAGAATCCTTTCCAAATTAGTAGCATATTCCCTGATTCATCAACAAATTCCTGAATTCCAAGGAAAGAGCTCATCATCATAATCAGAAACTGGACATTTAATTCCCCCATTTTCAAAAAATAAACCAGCATGGTCAGGTATTTCATCCTTGAGGATCCACATCATCTTAGCCTGATAGACTGCAAACAAATTGATGGCACCTTCAGTCAATTGAGTAAGTTGTAATCAAGCAACAGGAGTATCAAAAGAAGTGAGAGGGAAATAGATAGGATATAAGGAATGTTTTTCATAACCACCCATAATGTCCCCTAGAACATGGCAAGATCTCCCAGAAAAAGATTCAACAAATTCTTCAGTGGCAGGAGGAACACCAGATTTTTTAATTGTAACCTTGTTAAGAGGTTGGAGATCATGAACTATTCCAAGTTTTCCCTTACTTTTGAGGACGCAGAAGACAGGGCTGGAATAACTGGAAATTGACTGTTCATATAGACAAGTAAAAACTCATTTGCAGATCAACTTGATAAATTTGTTGATTTTAACAGCAAAGATTGGAATCTTTTTCTTTTGCCAAGGATCATGTTCAACAACAGGGATGATATAAGGGAGGACATAGGATTCTTTCAAAAGACCACTTTATTCTTCACAGAAAGAAATAGATTTTTATCTTAGAGATAAGACGTTTTTGATCAAATTCAACTCATCAGGGAGAAGCTATCCATCTGGACAAAAGTTGACCACTTTCAGACGTTCTTCAGTTACACAACCATTAGGCACAAAGGGAAAATTAACATATCAAGGTGAACCACAGTAAGGATCACAAGATAAGATAGGATGCATGAGAGGAGGATTGATGTTGAGAGGCATAGGATGGTTGACTGGTTGGACCTTGTTTGCAACTGGCTTATACTTAGTATCAAAAGAGAGAAGTTCTTTTTTCCTGAAAGAATTGACCAGTCAGACTTGACTACAAAAAATGAGACCAAATTCCAACATTTTCCATGTCCTATGTTTTTGCAAAATCCTTGAAGTTTGCCTTTTCCATAAAGGGAGAACCACGAGATTACAATTTTCTCACATGTTTGCAAAAAGGTAGGGTTGCAAAAATGATGGTGGAAAATTTCCCTAGCAGTGCACATTTGGGAGGACTTACTTCTTCACCAAATTGCCTCCACTGAAGCTAACATTCCTCCATACCAAAGCCACTAACACCAGAATCAAGATCATGATCTAGTTTTGACTAATTGCAGAGATTCCAATAAGAACTGAGAGAACATTGATAAGTCCCAAGATTAAAAGTAAAACAAGAAACAACAGATCTAGCAAGAGTAGAAATATTTTTTTATTTTTTTATTTTGACATGTTTTCAATTTTAAATGCTTTCCAGATCAGGAGAAAATGATGGGAAAAATGAAAAATCAGCCTCAGGGATGAGAGTTGATCCTTGAGATGAATTCTGATACTGAGAATAACTACAAATATCATTAGGATAAAATATTCCCATAAAAAAATGAGAGGAATTGGAGTTATCCTTCTGCTTCCCCTTTAAAGAAAATTTAGGAGGATGACCAGGGAAATATCCTTCCCAAAAATCAGAATCCAAAGAACATAGAGGAACTTCAATATTTCTACCATAAGCATCAAGGAGAAGAATTATCCCCAACTTGATCAGAAAACATCAGGGTAGCACCAAAATTCATTTACAAGATCATAGGACCTTCCAAGAAAGTGCTCCAAAAATGAAAAGTTCCAAAAATTTTGACCAATCCTAACTGGGACATCTTCAGAAATGCCAACCAATTCACAAGATTGATCACCTACCCCACAAAATGGAGAATTGAAGCTGACCCTAGGACTGAGTTTGAGTTTGCAGGCAATAGCCTAAAAAATTAAGTTGAGCTGAGATCCAGAATCCACAACAGGAGAAACAGTTTTAGCTGAATCACCAAGATAAAAAGGAAGAAAACCAAGAGGAAAGGAGGAAGGGTGGGAATCTGTGGCGGAATTAGTTCCACCAGATTCCTCCATCAAAGTGTTAGAGGAGACCTTTAATTCATCATGACCAATCTCCACGCATTGACAAGAGACAATTTCTTCATTCCTTCAGCAACAGATGGAGAAATTGACAGGAGTTTAGCCACAAATAGATCAGTGATTTTTGGATCTGAAATTTTCTTCAATACCCCTTCTACATCTCTGGGGTGGTCTCACCAGTCATCCACCAGCTTGTGATTTTCATCACCCGCTAATCATCCACGGCTTCTGTTGTCCGCACCAGTCCATCTCCACCCACTGGGCTGCTTTTCCTCTTTCAAGTTTCTGTTCTTTTTTTTCCTCTTTCTTATTTTTTTAATTTTTTTATGTAATGATCTTTCAATGGCAATTCCTGAACTTCTCATTTCACTATCACCAAACACGATCATTTCTTTTTCAAAAAAAAACTTTTTTGCCATCATCAGTTTCATCCTCTTGTAAATAGTATAAAGGTTCTTTTGCCCATAAAAGGAGGGTCTCTCCCCTGCCTTTTTCCAAGGATGATTTACATGATATCATATTATCCATATATCATCAATCAATTTATCATCATCATCATCTTTCTTTCAAGATATTGTCCAGTTCCATGACCTTCCCTATGACAGAATTAGCAGACCAGAGTGGATTTAGGAACAGAGCTAGAAGGTTTAGGTGTAGAAAGAGAAGAAATCATCTGATTGATTTTGTTCTCAAAAGCTTGGAGTATTTTGGTGGTTTTGTCTATAGTATGATATTCTCAGTATTACTTGGTATTTGCTTTATTCTGGCAATCTGCCTCCATTTTTTTTATAATTTTTTTTGATTCTTTGAAAGAAGGAGCATGGACTGATTCCGCGGTTCTAGGTTTTTCAAAAGTTGAAGCAGTTTGAACTTTCATAACTTCATCCACAGTACTCCTAAGGAAAAGGAAAACAGGGATCTTGAATTGATTATCCCTGGTTGTGATCATTGATCCAGACTTGACCAATTCATTCCTAATTCATTCCTGCAGTGCTAGCAAAAAAGACTGAAACAATTGCACTCAAAATTTTTCCACTGTATTGATATGATTGTTTTTGATAAGATAATTCTAGATTGGGTTCCAAGACTTCCTAAAAGACTGATAGTCAGAGGCTGAACAGACACCAACATTTGAGATCCACTGAGAGACAAGAGAATCAAAGTCCTTCAAGGTAAACCAAACTACATCTATTTTTCCACAATATGCCAAAATTGCTTCCTGTTGTTATCACCTATCAATTCCTGTTTGCACCTGTCTATACTCAGCTTCCACTGAACCATCCTAGGCAATTTACCAGTGCAGACTCTCCCAATATAAAGTATTCAACCATGCGTGACTGACTCCTGTTGACTAGACCATCCATCACTTCTCTCCCATTTGATTCTCTTCTGATTCTTCTTCCTAATACAACTCCTCTTCTTCTGTTTTCTCACCCTCCCTCAACCATTCAACAGCTAATCTTGCCTCATCCTCACCTCAATAATCTGATTTCTCAATAACCCAATCCCGCTACTCCATTCCATTCAATCCAGCTTAACTCTACCATCAACCTAGGATTCCGCTTGACCTCACTTCCAGTCCCATCACGCTCAAATAATCACTTGATCAGATGTGAGGTGTTCTTGTGTGATCTTTTTTGACTCTGAACTCCTGACCAACTACTCTCCTTGTTGCAGATCCGCTTTCTTCCTTTCTTTCTTTCCTTGCCTTCTTTCTTTTCTTTCCTCCTATCTTGATCTGTTCCTTCAAATCAGAGGATTCAGGATAATGCTCCTCCATCTCATTAAACGCGCTGTCAAACCAAACTTCTAAACACTACTGATTCCATTGCTGTGTTGTCAGACCATTGTTGTTTGCTTGAAATACAATTTAGTTTTTTGAGTTCAGCTTCTCACAATTAAAAGCCAAAGGCTTGACCAACCAAGGACCAACGGAATTGATGCAATCTCTGCTGAAGACTTGGACAGACTTGATTCCCAGTTTATCCAACTCCAATTTTTTGCTTTGGAGGTCCAAGATTCAAACCATCCTCTCAATCAAAGGGATAGAACACTGGCTAAATTTGTCAGAACCCAATAACTTTCCTCCCAAAGTCAACCTTGAGATTGTTGGATATATCCTTTCCAAGTTAGAAAAACAAACCTAGATAAATTGCATGAAGGACAATCACTCCTCAAATGGAATTAAGCTTTGGAATTCATTTAATGAATACTACGCCTCCCCACAAACCAAGAATCAATCAAGAGTTTTCTTCAACTTTCTCAACCTTAAATTTGATCCCAAGAGGGTAAAAAAATATGTATCAAAGGCCAGGGCCTGTCTTATCCAAGTTGCTGAGATATGAATCAAAATGGAAAACAACATTGTCTCCTATCTTTTACTCTATAAATTTCCGCCCCAACTGGATCATCTCAAAACCACCATCCCGCACTCATTGGGTGAAGCTAAGATTTGTTGAATGTTAAAGATATAGTTTATTCAAATTCACCATCCCTTCTCTATGTTCTTATGTTTCTTCTCTTTACTTTTATCCTTTTCTTCTTTTGAGTCTTTCTTTTTTGTCTTTTTCTTCTTTTTCCTTTTTTTCACAGTCTCATTTATGTCACTAAGCTAGAGCGCGCTCCTCTCTATATCTCACAGCGCTTTCACTCTCATGTCACCAATTCTAAGCTCACACAAGAGGTTCCGCTTCATCCTAGACTAGCCTAACCTCTACCAGTTCTTCTTGATCTCTCTCAACCTTTTAATTTTCTTTTTGTCCTTTCATTTTCTATCATCAATCTCTTCTCCTTCTCAACCATGTCTTAATTCCTCCGCTCTTCCTTCTTAACTCACCACAATCAACCTCAATATATAAGATTCTGTCTGGTAAGACTGTTCACCATGTTATCTCAACACCTGCAATCTCCATTCCCTATAACTCTTTTCAACTTACCTTCCTCTTAAGATCTGCAACTGCCAACCTGTCCAACTAACCAGAACTCCACATCTGCTCAAGCCTACGTCAATCCTATTTGAGATCAACTCTCTTAGAATCTTTTGTATGGATGTTTGTTTCTTATTATTTTTCCATTCTTCTTTTTGGTTGATTTTTATTTTTATCATTGCTTTTACTTTTAGCTGATTTTCTTTTTCTTTCAGCCCTCTTTAAGTTCTTTTCTTCTCTTTAATTTCTCAGAAATCCAACAAGATTGATGCTGAAGTAGTCCTTTGAAATCTCAATCAGATCAAGAAAAAAGTCTTAGCTGGATCATACGCCTTGTCTCTTGTAACTAGGAGTTATATAATCAAGTGTAGAGGGAAATGGCACAATCCTCAAGCTAACCACAATTGAAGCAAATGTTGGTGGCTTTATCCTCATCTGCAACCTGACTCTGGAAACAACCAAGGATCCCAAACAGCGCCTGAAACAACCGCACTGAACCCTGAAAAATCCTCCTCAACTCACCTAGCTTATAACTTTTCCATGGCTCCATCACCAACCCAAGATTGTAATTGAGTACTGCTTGACTCTGGCGCTTCAAACAGCATGTTCAAAAATCCCAATTTCTTTCCCCATTTCAATTGCAACAAAACTGAAATCCAAACCGGCAATCCCAACGCTCCCATCTTGTCTCTGGATAGTGGAACTACTGTCCTAACCACCTCCCTTGCAACTCTGAATCCCAAAAACTCCCTCTATGTCCCCAATCTTGCCATCAACCTTGTTTTCCTTGGCCAACTCATCCAGAAGGGCTTCTATCTAGTCCTCCTGACTTTGAATAAGTTTGCAGTTCTCTATCAAAATCTTCCAGTCCTGTCTGGGGTAATTGAGGACAATCTCTTTTTTATTGATGAAGGGCTTAATTTTCTTCCTCCCACATCCTTCTCCTTCATATTTCTATCCAAAATCCACAAAAGCTTCTGTCACCCTCACCTCAAGAAGACCCGTCTTCTGCCATAAAAATTTCCCAATCTAAAATGGGATTGGATTGAGTGCATTTCATGCAAAAAAGGCAAAATTCATTTTCAACCCTTCCTTGGTCACCTCCCAACAAGGAAAGATTGGTCTGAGCTTATTCATGCCAATTTGTGTGGTCCTATCAACCCTCCTTCTCTCTCCGGCTGCCAATACTTTTTACTCCTCACCAATGACATGTCCCAATTCAGAATGTGCATACCAATACAACTCAAATCCGATTTCACTGAAAAAGTGATCAAGTTCATTAAGGTTCCTGCTAATCATAAAGGAAGAATGTTGAAAGTCTTTCACTCAGATAACAGCAGTGAATTTTGAAACCACCATCTTACCAATTTCTTTGCCAAACATGGAATCCAGCACACTACCTCAGAGCCACACACTCCCCAACATAATCCGGTTGCTGAAAGAGGCAATTGCACTCTGATTGAGGCCGCTAGAACCTCCATAATCAACATTAAAATTCCAAACTTCCTTTGGGAAAAAATCCTGGTTGGTGCTTGCACTATTATAAATCTACTTCCCTCACTCAAGTCTAAAGTCTCAGCCTTCAAACTATGGACCAAGAAAGCCCCAAAATTTCATTTTATTTGCACCCTTGCTTCTAAGACTATTGTCCTGAACCAAATGTCCTTTCCTGGAAAACTTGACAAAAGGGCCTAGATGGCATCCTGGTTGGATTTGACCTTGATCTACAATCTTATAAAATTTACTGTCCCAAAACCAGAGATATTTTTTGTTCAAAACATGTCAAAATTTTTGAAAACTCCCCTTTCTCTCTCAACTCCACAGAGTACTCTCTACCTTTTGAAACCTGTCTTGACCCCCTTCTTACTGATGAGTCCCTTCTCATTGAAACCCTCAAATCCAACACCACTACTTCCTCCACTGTTGATACGCCATCCCCTGCTTACAACTCATCCTCCACTCAAAACTCCTCCTTCAATAAAAAAAACACCATCCTCTCAATGCTCTCTCAATGATGAAACCTCTCTCCTGGCTCTGGTTTCTGTCACCAAACCACAGTCAGACACCAGTTCCAAATCTGAAACCTCCAATTCCAATGACACTCCAAATTTTAAAAGCAACTTCAAGCCTCCTCAACTCCAACCCTTTGCAATTGGTCCACCCTTCAGAAAGCGCAGCAATATGGATTCATTGCTTGATCAGTGCCTAAGAGCTATTTTGAAGCCATCAATTGTGAAAAAAAAGAAAAATTGATCAGGTCAATGAAGCCCAAACTTGACAGTATTTAACTCATGAAGGTCTAGGACGGATGCCATTTGCTTCCCAACGGCAAAACCTCCTTGACCACCGTGTGGGTTTATCAAATCAAGGAAGGACCCGACAAGACTGGCATCTCCTTCAAGTCCAGATTTTGTGTTCAGGGCTTCAAAAAAATTGAATTCTTTGACTACAACCAACCCTTTGCTCCAGCTGGCTCAATCACCACTCTTCACGTACTAATTGTCTATGCCCTCTTCCACAAGCTCACACTGTGGAAAATGGACATCAAATCCGCCTTCTTACATGCCCAACTTGACAAGGACGTCTACATCAAGACTCCCCTTGGCTATTGATCTGCATATCCTTTTCTAAAACTAAACAAAGCCCTTTATGGTCTAAAGCAAGCGCCAAAAAGTGGGTAAGAAACACTTAAGAATTGGCTGCTTGAAGAAGACTTCACCACATCAAGTGTTGATCCATGCCTCTGCATCAGCTCTACCAAAAAGGTCTACGTCTTTGTGTATGTTGATGACCTCCTCATAGTGGGAAATTTGATTGAATTCAGAAACCAATTGAAGACTCAATTCAAGATCTTGCAGGATGGCCCCTTAAGCCAGATCCTCAGAAATCAACTTGTGAACACCAAAGATGGCCTTGGCCTCTTAAAATCTAGTCACATTGAAGCCACTCTCCCTGAACTTGTCCTCACCAATAGCAAGCAAATCAGAACTCCAATCACGCCCAATATAAAGCTCGCTTCTGCCACTGAAGACAAGCACAAATCCTTCCTGAAATTAAAAATCAACTATTGATCCTTGACCGGTTTCCTCAACTTTATAGACAGTCAAACCCAACCCAATCTCTCCTATGCCGTCTCCAACCTCTCTTGCTTCAACAAAAAACCTGGGATTCACCATTGGACTGAGTCAAAACACGCCTGGCGCTACCTAAATGCATCTAAAGAATTAGCCTTACAAGTTCAGAACTCATCCTTTGAGTACAACGTGAAAGTCTACAGCAACTCCCATGGGGGAAATGAACCCAAATCCAGAAGAAGTCACACAGGATATGTGATCCTCCTCTAAAGCTTCCCTGTTTCCTGGCATAGCAAGCTGCAGTCAACAATCTCTCTTTCCTCCACTGAAGGAAAACTCAAGTCTCTTGTTCTTACAACACAAAAAAAAATTTGGCTCTCTCAACTTCTCTCCAAAATGAATCCTAATCAGAAACTCACTCACTGTGCTTTCATTGATAAAAAGGCGTTAAATGACCTAGTAAATCAAGAATCACACCACGGTGCTCTTAAACATGTCAACATGCAAATCAAATGGCTATGTAAACTAGGAGACAATCATTCCCTCATCACTCACCTCATTCCCTCACATCAAATGCTGGCAGATTCCCTAACAAAAGCTTCCCTTTGCTCCTCTGTTTCTCATCTCACCTCAGTCATCATGTCACCTCAGATATGATCAGGCCAGTGTGTTGTTATCACCTATCAAATCCTGTGGGAACCTGTCCATTCTCAGCTTCCACTCAACCATCCAGGGCAATTTACCAGTGCAGACTCTCCCAATCTAAAGTGTCCAATCACGCGCGACTGACTCCTGTAAACCAGATCATCCTTCACTGCTCTCCCATTTGATTCTCTTCCAATTATTCTTTCTAATCCAACTCCTCTTCTTCCGTTTTCTCACCCTCCCTCAACCATTCAACCGCTAATCTTGCCTCATCCTCACCTTGATCATCTGATTTCTCAATAACCCTACTCCCGCTACTGCATTCCATTCAATCCAGCTTAACTCTATCATCAACTCAAAATTCTGCTTGACCTCACTTCCAGTCCCATCAAGCTCAATTAATCACTTGGAAAGATGTGAGGTGTTATTCTGTGATCTTGTTTGACTCTGAACTCCTTACCAACTACTCTCCTTGTTGCAGATCTGCTTTCTTCCTTTCTTTCTTTCCTTTCCTTGTTTATTTTATTTCCTCATATTTTGATCCATTCCTTCAAATCAGAGGATTCAGGGTAAGGCTCCTCCATCTCATTAAAAATGCTTTCAAAAAAAACTTCTAAACCCTACTGTTTCCATTGCTGTGTTGTCAGACCATTGGTCTTTGCTTGAAATACAATTTACTTTATTGAGTTCAGCTTCTCACCTCCATTAGAAGTGTCCAGTTGTGGGATTTGAATCCATTAAAAGACTCAATCCTTCCATGACTTCACAAGGGGAGATAAAGAGTTGTATGCCATATTGTATTCAATTGCCCCATCCACTTCAGTAGCCATTTTGTGAGAGTCCATGAACCGTTGTAAATTTACCCCTTTGAACACTAAGTTCTTGTTTTGTGGGGATTATCTTGACCATCTTTTTTCACAAAGATGTGGTGGGATTACCAGTATGTGCCATTTCGAATAATGTAGTTTCCTAGCGGATCCAAAGAGCAGACTTCCAAATTGGCTCACAAGTTTGGCAAGAGGAGGGTTTCACAAAAAATAACAATTATCTTTCCCAGATGGTACAAAGTTGGGAGGAATTACTTCTAGGATAAGTTTTATCCATGGATCAGATCTAAGAAAAGAGAAACAGAGAGAAAAGAAAAAGGATTGGAATCCAAAGTTGATTCCAAACATTATGGGACTGTAAATCCCATGGTTCCTGGTTTGATTCAGGCCAAATTGAGTCAATGTAACACTCAAAACAGTGCTGAACGCAGGCAGTCCTAAGGAGGGCAAAGCTGCTTTCTTGGCTGCCCTCCCAAGCGTTACAAAAATATTCAAATGTAACCAAAATCAAGATCCAGAAACTGGTGAATGAGGCATAAATGGGCAGGGATAAGTATGATAGTATTATGTAGTGATGGAAAAAAAACTATCTGAGGCAAGATGATGTAGGAAAAGACTTGAACAAAATAAGTTAAAGTTTGTTTGGAGTTCAATAGAACAAGGCAGTTGTAAGTAACAACGCCCACAAGCTAATAACTCTGGTTTTCACCCAAAGATTAGGAAAGATCAAATAAATACTAGCAAACCTCCAGATTCTCAATGAAACTGCAAAAATCTCTGCAATCAAGCCCTTGAAGGTTTCCAGATACCTGTGGGTGGCTGTGGAAAAAAAAGTGATTTTTCTTATGAATCTCTAGAATAAAAGCAATGACAGATTTGAACAAGAATAACCCAACACTTACCAAGGGAATCATTAATAGCATGACAGAATTGATAATGAGATTAAGCAGATGAGATTGAGAGCTAAAACCAACAGACTAGATTTGGGTTCAGACATAGAATATGGAAAGAGAGATGAAATGAGATGAAATGTAGAAAACCAACAGCTTTGACTAAGAAACAAGAGGATTCAAGTATGGGAAGACAATGAGCTGTGATTTCAGGACTAGAGACAAGAGACAGGAGATTGGTTGGAGGTGCTGATGAGGTGTTTAACAAGTATTGTCAGGCCGGTCTGAGTTTTGAGAGGAGTTACAAGCCATCTTACCAGGCAGAAATCTTTAGTGGAGCCTTGACAAGAGTGGCGGGTTAGATTTTAGTGATTGGAAAGGTGAAAGGAAGCGCGGAGAAGTAATGTAGAGGAAAGAAAGAAAGATAGTGGAGCAAGAATGAAGAGAAAAAAAGAATTTAGGACCAAGAGGGAAAAGAAAGAAAGAGAAGACAAAAAGAAGAAAAGAAAATCAATCAAAGAGCCCAAGAAATCAGAAGACCAGGACAGAAGAGGGAGAGAGTACAAAGGCCACTGGCAAACCCCCCAACCCCAGGACGGGAATTCAAGACAGCGGGAGGAGGAAAGTATATGTTGGGGTTTTGTTGTGGAATGGTTGGAGTGAAGTTGGAGGCCAGAAGGACTGAGTGGGAATAGATCTCAAAAATTCAAATTTTAAAGAAAAAAAGGGAGGGTTAACACCCCAGTTTTCAAGCTTAATGAAACCTCCCAGTCAAACGTTTCTGGTTCCAGAAAAGCAATCAAAGATGATAAAGACAAGTATGTTTGTTAAAGGGATCCAAAGTGGTATAACACACTCATGAATTCAAAACAATGAATTCTTCTTCAACCAGAAAGGCCATTGGTTGGTAATAATGGATAAGTTTTCAGAGGATGGATCAAAGATTTGAGTATGTAGCGTCAAGGATCAAGGGGCAATCAGAGATATACCTGGATAAAGATGATGGATTTCTTGGATCAGGATTGGATAAAATGATGAAGATGATGATGAATGTATTGATGATATATGGATAATATGATAGGAGGCACAGAATCCTTGGAAAAAGGAAGGGGAGAGCCCCTTGTTTTATGGGTAAAAAAACCTGTATAAAACTTAAAACAGGATGACACATATGAGAGCAATTTTTTTTTTTGAAAAAAAAATGATGGTGTTGGGTGATAGTGCCATGAGAAGATCCGGACTTACAATTGGATGATCATGAAATAAACAAATCAAAAAAAAAGAAAGAGGGAAAAAGAAACAAAAATTGAAAGAGGAAAAGCAGCCCAGTGGGCAGAGATGGACTTGTGAAGAAAACACTGGCTGAAAATCATGAGCGCAGGATGACAATCACAAGCTGGGAAATGACTGGTGAGAACAGTTGGCAGCAATTGGGAAGAGACAAGTTTGGTCAGATGAGGATTTGGTGGATGTGAGAAATCAGGTGATAGCCTTGAGAGGCAATGGGTGTCAGTGAGTTGGCAAGTGGCAGTGGTGGCCATGAAGGAGGAGGAAGGGGTGATTGATTGATTTGCAGTTGGAAGATGGGTGTCAAAGGATGACACTGACGGCCGCAAGCAATAGATTGCTGGTCTGTCATATGGGGGAGTTGGCAATGGTCTGATTTGGTGATGAGAGAGGGGCCATGATGAGCAATAGGGGATGTCTGGCAGTCTTTGACTGGCCAGATGAAAGATAGAGGATTTTTGGTTGACAATATTTTACAAACAACAGCTTGCAACAAGTTGATGGCTTGTTGCTGATGGGAGTTGGAGGATGAGATTTGCAGTGTTCTTTGTTGTTATTGATGTGCTGGATCAATGGCAAATCAAAAGTTGGAGAAGGGATCAAGGATGATGTGAATAATGAGAATTACTATGGATTGCATGCGCTTTGCCAAAAATCAGGGAGGCAAGCACAACAGGGAGGAATTGAACTGGGGTTTGAACGCCCTGTAGAGCCTTTCCTAGTCCCCTAGTACAGGAAGAATTTTGGAGGAGGCAAAATGGAAGGTTTGCCATAGAAACACAGTTTTTTTTCTTGATGATGATGAATGATGATGAAAGAATAATGAAAAATTTAAAACTTTCCCCTTTTTCTGAGTTTTCCCAATTTGTTCACCACATTCACCACTGAGGAAACTGCCACTGATTCCTGCAGGGTTAGGGATATTGGCACTTTGTTCCCCATCACTGTTTGTATGATTTCTACAGACTTCTTTCTCCCTGCAGGATTTTCCAGTTTTCTGCCCCCTGTTGGCGAAAGCGCAAAAGCTTTTGAGGCCATTGTTGGCTCTTTAATGTTGAATTCCATTCTTTTCACCATGCCTTGTTTTTTTTCTGCAAATTCCCTTACCTTGGCCTCCACTCTTGGAGCTTCCCAGGTTCCAGGAGCGGTGACAATCCCAAGAAATACCCAACAAGCTTCATTTGGATCCTTTGAATTTGAACCATAGGAGGCAGCTGCCCCGTCCTCAAGTTCACCAATTTGCCCATTTGGAATATGTAATTCAAGCCATACATGCAAACCAACTACTTGTTAATGTTTTGAGTGAGGTGGGTGCACCCCAAATTCCAGTGCCCCTTTTCCCCACAGTCCGTACAAGTGTGTCCTGAAAACCCTCTGGAGGGCTGCAAGGTTTCCACCATATGAGGCGGTGTCATGCGCGGCTGGATAGGAGCCAATTTCCCATTGAGGAAGATTTTCAGATCCCACACCATCTCTGTCATTTTTTCCATCAATGGTTCCGGATCTTGCTGGGGTGTTGTGGCGCAAAAGGGTTTTGATGGTTCCATGGCCAGCGCTTGCCCAGAGGCCTGAACCAAAAGTTTCACCAACTTCTTGGAGACTGCCAGGTACGTCCTTGCCTTGTCTGCAATGAGCTTTTCTAGTATGATTATGATCTTTATAGCCTGGTAGATGACCAATAGATCCAGAAGAATTGCAACGCTCCCATCTAACAATCTTTTGACAAGACTTAATTGTACAGATACAGTTGCACTTGAATGCAAAGTTGCGGCGCAAGCCTATCCAAAAACGCCTCCTTCATGGCCCCTTTCTGTGGCACAACAACCTTTTTCTTTGCCAAATACCCACAGATATGCTCAAAATTCAACATTTATTCCACCCGAACATTGCACGTCTTTACCCCTCCATCCCCGCTTGCTTCTTCCCTGGCTTTTTCAAATTGCTTTCTTGGAAAAAAGGCTTGCGCTTTCCCCACCTTGCCAGCAGCTCACTCTTTAATTTTCCCCCAATCCTGCCTCTCATACCCAACCATCTCCTCCACATCCCAAATCTTCTCCTCCTCAGTGATAAAGAGCACAATATTAGGGAACTTATCCGTTCCTGTTGCGCCCTGGGAGTTTTCCATCCCTTCAAAACTAGCAAAAAATCACTCCACATCCACATTTTTGAACGGGAGGTGGGGGAAGTCTCTTGGCCTAAGCCATACACAACAAGGAGCCTTTAATGTTGTTTATGACAACCCTTCCTCCAATGGGGGGGCAAGATTGCCTGTCCTAGAAGGGTGAGTGGCTGGCAGTGGAGGTTGATTTGGGGGGTTAGGAGCCAATTGTAGAAGAAAAGCAGGAGGAACATTGGATCCAGGGATGGTTGTTGGAAGCACCCTGTGTTACCTTTGAGAGACTGAGAGAAAAATGTATTTCCCAGCCAGACCCCCAGATGTGGAAAAAAGAGACTGGAATTCCCCAAGTTGTCCTTAAGCTCAGAAGTTATTGGTCCTAGCATCTTTAAGGAGTGGGATTCACCCTTTGAGAGAGGGAGAGCAACATGATGAATGTATTCCTTCCTTCCTTCCGTGATGGGATGCCCCTACATCTTAGCACAGCAGTGGGGAAGGATATTCTAACCTTCCCCACACCCTCACCTAAGTAAAAGCACAAATAAAACCCATCAACAAACAGAAAGAACACTGAGAAACAGAAACCCTCACCCAACCCTATTCTCCCCTCTCAAGCGCTTGCACCACTAAGTTTTTCCAGTTTATCCTTCTCATGGTGCTCTCCGTGCCCTACTTGGAACCCCCCGCGCCTGCCTGTAGCTGCCTGAACTCCATCCGCACACCTCCATTGCAATTTGCGCGGTTCTTCCTTGTCATGGGGCCCTCTGCTCCCTTCTTAGAACCTCTGGAGCTTACCCTACCCACTCAACACGCCATCCTTACCTGAAATTCAATCCCCAGTCCCAATTCCTGGGCCGTCTGCGCAGGCGGTAGCTGCTGCTGATCCTGCAGTACTGGCCCTATGCTGAGCCAAATTTTACTGCCTAACTGCTGAGCCCGTCTGTACTCATTTCTGAGTGGGCAGGCCGCAACCAGTTACCAATTGGTGTCTATAAAATGCCACAAAATTGGGGGGTATACAACCCCCAGGGGATTGCCCTGTTAAAATACGTACGCACTTACGCGGGTGCTACGTATAAGTGTAATCCAAATGGGATGCACAAATGGGCCTCTGAGGCCCATTGGACACACACACGGACCATACGGGCCCATGTGGATGCAACAGAGTTGGGGAAACTGGCCTCAAAACGCGTGAAATAGACCCATTGGTACACGGGCCCTAACGGGCCCGATGGGGTATATGGGCAAATACGGCCAGATGGGCTTTTATGGGCATAATTGGGCCCAAGGTTTATTTTGGACATACTTAGCCAGACGGGCTGGCCCGCAAAAGTAGTCTTTTCTCACAATTCGGGCTTGGGGCGGCCCATTAGGGTTGCCGCCCGTGTCGCGGCCCGCTCGGGGCCGCTGCTTGCGTCGCGGCCCGTTCGGGGCCGCCTGTGTTCCTCGGCACGGCCCACGCGGGGCCCGACGGCCCGCGCGGGGCTGTTGCGCGGCCAAGGGATCCCGCGCGGTGCAATGCCGCGCGGGCCTGGCTGGTCGCGACCGGCGACCAGCGCCGCGGAGCCGGGGCTCGCGGCCCCGGCTCGCTCCCCCCTCCCCTTGCTCGCCGTCGCGAGGGGGAGGGGGCAGGCTGGCTGGGTTGAACCAGCCAGCGACCGGCCGCAACAAGGCGGTCGGTCAGGGCAGGGGGGACCTGATCACCCCCTTGCCCAAGGAGGTGGCGGCGCCGGCCGCAAGAGTAGCGACCGGCAGGTGGGGGGGATTTCATCACCCCCCCACCATTGATCGGTCAATGCGACCAAACCAGATAGGGGCGCTCTCCCCCCCCCTTTACCGAGGGGGAGGAGCGATGGGCCTGGGGGGGCTTGATCACCTCCCAGGCCAATTTACATGACGACGCCCTGGGGGTATCGACCCCCAGGGCCCCTGGTGAGGGGATTTGACCGCCCCCACCAGGGATTTGTAAGAGATAGAGGGGGGGACAGCATGTCCGCTGGTCACACCCCCCCATGTGAGGTTGAAACCGGACCCAGGTGAGCCCTGGGTCCCACCTGGCCCATTTCAGGGGCCAGGGGCTGGATGCATGAGGCAACCAGCCCGTAACAGGGGTAATGATGCCATCAGGGCCGGTTGTAATAGACAACCAACTAAGGGACTGAACAGCAATTGGCTGGTTCAGCCCCGTAAAGGTGGAAACACAAGAATGGACCGGAATAGTCTGGTTGTAAGGGTTCAGGGACTAATGCCATGTGGGCTGATGCAGTCCAAACCAAGTAACAAGGCCTGTAGAGCCTGTAGAGCTCTTTTGGGGCGGAAAATTTGCCCTTTGGCTTGTTGTATCATGGGCTCACAAGAGGCCAATCTTTTGTACTTAAGGAGCTCTTCTCCCTGCTGTTTTCCATCATTCATTCATCATCCAATCGAATTCATCCAACATATTGCCCCATTGTGAGAGCCCCATTAGCCATTATTGACACACAGTGTCCAGCATTTCTTTTGCTTTAAATACTGCTCATTTGCCTAAGCTAATTGCTGGCCATAATTATAACATGCCCATGTTTTAAAAAACCCTGTCAACGCATGTAGAGGCTTTTTGTGGCCCTCATGCGCCCTTTGGACCCTTCTATCGGCTCCCACGCCTCCATTGGGCCTTTTAGGGCCTCACACTACTCCCACACAACTGATAGTTGTGAATTTATCATAACCTTTAACAATACTTAACACATTTTTTTCTTTTTTAAATTAGGGCTGTTCCATAGACTACTTTTTTGTTTTTTGTATGGGGTGTGCATTCAGGGCCCCAGAGTGGTCAAATTGTTAGAATTTCCCTCTTTTTTTCAATTGTTTCAATTTTTTTCTTTTTTTGGTGTTTTTGTTTTGTTTTTGTTTTGTTTCTGTTTTTTTCAATTTTTCATTTATATTTATTTATATTAGGGCATATCAGGGTTAGAAAACCCAACATTAGAAACCCTCCATTTTTTTTGACCAAACCCGCCATTTTTAATGGAAATTTTCTCAAAGACACATACCCCCTAACTGGTGTATTTCAAAATGGTGGGTTTCATGAAAATGGTGGATTTCAAACATCAAACCCGCCATTAAACCCACCATTTCTGAAAAATCATCCATCCACCATCCATAACATCCAAAAAACCCATCCACGGCAGCAAATCCATTCCAATCCCATCTCCATCATATCACACACATCTCATCTCCATTGCTTGAAAAATGAATCTTCACCCAAATCCCATCATCATCTCATCAACCCATATCAAATTACCATCTTTCTCAACATGTCCTTTCAAACTTTCTGGCAGCAAGTTGAAAATTCCAAAAAGCTGACTGAACTTTTATCAGGATTTGACCGCCATTCAGACTCCAATTCAGTATCCAATTTGGAATCAACTTTGTTGGCTTTGAATTCTCTATTAAAAAAGAAATACATGGTTCCAAGAAGAAAAACTCTCCACAGCCCTATGTATGAAAGGCATAATCTTCATCCCCTCCCCCACTTAAGCTTCCATCAACTGTTCCAAACTCTATTGCCTTCATTCATAAAAATATTTTAGATGATTAAGGACCACCACATCTTCTCAAACAATTCTTGGAATCCTCAGAGCAATCAAGCTGTCAAACTGGCTGTTTGTCTTTGTATATTGGGATCAAATCAAAATGTGGCAGCAATTATTCAATTATAAATTCTATTATCAGTTGGTTATGGAACCATTGCCTCATACACCAAAAAAGTCATGATTGCTATCCTATCTTTCTGTTTCTTGGTCCTTTCTTGGCCAACAAAAGAAGAACGCAAGGAGATATCTCAATTAATGGAGACTGAATGATTTCCTGGTTGCATTGGGTTTGTTGATGGAACCACCATCCCTTTGGGTCAAAAACCAAATCTTGATGGCAACCATATTTTGATTGGAAAAAAAGGAAATTGATTCATTTTCTTTCCAAAGCCTTTGATAATACACGGACCAAATTTGTTTTATCTTTTTGTAGAGATACTCTGTGGCACTAAAACCTGTTTTTGATAACAAAAGGAAGTTTATATCCCTCCATGCTGGCCTTCTGGGTTCTTTTCATGATTCATGTTTTCAATTGGATGCGGATTTCCCAACAATAGGGGAACTACTTTGACCAAGAACAATACCTTCTGGCCAAATCAGCTTATGATAGTGGGAAATATTTTTCTCCAGCATACCAGAATATTTTTTCCAACAATCAAGGAAAAACCGATTTCAAATATCATCTTGCCCAAAAACAAGTTTGGATTGAGCATTTCATAGGATTCCTGAAAGGAAGATGGGCCAGGGTAAGGGAAATGCAAAGCCAGCTTCAAAAACCCAAATACATGAAGTTCCTCATCAATTGGATTATCACTTGTGTAATCCTTCACAATCTTTTGGCTGACATCAAAGATGAATGGGAAAAAATATTTGAAGATGATATTCCTGATCCGCCTCAAGTAATCCCTGTCTCATCTTTTAACTCATCTTCTTCTATGAGAGAACAGATTCTTCCTCTCACCCTTGCTCACTTTGATGAGTAATGTTTGATTTCAAATTAGGTAATAAATCCCTTCACCAAATTTTTTTGGTTTTGCTTGTTCACCCAAGATTCCTAGGCTTTGTTGGTTTTTTTTCTCGTTTGTTGGTGTGGACTTAAACCCCCCACCTCACCCCACCAAAGAACTGGTCAAAACACCACCTCACCCCACCTCACCCCACCAAACCACCGGTCAAAACACCCACCTCACCCACTCAAACTACTGGGCGGTCAACTCCTTCCTCCACCTCATCCATCAACTCCACCTAGAAAATCTATTCTAAGTTTGTTATGGAACCATTGACTCATACACCAAAAGAGTCATGATTGCTATACTATCTTTCCATTGCTCAGTCCTTTCTTGGCCAACCAAAGAAGAACGCTGTAGAGACTCCTGTGGGATTATATAAATAAAAGTAGCAAATAGCTTGCTGGCAGTCCTTGAAGGGGAATTTAGTATTACTCCTACTCCTTTGGAGTATTAGTATATACTAAGAGTGGTTATGAATTGCCTGCCCTTCCAGTAATATAGTAAGTCTTCACAATAATTTATTTAAATTAATGGCTGATTTCTTTGAGAATTAATATAGGTCTCAGATCAGACCTAGATTAATTATTAACTGTGATATTGGTAGGATTTGTTGAAGAATAGACCAGATTTATTGGACTATTGGTTAATTTATTGGTCAGATATGTTTGATCTTAACCAATACCCCAATATTAAAGGGTTCAAGGGTTTCTCAAAGGGCTGGTTCAGGAGAGGACCCAAGGATTGGTTTACCCACAGGGGGCTGGGCAGAGGAAAGGTTGGTATTTTCCTTTTGTTGTGCTCTCTTTCTTTGTAAGGGTTATTTATTAACTAATGGGTGGGGTTTCTTTAATATGGTGCTGAATATTTAGGTCACAGAAGAACCCTTATTCAAGCACCTGATGGGTGGTTTAATTGGTTAAAGATGGGTAATAACTTGGTTTCTGATTTCTTGTTTTCCTTTTATAACTGATTCACTACTAATATTTGATCTGGGTAGTTACCAAAGATAGATGAGTTGATGGGGTGAGTAGGGATGGGTGATAACTAGGCCAGATTGCATGATGATGGTGTGGGGTGGTACAACTTGGATAGGGCATAGAGGCCCTCCTTAAATAGACAGATCCTACCTCAGGGGGTGCTCAAGGCTTCCCCTGAGGGATCTCCCTTTTCTGGTGAGGAACAGTGAGATACAGTTACATGAGGCATTTCTGCTGGTTGGAAAAATGTTTTACAGATACATGAGGCATTTCTGCTGGTTTGAAAAAGCTTGTAAAGATACATGTGGCATTTCTGCTGGTTGGAAAAACTTATACAGGGGTCTCCTGCATGCACGGCCTTGCATAAATTGCTGTGTAGTACTGATAAGATGTATTTCTGTGCTGTAATTGTAGTTTGTTCAGTGCTACTTGATTCTACCTGCATGTATTGCTGTGCAATACTGGTGGCTTGTTTGGTTCTTCTTAAGGCTGGTCCCACTTCCTCCTGAATATATTGCTCTTGTACACTGCTGCACAGCCTCCTGTATTTATTGCTCTTGTATTTGCTTCTGCACATCCTCCTGTATTTATTGGTCTTGTATCTGCTCCTGCACAGCCTCCTGTATTTATTGGTCTTGTATCTTCTCCTGCACAGCCTCTTGTATGTATGCTTGAATGTTTGTTTGGTTTTGGTTGAGACTGGTTTGACCTCCTCCTGCATATATTGTTCCTGTATGCCTCTGCACAGCCTCCTGTATGTATTATTGCATAGCCTCTTGCATATATTGCTCCTGTATACATCTGCAAAGCCTCTGGTTTGTATATTTGCTGATGGGGTGACTGGATCTGGTCTGCTTGCACTGCCTCCTGGATCTGTATTGCTGTATGGTGATGAGGTGACTGGACCTAGACTGGTTGCACTGCCTCCTGGATCTGTATTGCTGTATGTTTATGATGTGCTAGGATCTGGACTGGTTGCACTGCCTCCTAGATCTGTATTGCTGTATGGTTATGATGTGATAGGATCTGACTGATTGCACTGCCTCCTGGATCTGTATTGCTGTATTCTTATCTGGACTGGTTGTTGTGTGGTCCTGGTCTTGAGGATAAGCCGCCACTGGTATGTACTTGAGGGTGTAATAGGTATGCCTTATGTCTTCCAAAGGGATGTGACACCTGGTTGGGTATGATTTTGCCACAGTTGAAGGTTTCTTGGGCTGTATCTTCTAATCCATGAGATATAGCAGGGTACTTTGACTGAGTTACTATGGGTTATTTGTGATGTAGAATCGATTTCTGCGGTTAATTTGAGTTTTTGAGCTGTTTTTAAACTAGAAAAGTGAGTCTGATGGCTATAGGACAGGTTTTGACTACCACAACGCAAGGAGATATCTCAAGTAATGGATACTGAATGATTTCCTGGTTGCATTGGGTTTGTTGATTGAACCACCATCACTTTGAGTCAAAAACCCAAGCTTGATGGCAACCACTATTTTCATTGGAAAAAAAGCCCATTGATTCATTTTCTTTCCAAAGCCTTTGATAATAAAATGACCAAATTTGTTTTATCTTTTTGTATAGATACTCTGTGGCACTAAAACTTGTTTGTGATAAAAACAATAAGTTCATATACCTCCATGCTGGCCTTCCTGGTTCTTTTCATGATTCATATGTTTTCAATTGGATTCAGATTTCACAACAATTGGAGAACTAATTTGACCAAGAACAATACCTTCTTTCCAATTCAGCTCATGCTAGTGGGAAATATGTGGTTCCAGCATACTGGAATGTGTTGTCCAACAATCAAGGAAAAACAAATTTCAACTATCATCTTGCCAAATAACAAGTTTGGATTGAGCATGCCATAGGATTCCTGACAGGAAGATGGGCCAGCGTAAGGGAAATGCAAAACAAGCTTCAAAAACCCAAAGACATGAAGTTCCTCATCAATTGGATTATCACTTGTGTAATCCTTCACAATCTTTTGGCTGACATCAAAGATGAATGGGACAAAATATTTGAAGATGATATTCCTGATCCGCCTTAAGTAATCCCTGTCTCATTTTTTCCCTCATCTTCTTCTATGAGATAACAGATTCTTCCTTTCACCCTTGCTCACTTTGATGAGTAATTTTTGATTTCAAATTAGGTAATAAATCCCTTCACCAAATTTTTTTGGTTTTGCTTGTTCACCCAAGATTCCTAGTCTGAGTTGGGGTTTTTTTTTCTCAGTTGGTGAGGTGGAATTAGGCAAAACAGACTCAAAACTTCCAAACCCCCCACCTTGCCCCACCAAACCACCGGTTAAACCACCCACCTCACCCCACCAACCCACCGTTCAAACCACCCACCTCACCCTGCAAAAAAACCAGCGGTCCACTCCTTCATCCTCCTCACCAAAAACCTCCACCTCACCCTCCACCTCCCCTCCTCCTTTTTTTTGAACCCCTGGTAAGCTTCCCCTCCCTCCTCCTCATCCTCCTCCTCATCCTTCCCATCATCCAATGCTCATCCTTTGATTCATCCACCTCCATCCCCCTTCAGGCCCCCACCCCATTTGTTGATTCCCCAGGTGAGCTCCCCCCTCCCTCCTCCTCATTCCCCTTTTCCCTCCCTCCCACTCACTCACCAACAGCCCCCCTCTCCCACCTCCCTCAGTCTCACTCCCATCTTGCTTGGCTTGCCAGCTTCTCCCCCCCTTGCTCTGGTCTTCCCCCCCTCCTTGCTTGGCTTGCTGGCCTCTGTTGTAATTTAGGCCCAACAAGTTGATGAGGAGAGAAATTAGAAGGGACACTGGTGCTGCAGAAGGCTACAATATCACTCAAGGGGTCCAGAAGGGACCAGATCCAGGGGGGATTTGTTAAGTGTGCCCCAATGAGAAAGGGTGAAATCTGATGGTTTTCATTCAAGGAATCATAGAAGAAAGAGTATTTATAGACAACTAGAGAACCAAAAATGGGCCTTTGAATAAGGAATAATATTCCATAATATAAGACAGGATAAAATGGTTGAGGATAGGACATTTAACATGAGGATCACCTAGGCTAAAATTAGTGACATTTGTGTATCAGGAGCCTGTGAAATATATAAGATATGGCGGCCGGCAAGCTAAAAGCACCAGACATACAATAATAGAGTGGCCTAGATAACTACAAGTATCAGGACAAGTAATGATAAGGTGGCTAGGTTATCAACAAGTATCTGGAAATATAAGGGTTGTTGAGACAAAAAGTATTGAAGAGAGGAACAATTTGATTGCAACAAAGGACCAATAGATGAAGAAGCACAGAGTGTGCTGAAGTCGTAGTTACAAGGAAAGAATAATAAAAAAAAGGAATATGAGAGTTAGGAAACAGGAGCTAAAGAATATGAATCAGATTAATAGGAAGCCTCACTGCTGGACAGAGCTAGAGATGAGTGGTGACTTGAGTGATTGAGAGTTGATGTTAAGATTGACAAGGGTGAGTTGAGGACGGGGAGATTTGAGGACAACAGGTTGAGTTGGTTTGAATAGGGTTGATGAGTTGATGGAATTAAGGACAAAGAGTTGAGGATCAAGGACAAGGGGAATGATTGAGAGCAAAAGAAATGGATAGATGAATGGATGAAGGGGAGTAGGATTGGATGATGATGGATGGGAGCAGATGGATGGTGGATGAGGAGCGGATGATGATGGATCAGGAATAAGGGAAGGGAAGGAGACAGGAGGTATTTATTCATGGGATTGGAGAGAGTAGGATTGAGGATTGTTGAAGCTTGTGTCTAGATTTGGAGTGTTTGCATTTGAGGTCAGAGCGGGAGCAGGGAATGTCACTCAAGTAAGTCATTCATCTCTCAACAAGTATTACAAACATACAAAGATATATATAAAGCAGTCAGAATAGGATATAAGTATTCTAAAAATACTAAAGAATAATATTGAGGATAGGAGCGCTGAGAAAGGGAGGTGAGCGGACAGAAGATGAGGCCCAAAACTCAAAAGCCCCACCCTCCCCCTTGGTCTCCCTTGGCTAGCCAGCCCTGCCCCCCCTTGCTCTTGCTCTGGTCTGCCCCCCCCTCCTTGCTCAGCATTCCCTTTCTCTTGCTCCAGTCCATACCCCCCCCCCTCCTTGCTTGGCTTGCCAACCCTGGCCTCCCCCTTGTTCTTGCTTGGCTTTCTGTTCCCGCCCCCCTTGCTCTTGATCCAGTCCACCCCCTCCCCTCCTGCTTGACTCCCCCTTGCTCTTTCTCCAGTCCACTCCCCCCCTCCTTTCTTGGCTTTCCAGCCCCACCCCCCCCCCCTTGGTCTCCATTGGCTTTCCGGGCCCTCCCTCCCTTGCTCCACCCTAGGCTTTCCAGCCCCACCCTTCCTTGCTCTTGCCCGCCCACCCCCTCCTTGCTTAGCTTGCCGCCCCCAACCCCCCCCCCCCCCTTGGTCTCCATTTGCATGGCAGCCTAGCCCCCGCTTGCTCCACCCTTGGCTTTCTGCCCCTGCCCCCCTCTCCCTGCTCAGCTCACCTCCCCCACCCCCCCCCCCTTGGTCTCCCTTGGTTTGCCAGCCCCACCCCCCGCCTTGCTCTCATCCACCCCCCCTTGATCCCCCACAACCACCCCCCTCCCTTGCCATCCCCCCTGGCCCACCTAGCCCGACCCAAGGCGTGTCCCAAAGCCCAGCCCAATTTGCTTGCACCCTAGTAGTTTTTTTTTTAAAGCAGAGGGCTTTGAAGCAAAAGAGGGATCAAATGAGGGCATCAGAAATCTCTTTGAAACTTGCAGAGGGGGGAATTGATGAAAACTTTGTATGGTCAGGACAGAAACTAAGACCTTTGGATATGTATCCTGATATTACTGCCATAAAGAAAAAGAAAAATCAAAAGCCCTCACCCACTGAGTTTGAACATGCCAAGCAGAAAATAAAGCAATTCCATTTCTTCACCCATGGTAAAGTAATTGTTCTCAATAAATCTGATCACAAAGTTCTTGTTGCAATAATTAAATTTTTCCTGTTGAAGAGAATTTCTGACCAAGAAAAGGAGGACATCAACTTTGTGACAACTTTCCTTCACCAGTCAACAAAATTTGTCAACACTGTTGGTCCCTCAAGATCTTGGGGTGGAAAAACGTGGGTAATTGGATGGCAAAAATTTATGGACCACCTTGAGTTATTTGGATTCTATGTGAAGAAATCATCTATTCAATGATCCCCTCAAGATTATGCTTTTCTCAATCTCATGGCAGAAAACCTCTCTCAAATTTTAGGACAAATTTTTGGAAATTTGGCTAGACTTCCCTTTGAATTAAACAGTGAAATAATGAAGGAAAATGTCATCCGCTCCTTCTCATCACTCAAATTTGGTTCTTGGCCTACTCCCTTTTACTGCTCTGCGCATGTCACTTTCACATCCAAATATTTTTACAACTCAACTCACATTGACAAAGTTGATATCTCTGAGTATTCCTTTTCACTTGCAGTTCCAACCAAGAAATCCAATGGACAAATTATTGAAAATACAGATAAATATAATGAATATAAATCATCAGACAGCCAATTTTTTTTCCTTAAATTGGATTTGGAATTGATTTCAAGCAAAAAGATATAGTGAAAATGGTTTGGGCAGCAAATAATTAAAAGCACTGTACTTTTCCTGCTGTTGAGACTGCCACTCATACAAGAATGGCAATGTCAATGAAAATCAACAAAGCAAATTTAAACGCTTGCAGGGAATTGGGGAGTGGGAAAATTTAATCCAGGAAAAAAAATATAAATAAAAATGAAAAATATTTTTTTATTGGTGGGGTTAAAAATAGTCTTAAGCACTGTTGTAATCAAAAATTATTATTTTTTCTTTATAATTTTTTCATCAAAGAAAATATATTTAAAAGCCCAGGTTTTTATTAATCTGCTTTAATTCATCTGCTTCTCTACTGCTGACAAGGTATGCCGCAGACATTGAACACTTATTCTTTTTTTCAGTTGCCATTTGTTACCTCTCCATTTCCATTTGTGCTTGCTGTTGATCCTTCTCCTTTTCCTCTTTTTGAAATTCAAGCTAACCCTGTTTCAACTTCCACTCAGAATCCCATTCTTGTTTATGATCAAAACTCTTGGCTTTCTGCTTTTTAAAATCAATATCCATTTGAAAATTGCACTTCTCCTTTTCAAACTGAATTTTTTCAGATTCAATTTGCAATTTTAATGTTTTTCAGAGGGGAATAGGAATGAGCTTGATTTTGAAAGCAAGGAGAGTCTAATGGGCTTACTTGAATCTTGCTTCTCCATGATCTCCTCAAAGCACAAAGGATTTGATGTGTTTCTCCCCGTTTGAATGCTATTGGGGTTGATGTTGATGGAATTGGAGGCCTTTTGCTTTCCCTTTGCAGAGGAAGTTTGTGTGGGAACATAATTTCTCTTATTTGAAGGGGATGTTGGAGGCTCCATTGGCTTGAGTTTTTGGCCATTCAGGAATGGATGAGTCTGTTTCTTTTCAATATAAATCTCACAGGATTAACCAGAAAGAATAGAAAAGAATTTGGTTTCTTACTTGAGCAGATGTTGATGGAAATGGTGATACAAGAATGACCTCCTCCTCATTGGCCAAGTTCTCCTGTTCCTCCACCCCATGAAGAGAGCAATCAAAAGAAGTAAGTGAGGGTTCCAAGGTTGATTTTGACTGATCAATAAATTCGGAAGTAGAGGTGATTGGAGCTGATTGTGTTTGAATATCCTTGTTGGAATTTGATGGGGGCCACTCAAAGGCGCCATCAAAAGCAGCTAGAGGGGTGATTTTGCACTTCTTTCCAAATATTTCATCCACTTGAATATAAAAATTACAAATGGAGTCCAACCTATCAACCACAGGGTTGATTCCCTTGGCTTTGTTGCAGTCAGTGATACCAAAGCCGGTGGAAACTGAAATGGAGTGGACCTTCTTTTACCTGGCTTGCTAACTCTTGAATCACTCCCTCATCTTTTTGGATGAAAGATCCAGCCTAACTTTTGTTTTATTCTTCAGTTCATTGGCCATCAGGTGATAACCATTGAACTTTGAGTATAGAGGTTGGCCAACATATGTTTCATTGTTGGATCAAAAGAAAGCATTGTAGTTAGATGGAATTTTGAGCCAGCTTACCAGGATGATGTGATCAGCTCTCTTGAGCTGACTTGATCATTTTTTTCAACCTCCTAGATGCCAAGATCCTTTCTATCCTTTACCTACCAGAGGTAATAGAATAAATAATAAATATATTATTCAATAAATGCAGAAAAAAACCGTAAAATATTTGGATAAAGCTTACTGCAAGGTGGATTGGTTTGGATATGGTTTAATGTTATAAATCAATAATAATAAATTGGTTATTAAAAAAATTAACAGAGTGGACACAATTATATTGGGGATCTTTAACACCTCTGATTAGGAAATTCAGTTTTAAAACAGGTAGACCTGTGTACTTTGGAACCTTTAATTTATATTCTTAAAGGATATATTGCCCAAAAATAATATGTATATAAAATACACGGTGGCGTGGAAGGGCTTTTTAACCAAGCTGCCACGACAGAGAAAGGATAATAAGACTCACTTGTATATTATTAAATCTTTTGGGTACCTGTTTGGGAGGTGCACTGATGGGTTAAACCGGTTTAATGGGGTTATAAGGTTGTTCTGAAGTTTTAATTGATAAAAATGGTTGGGGAGGGATATTATTAATCAGACTAAAGCCATAAATCACTTAATTATCTTTTATAAGTATTTGATAATCTTTTAACGGTGTCTGGATGTAAATATAACTGGGTCTCTGGGTATCAATATCCTCAAAAGAGCTCTTTATTTATAGCTCTTTGAGTCCCAATATTGTCCTTCTGAGGGATACAGGGTCTCAAAGGGACAGACACTGAGTCTAGAAGGGTAACCAGTGGTAGTCTGTCACGTTTTCTTGGTTCTTTAGCACAGGTAGCATTTAATTCCACAGGGTATGGGAATTATTCTACCTTATAATTGATGTTTGGACGTGTGAATAACACAAATCTGTCCATTTTATTTATTATTTGATTAATCATCCTTATTAAATTTTCCCAGTAAGTTAATAATTATTTTAATAGAAATTCTTACGTATAGTCTGATGTCAGGTGAGTTCTCATTATGTATTAAATCATTGGAGTAAAGTCATGTCAGTGATTTTACTCATTATTTTCAAGTTTTAGTTGATTTACTACAAATAATTATTTCAAAATATAATTCATGAGTATTTATCTAACATTGTTACATCATTAGTTTCCTTATTATGTCACAAAGGATACTAATTTCTTGTAGTTCTCATAATTTTATATCAAACTATTTTAATATATTTTTAGAAATAGTCATTATCTCATTTTTGAAATTTTTGGTATTTTAAATTATATTTAATAAAAAATACGTATAAATTTTATTTAGTTATTTTGTGAAATTATTTTGAATTTGGTGGAGGACATAGCAATTTCGCGCTGTTTTGTTGCTGTTCCACAAAACCAGAAAACCAAGCCAAAAGGCTATGTTGCCGCTTTGAGAAATTTGTGAGACTGGATCATCTTCCCAGGTGGTGTTGGTGTAAAACAGAAGGGATTTTGAGGATTAGAAATTTTGGGCAGTAGGACAAGTGGAACTGACTGTGTTCCCTTTAGGTATTTCCAACAATGTAAAACCTCCTTCCAATGGTTAATGACTGGCTCATGATTTTATTGAGACAGAAGGAAAGCTGCAGCTGAGAGGTTGGGTCAAGTTTGGCACGCAATGTAGTTCAGCAGCCCACTGAAGGTCCTGTAGTTGAGGTTCAGTTGGAGAAAACTTCTTGCTTGGCTTTGGAAGCATGACTAAGTTGAATTTTGGGTGTCATTGGGGTTGCCACAGCCTTGCAGTTTGCAAGGTTGAGAAATTTCAGGCCCTTGTCAATTAGGGAGATTTGATGCAATTCAGCAGAGCCTTTTTTTATTGCAACATCCATCCCAAGCAGCATGTCAGGATCATGAGCATAAGAATTGGGGAAGCGCAGAAGAAATTATTGTTTGAAGGCGGAAGTCCTTCCTACAACAATGAAATCATCAACATCAAAGAAGATAAAGGAATCCTTATCTTTGTTGATGAAGACACAGGCGTCAGCCAAGGATTGTTTGTAATCGAACTCTTTGAACCAGGAGGTGAGTTTTTAGTACCAGCTAGAAGGAGCTTGTTTTAATCCATAGAGCAATTTCCTTAGATTGAGGAAGGGAGAAGATTGACTGGACTCTTTGGGGGTTTTGATGTAGATGTCCTCCTTGAGGGGAGCAAATAAGAAGGCACTCTTTACCTCAAACTGAAAGACTGGCAGTTCCTTATTGAGGGCAAGGGTAAGAAGCAGGAGCAGAGAGGCAAACTTGCTTGTTGGGGCAAAGGTGTTGAAGAGTTCAATGCCAGGAATCTGAAAGAAACCCTGCATGCAGAGTCAAGCCTTGACCTTTTCCTTGGAGGAAAGGGTGGCGGCTTTGACTTGAGTGGCCCAAGTGGTCAGCAAGTAGTGCTCAGGAGATTTTTGATGGTCCTGCCAGACGTTGTGAGCTTGTATGTTTTGTAATTCAATTTCTTTGGCTTCTTTGACCAGCTTGGGATCCAGGATGGTGCTGAGATGGCTGTACTTCACTGGTTTGACCTTAGATGTCCTGGGTCACAAAGATCTTGAGGAAGAGGTCTTGGGTTCAGGAGATTGGTTGATTTCAGACTTTTGATTGGTGGGGTTAGGAGGAGGAGGAGTATCTTCAATCAATTTGGAATTTCTGTCCTCTGTAGACACAGGATTGGTTGCAGCAAAGTCACCTTCAGCATTGGAAAAGGGTGGTTTTGCAATGCCTTCAGTGAATCAATTGTCAAAGGTGTATTTTTTATTGATGGATTTAGGAGAGTAGATGAGAAATTGCACATTCTTGGTGTCAAAAATTTTATTTGAGAGGGTGAGTATTCAAAAGGATTGCAGAGAGGGGTTGTATCCAACCAAAGTTCCAAGGCCCCCTGGGGGGGTTATTTTAGCCCCTGATTCCTTGGGAAGCAGAAGGTAGGAAACAGGATTGTCAAAGGGTTTGAAGTAAGAGATTGGAAGAGAGTTATTTTTGAAAATTTTTTAGGGAGATTTTTTGTTTTTATGAGGCGGGATTTGATTCAGAGTGAGAGTGATGCAGTCAGAACTTTGCACCAGAGGATTTTTGATAGTCCAGCATCTAGGAGATTGGTGCAGAGCAATTCAAGAATGTTTCTGTTGAATATTTTAGAAAGACCATTCTGTTGCTGTGTGTAGGGATTGGGGAAGGTCTGGTTGATGAGATTCTTCCTGCAGAAGAGATCCAGAGTTTTTTTCTTAAATTTGGTTCCTCTGTTGGAAGGAATGATGGAAGGATAATACCCAAATCTTTTTGCTTCACTGTTGATCAGATGGATGAGGGTTGAGGGAATGGCATCCTTTCTGGAGACAGGAATGGATGCACAGTATTGTGTGTTCCCGTCAACTATGGTGAGGATTTATTTCCTACTTGATCAAGAAGTGCACAGCGGACCAATAGTATCTAGTTAAATCTTGGAGAATGTTTTGTCAGCTTGAGACTTCCTGGACTTGTAAGAGTCTTGGTTGATCTTTGATACAGCACAGGCCTGACACTCCAAGTCCTTTGTTATTGGTAGGTTCAGCTTATGTCTTAGTCAATAGTAACTGAAATGGCCAAGTGATTTATGAAGGAACTCAGAGGAGGACAGGAAGGATGAGGTAGTGTGGGAATGGAATTTGATGAAGGGAATGTTGTTCATATAAAATCCTTTCATTGCAATTTGGTTCTCAATATGGAAAGAAACTGAGCTTAGGTTAAAATCTACCAAGTAGCCGTCCATTAACAACCTTCATAGGGACAGCAGGTTGAAAGACAGACCAGGAACATACAAACCATTTTTCAGCTTCAAGAATCCATAGTTGTGCCTCAAGGTAATAGGTCCTTCTCCCTTAATCACCAGTTCACCTGGTCCAGATCTTTTTTTCTATCAGTCCTCCCTCTTTTGATCTGTCTACATGAGCAAAGAGTGATAGATCAGCCATCATGTGGTTGGAGAATCCTGAGTTTACAATGAATAGAAGAGAATCTGAGCGGAAGCACAAGGAGCTGACATAGGCAGAAGGATGGGAGTTGATCTTGGGGCAAAGATGAGGATGGAGCATCCAGCACCTGTGTTCAGAATGATTTGCTAGAGTTTTGTGCTTCTTTGGCTTGCACTTCCCAGATGAGTTGGTGAACAGAGAGGTTGATGCTGTGGCTGGAGTGGAAAAGTTGTCCAAAGAGGGGTTAATTTGCTGTTTGTTCATATGAATGCAAAGATGATCCAGGACAGCATCAGGAGTTATTTTGGAAGACACTTTGGAGTGTGTTGAAGAGAAAACATGGGATTGATTGATCACACAACAGGGAGAGGAAGTGTAGACCGCAAGAAACATGACATAGCTGAGGAAGTCAAGTTGGCCAGACAGTTGAGCTTGAGAAAATGATTTGATTTGAGACAATTTGTTTGTGATTGGATTAGCAGGCTGTGTGCTCAGTGAAGGTGAGTCTTAGTTGAAGTTGTTGAGTAGGCAGTGAGGTATGAATTTCACCAGGCATTCACAGCGTTGAGTTGAAGTTGAGTGGGAGGTGGTTGAAGGAGACAGAAAGAAGAGGACAAGATAGAAGATGAAGAAGAAAAAGGATGATCATATTCTTGATCAGGTAGACAGAGAGTGAAGTTGAGAAAAAGATTTCCGGTGAAGAACTCCTCCTCCTCCTGGGGTCTCCGGCGTTGTAAGACTCCAGACGGTGCTAGGCCGTGGCAGTTCTGTGGAGGGGAAAGGTGCTGTTTAGGCTGCCCTCCTGAGTGTTACAAAAATATTTAAATGTAACCAAGATCAAAGTCCAGAAACTGGTAAACGGGGAACCAAATGTAAGAGGATAACAATTATAGTAGTTGGTAGCTTGGAGACAACACTATCTGAGGCAAGATGATGTTGGGGAAAACTTGAATAGAAGGAGTCAAGAATTGTTCAGAGTTCAAAAAGACAAGGCAATTGTGAGTGACAACGCCCACGAGCTAATAGCTCTGGTCGTCAGCAGGAGCTTAGGAAAGATCAAATCAATCCCAAAAAACCTCCAGGTTCTCAATGAACCTGCCCAACTCTCCGCAATCAAGCGCTTGAAGGGTACCAGATAACTGTGGGTGGCTGCACAAGACAAAGCTAATTGTTTGAAGAAGCTCTAGAAGCAAAACAATGACTGATTCAAACAAGAATAACCCAACACTTTTCAAGGGACTCAAGTGTAGCGTGGCGGAATTCAACTTCAAAAGAGATGAAGGGAGTTTTAACACTCCAGGTTTTAAGCTTAATAAAACCTCTTCAGTCAAACGTGACTGGGTCCAGAAAGATAATCAAAGGATGATCAGGACCAGTATGGTTGGATAAAAGGATCAGGAGTGGTGTAACACACTCAAGAATTTAATTAGTCAGATTCTTCTTCAACCAGAAAAGCTATTGGTTGGTGATAAGGATCAAGGATCAAGGGGTTTGAGTATGGATGCTCAAGGATCAAGGGGCAATCATAGATATACCCAAATTTTTTTGTCTCAGATAAAGGGGAATGAAGAACCCACGGATGATGTATTTCAAGAGGATACTGATGATCTTAGGATGTGGTGTGTGTTAGGATACAATGTGCTGATCTGATTTGATGTCCAATGTGCTGATTCCCCCCCAAAAGGCAGGGGAGAGCCCCTCCTTATATGGACAGGAGGCCCTGTTAGACTATGTACAAGGGATACTAAAAATGGAGCAGAAAAAGAAAGAAAGAATTTTTTTTGATTTTCAGATTTTTAGGTGATTAGAAAAATTTGATCACGCAGGCCGGTGGAAATCTAGCCTGCCTGACCAGGGTGGGATCCTTCTCATCCCTTCACCATCTTTTGCGTCTGTCCTTGGAGGGGCGCGCGCGACAATACCGGAATCACCCACCCCTTGCCCAAAGGTGGAAGGGGTGGGAAAGGAAAACGGCTCAGACCGCCCGCGGGTGTCCACGGGCGGTAGTCAACACTCTCCACCCCCACCCGGAGATGGAAGGGGGTGGGAGAGTCCCAGGAAGGGTGATGGATTGGTTGGGGAGCGGCTGGGGGATCAGATGGGGAATTGAGTTTGGCCTTGAGTTGGATGATTTGATGACAATTGACAGATTGATGATGGTGGGAAGATAGGAGTGATAGACTGAAGATCAATTGTCTTTCAATTGCTTGTTGGTTAGTTGATATTGATCCAATGGTCTTTCTGATCCTGATCCATTTGATCGAGTTAGTGGGTAGTAGTTTGATGATCAATGATGAGTGATGAGCGACGCGCAAGGATTAGGATGAGGATGAGGATGAGGATGAGCAATGCGCAGCAATGAGGATGAGGATGAGCAACGCGCAAGGATGAGGATGAGGATGAGCGACGCGCAAGGATGAGGATGAGGATGAGCAACGCCGGGGGATGAGGATGAGGAGGAGCGACAGGACTTGGACAGTTTTTTTTTTTTTACAATTTTTGAATTCTTTTCCCAAGGTGTCCCAAATGGTTCACCACAGCGTGCGCGTAAAAGACAGAGTGGTTTGAATGACCGGGTGGGGCTACCCGGACAATCAGGGGAGAGGAGAACAGACCTTGCGCGTCTGACATAATTGAAGCTGAGAATCTCAACATGTTTCACTTGTTGTTTGATGATTCTGAATGTATCTGGAAGTTTCTGTAGCATCATTTAGGCCAGGATGTCTTGAGGAATTTTAATCCCAATTTCTTGCATCCTTTTAATCCCCCTTTTGACTTCTAGCAGAAATGATTGTATGTCTCTCTTGTTCAAAAATATATTCTTGAAGGAAGAGTATACTCTTGCTTGGTTGGCCAGTTGGGATGTCACAAAATTTTTCAAAATGTTGTTTGAGATCAGTTTAGCATCCTCTTTGTTAGTTGAGTTGATAATGGTGGTATGGACTGAGGTGGAGATTTTGGATATAATAATCAAGGAGATTATTGAGTTTTTGTTGGACCTTAGAGGAGTGCCATTAGTGGAGGTGGTTTCCTTGAGTTTAGCCAGATTCAGTAGAGTATTCATCCTGTTCCTCCAAATGGTAAAGTTCTCATCCCTGTGTAGAGGGTTGGCCTTGAGAGTAGTTTTTAGGATGGTTGGGTTTATTTTGTCCATGATGATAGCTGTTTGTCTGCGGATTAGGTGCTAGTCATATCCAATGAGCAATAGATTGGAGATTTGACTGTTAATCTTGAAGGAATTTGATTATTTGATGAATTACAACTAGGAACAGAAACCAGCCACCAGACAACAAAGACTAGTAATTGGATAGGAGACAAAAAGATAGGAGCACCGGCACAAGAGCAGGATGAGAGTGGATCAAGGCTGAGGCTGAAGGGATGGTGGAAAACTGGGGAAAATGAGGTCAGAGAAGTCTTTGAGAACGGAATGAGACGGAGGACGGATTGAGTAGTTGCTCTTTTTACCAGATGAGAGAGACAGGTCTGAAGTAAATGTTGGCCTACAAGCTGTGTTGAGTGGGAGATGAGTCCCAGAGACTGAGGCAGTTGCAGAGGGTGAGGGGTATGTTTGTTGGAGATGGGATGATGGAGGTGAGAAAAGGTCACTTTGGAGGTTGAGGATAAGAAGAGAGAAGAGAGAGAAGGAGAAAACTGGGGAGAAGAGAAGCAGCTGAGACAAGAAAAAAGAACAGAGTCAAGTAAGAGAGAAAAGTAGAACAAGAGATGGTAGACAGTGACAGGAGGGTGACATGTGGAAGGAGGGTTGCGTGACTTTGGATCAGGAAGAGTTCAGACAATTTCAACAAGAATAACATTTTCTTTTTTGGTTTTTTTCCCATACTCATCAAGAGAACACTTTTTCTCAATCCTTGTCACTTGTATTCCTGTTAGTTTTTTTGAAGAAAAGTTTGTAGTGAGGATGATCCCTTGAATCTAAGGCATCATCAGGAATCAAGCCAAATTTGCTCTGATCTTAGGCCACCACCTGAAACCTTAATGAATGTCTTTGTTCACTGATTTCCATCAAATTATATTTCAAAATAGGAACCAATCCAAGTAGAAAGGACATGAACCCAGCCCAACATAAATAAAGATAAAAAAATTTCTCAATTGCAGATTTGAAAATATGCTCAAACATTGTATTATTAGAAAATGATTTTTTTTGATTTTCAAGTTTTTATCAAATTAAATATTTTCAAAGCTCAGAAATTGAGTATTTTCCTTTACTTCATCAACAGTTCTACTGCTACCAATGAATTCCATGGCTACTGATAACCTATTTTTTTTGGTGGCTGGCCTTTCTTCTCCTTTTCAAGTTTTTCTTCCTCTTGATCATTCTTGTTTTCCTCTGTCTGAAACTCCAGCTGAGCCTGTTTCATTTGCTCATCAGCATCCGAATTTCTCTGATGAGACAAATTCTCATATTTTTGATTTTGACAACCCCAATTCTCCTTTTCAAATTGAAGTTTTTCAGATTCAATTTGTGATTTCACTGTTTTTTGGAGGGGAATAGTAATGAGCTTGATTTTAAAATCAAGGAGAATCCAATGCAGTGACTTAAATATTGCTTCTCCATGATATCCTAAGTGTTCTTCCTCTTTTGAAAGCTATTGGGATTAATTTTGATGGAATTTTAGGCCTTTTGCTTTACCTTTGCAGAGGATGTTTGTATGGGAACCTCATTGCTCTCATTTGAAAGGGATGTGGGAGGCCCCATTGACTTCAGTGTTTGGCCATTCACAAACAGATCTCCTTTTGTTTTTTACAATCTAAATCAGTCAGTATTAACCAGAAAGAAGAGAAAAGAACTTGGTTCCTTATTGAGCAGATGTTGATGGTAGTGGAAATGCAGGAATAAGATGATCCTCATTGGCCAAGTTGTCCAGTTCTTCCACCCCAGGAAGAGAATAATTGCACAAATGAAGTGAGGGGTCCAAGGAAGGGTTTGAATTGTTGATCAATGCTGATGTAGAAGTGATTGGAGCCGGTTCTGTTGGAATATCCTCATCCACATCAGATTGGGGCCGCTCATAGGTTTCATTGGCATCATCATTGCTAGGCAGAGCATCCACAGCCAGGTCCTCAGCATCAACTGAATCTCATTTTTGGGCATCAAAATCAGCAAAATGGGTGATATTGGCCTTCTTTCCAAATATTCCATCAATTTGAATATAAAAAGGACAAATTGAGTCCAACTTATCAACCACCAAGTTGATTCCCTTTGCTTTGCTGGAGTTGGTGATACCAAAGCCTGTGGAGATTGACGTTGAGTGGGCTTTTTTGTACTTTTTTTTATAGTTCTTGAGTTGCTCCTGCATCTGCTTGGATGAAAGATACAGGCTACCTTTGGTTTTATTCTTAGTTCATTGGCCATCAGGAGACAACCATTAAACTTAGAGGATGGAAGTTGGCCAACTTGTGTTCCATTGTTAGATCAAAAGCAAGTGTCATAGTTGGAGGGAATTTTGAGCCATTTTACCAGGATGATTTGATCAGATCTCTTGAGCTTAATTGAGCCTTTCAAAGCTGATGGGGAAGGATTGTTGGATGTTGATTTCCCGGGTGATTTTTGCTTTGTTCCATTGAATTGTTTAGTAGGATTTTGGGGGGAGGATTGCTGAGGGGCCATTCAAAAAGAGTAAGAGGGATGAAGGGATGAAGGGATCAATCAATGAAGGTATGAAGGGATGTTTTGAAATCAGTGATGAAATTATGAAGCAATAAAGCAATGAAATTTAGGATTGGATGAAAGCAGGGATGAAGTGATGAAGTGATGAGAGGATGGATGTGATGAAATCAGTAATGTGATGAGGGTGATGAAGCAATGAGAGAATTAAAGTGGTGAGAGTGATGAAGTGATGAGGGGATGAGAGTGATGAAGCAAAGAGGATAGGAAAAGATGAGAGTGATGAAGTTACTAGAGGGATAAAGAAATGAGAGTTAGGATGTGATGAAAATGAGAAAGTGATGAGAGTGATGAAGCAATGAGAGTGATGAAGCAATGAGAGTGATGAAGCAATGAGAGTGATGAATTCATGAGGATAGCAATGAAGAGATGAATACCAATGAATCAAATCTTTTGCATGAGGTTGGAGGTAGAATTTTTCCAATGAGGTTGAAGGTTGAAACCAGGGGTGATGATGTGGAATGATGGGTTCAGGTGGTGAAATCTTTTAAATACTTCATTTGAAAAAAAATATTTTCAGGTAACTCTGACACTTCTGATTTGGAATAAGTGGATTTTTTTGATTTTTAATGGCGGGTTTGAAATGGAAGATTTGGGTTGAAACCCCCCATTAAAAAATGGGGAGTTTGCTTAAATTTGATATGCCCTAATATGAAATTTTTCAAAATGTATAAACTCTATGCCCTTCTGGAATGTTGGCCAAATGGGAAAAAGGATAATCAAATGAATCTTAAGAAATGTAAAAAGAATCCTATGTCTCAATCTAAACACAGAGTAAGCTTCAGATGTTTCTCCATTTTAAAAATCCTATGAGCTGGAATTTTTTATCTCAAATTACCAAGATATACAGAAACCTTTTGGACACTGCATGGCACAATTTGGGGAATGATTTATTCCAACCCCCTTTCCCCAGCGTTGAATGCCTCTCAGATAATCAATAAGTAAGAAAATGAGTGGAACTCTAATTCTGTGCAAGTTTTTTTGAGAAGAAAAATGTGTTCACAATTTCTACATAATATTGATAAAAACACTCTGAACTATCTATCTGAGATGAAAGGTTAAACTAAAGCTCAAAGAAACTCAGAATATGAGAGAAATTATGATTTTTGTTCCAAACTATGAGAGGCAAACATATGAAAACCTCTCTTCTCATTGTTAATGCTACATATTTCTTAAAAGATTCAATTGGAAAAAGAAAATGGTTTGGGAAATGAAGAAATTAGAGGACAAACTAGATATATTAAAACAATAAATTGAAACTCCACATTGGTTTGAATTATTCTTTCCCCATTATTGATGTATTTTGTATTTCTTTGAACAGAAAAATAATTACTAAAATCTTTCAATGTTGGAACATGTTTCTTTAATTATTATTTCAGGTTAATTGAAAAAATTCAATAGGACTATTTTTATTTGTATTTCCTTCTAAGATTACATGAAATATTCCCAAAAAATTTATTGCCAAAAGTTTTTGAAAGGATAAAATAATTTAAAGAAATGTTTTAATTCTTGGAATTTCATTAATTTTTTTAAAGGAATAGCTTGCTTTCCCAAATTTTTCAATTCTTAATTGATTCATTTGAAAGCTATATTTTCCACTTGATTTGTATGTGGTATAATATTTTGAAAATTTCTCAGAAGAAGTCTCAATCTTCACATGAAGTTGAGATTGGGCATCACTTTTTCTCCATAAAATCCATATTTATTATATTTCAAATAAAGAAAAAGACAAAATTACAAAAAATAAGATTGAATTCAAACAGAAATCAAAAAAATAACTAAAGAAAATAAAGAAAGAAAAGAAAAGAAAAGAGAAGAGAAGAAAAAAAAGAAAGAAAGAAAAAAGAAAAAAACAACAACAAAGGGCCAAAAAACCTTTTTTAACAACTGGATAGGAAACCAAAATAAAAAAGCATCAAAATCATAAATTTTCCAATCTGGGTAGTGTTTTGTTTTGAAATTGTTATCTCCCAGGTTTACAAGCCTATTGCTTCATACATAACTATAAATAAAAAAAAACAATCCCAACACCTCCCAATCTTCTGCATTCCATGCATGCACTAGAAAGTCTTAGAATACTGAAGAAATGATACCAAGAATTTTGCTCAGGTTCTTACTCAAGTTTGAAATTCATCCCAAAAAATTGAAAACAAGTTCAACTGAAGTTTCAGTTGCTACACCTGCCTGAAGTTGCAGCCTTTTTTTTTATGGTAAATGATGCTACATGACAATAATTCCAAAGGGAATGGCTAGGTTGTAAATGCATGAATTAATACAGTCCCTGAGGGAAAAGTATTGTAAATAGTCAAACTATACCTTTTTTTTACACTAGCTTGTTATTTGAAGAACCTTGAATATGGGCAAAAGAGTGGTCTGAGTGGAGTATGGATTTATTTGAAGGACCATAGTAGACTAGTGCAGAAAATTGCATCAAAATATTACTGAGATGAGATGTTGAGGTTGGTGTGGGCAATGGGAGATAGCAAGAGTAGACTTTGGCAGATAGACAGAGGTAGCTGCTATCTGTGAGGAAAAGCACAAAGGGCAATAGATACCTTTGCAGATGAAAAGCATTACTTAGGTTGTTGGTATGCATTTGGATTGACAGATGTTTATTGTTTTTTCTGATGAGGGAAGTAACTGAGTTGATCACATTATTCCACAGCAGGAGTTTCAAAGTTACTGGAAAATAATTGCAAAGTCTTTCTCCTGCTGATTGTTCCTCAGTCAGTCAATATCATATGTCCTTGTACCTTGCTGAGACCCAAGTTATTAAATGGAGCTTGCCCCAGTTTCCTTATCAACACACCTCCATCCCATACCCTGCATGTAGCTTCAAAGCTTTAGCCTTGAAATTTGAAGATGGTTTCTAACTTCAATATTCCTTGTCTTCTTCTTGCTTTCCAAACGAAAAACTGCAGGTTTGGATGATTTGCTGCTTAAGGGGAGTGTGGCTATTTGATATCCTAGACAGAGGGAGTCGGGCCGACCGTCAGGCCCCCCCCCCGCATGCAGCGGTCTACGAGATGAGCTCCCATTGAGTTTGCGGGCAGGGCCCACTCCAACTTTCTTCTCTCTCCCCTCCCCCCTTTGTTTTCCCCCCAAACTATAGCAGCCCTTCACTGTCTTCATCACATCCCTCTCTCAATCATGGAGGTCCAGTCAATCGCTGTCAGGTCATTCGAAGTCATTAAGCCCAAAGATTCTTCAAAACCATACGTTTCCGTAAGTTTTCTAGTTGAGAACCATCGAATCTCTTTCATATTTCCTGACTAGTGCCTCCCTGATCTTTTCAGTATGCCATCGAAATCGGTACGAAACTCAAGTCCTACAAGATTCATCGTCGTTACTCGGATTTTGAACGGCTGTACGCCTCCATAAAGCTGGAGTTGGATCCTGCCCTCTGTCGTCGTTGCTTGCCTTCTTTGCCGCCAAAGTCTACCAGTTTGGTGGGCTTCCTGACTGGCGCAAATAATGTCATGAATGACCCTTCGAAAATTGCAGAAAGACAAGCTGGCCTTGAACGATGGTTGAAAACAGTACTAGTTCACAAGGAACTCAAGCATCAAACTTCCCAAAGTCGTTCATTGTTAGAATTCTTAGAGCTGCCATCGAACCTCAAGTCAAGCTCACTCCCCGCCTCAAATATTGATTCTGCAGATGCTATTCCTCGCAACCCCTTTACCTCTCAAAGCTGGCTTGCCGAGCACAATGAGATTCGCACAAGTGTCAGGGAGCTTTATGACTCGATTAATCGCCGTGATGAACTCCTTCAAGCCCCAACCTCGAGTTCTGCCTCTGCAACTCTTGCCGAAGTAAACCGGATCAACCTGGATGTCAAGCGAACGCTCGCAAACGTGTCTGGACGTCTCGCGCGATTGACCGATAGCCTTCAACTATTCAGCCAATCTTCTGATCCCAAAGGCCGCACTCCTGTTACTGAGGGAGAGGTTGCCAGAAGATTACAGCTCGTGTCCACCTTGCAGGATGATTGTGAGCGATTAAACAAGATGAGCGCGACGGCTCGAGCTGAGATCGGCGTTGGAATCAGACAAACGAATCAACTATTGTCCTCCGAAGCAACATCTCGAGCTCGGGCCGAACTACTGGGAGGTCACCATAGAAGTGGTACCCGGCCAACCACGAGAGTCTTGGGTCAACCTGGATCGGTCGTCAGCAATTGCCCCGCTGAAGAAACCCGTGAAACGAGGCAACGAGACAATCGGCAGCTAATGGATCATCAAATCTATCAAACTATCGGTCAAGATCAAGAGGCCAAACTCAAATCTTTAACAGAAATCCTTCTACGACAGAAACAAATTGGCCTCATGATCAATCAAGAACTTGCTGAACAGAACGAAATCCTTGATGATTTAGATAGGGATGTTGACTCGGCTTCCAGAAAGCTTAAGGAAGCTAGGAAGAAGATCGATCGATTGGCTTGATCATTACGTAGCTCCGTATCACCATCGCACCAGTCTTGAATGACTCCAATCGATTCATTCAGGTATGCCAGAGGCCAGTAAACTTTCTTTTTTAAGCCTTATTCGGAATGCTATTATTTTGCTTCGCAACTATGTTTTACCATTCGCTAGTATTGCATTAATCCTCTCCAATTATTTATACCCTCCGATGTTAGTAATGATTCCAAATTAATATCGAGCTTGACTCCTAATCTCCTTTGGGAAATCTGTAACTTAACTATTGTAGGGCCTTGTTAAGCGTGCTATGCCAGGATCGTTGATTGTTTTTGATACATCGTTTTTCATTTATTTTCAGAATTTGTCAGAGAAACAGGGCAAGTGTTAATTTTATTTCATTTTTTTAAGAAATGAGAGCAAACTTGTTGAGACTCATCTCCCAATTGGAAAAAAACAAGCTCCCTAATCTGAACTTCGAACGCAGAAGGGCGAAAGAATTCCGGGGACATAGGCCAGGCAACTAAGAAGGAACGCATTCGCTAAACAAAAAAAGAGGGCTTCAAATTCAATACTGCCATTTTCACTGCCAGTTTTACACGGCGGGTTGACACCAAACCGGGCTAGCAGGTACTATTTGTGGGAAGCTTCTGGATTAACAGTAAGGGGATGAGTCAGAAACAATTGAGCGAAAAGGATGTTGCAAGAGATAGGATCCGAAACACTGACCCAAAATGGTGGCGGGACCATCCAGCTAAGATGAACAGTGCTCGATGGGATTGCTTTGGCAGACTAGGAACAGTATGAAAACTTTAAAAAAGTTCTCGATTAAGAGCCCTACTAGTAAGAGAAGGAGGACCAACCCTAGAGAGGATGAAGGAGGATTAATAGAGGCTGCAAAAAACAATATTTTGTTGTTTCTCAGGGAGATGAAAAAAATGAAGAAGAGAGCTTGAAATCTATTCGTACTATTGATTTACAACCTGGGAGATCAACGAAGTGTAACGTATGTAACAAGTGCTCTAAGAAAATTAAGGACTCAAAGTGAAATGGAGGGGTCTATCACTACATGAGGTTTAACAAGTCCCAAGGATGTACACCAAGGAAGAGATAAAAGGCTTCAGGAATCTCAGGGATGCTTTCTGTAAGTTTGAGGATGACTTGAGACGGTGAGGAAAGGAAGGCTTCATTGGTCAGGCTGCAATTGGGCTATGGATCAATGCAAGAGAAAATTGGAAGGTCTGGATTCCACATTGCAGATCCTTTGGCGTATAGAAGGCAATGTTTTAAAAACAAGCACAAGTAATACTTGATTTTTGAGGAAGAAGAAACAAGAATGAAAGGAGGAGTTTGAGAACAATAAGAAAAGAGGGACCTGACAAGCAAAGCAGAAGCAAAACTTGAGGAAGTGAGAGAACACACAAGATGGAATGCACATGGGAACTGAATTTCCAAAAAGTACGAAATAAATACAAGTTGACCCAATGGAGAAATTTAAAAAAAGCACATATTGGATAAAAAAAGGAAAGCCTAGCCCAATGGGGACTTAAAAGGTGTGAAAGAATTCCACAAAGATAAGACCAAACAAATCATATGCTCATATCAAAAGTGGTTCTGGAGTAGTCCCATTTGGAAGATTTGAATAATCATGGAATCAGGTAACCAGGAGAGTTTGGATTTAATTCAAGGAAATTATTACCTAATGTGGATAAGTATTACATTGAGCTGCCCTGAGTTGATGTTTAGAAGGATGATTTTAGAATTCTAGTATCATGTTTTTGCTGCTTAATTATTGAATGCAACCAAATTGAATAGGGTGATGTTAAATTCACGGCTCCAACCATGTGGTAGTTGTGTAGGGCCCTACACGGCTTGAATGAGCCATGGGGGGCCCTATATGAATACAAAGGGCCATTTAAAACACGCGCAACCCCCGGGGGGTTGTGTAGGAGCCATGTTTGGGGGTGCACAACCCTGGAAGTTGTGCCAGAATTTTGGGCACCCCCTGGACCACACCTGGGTTCTGTCAACCCAAATTTGGGATTAACACATACTTTTTGGGACTGTTTTTCCACACCTAGTGGTCCCAAAGAGACATTAAAGTCAAACCCAAGTGAAATAAAAGTGAAAACTGAAATCATAAATCATATAAAAATCTGCAAACAATTCTTTCTCAACTCAAAAGTGAGCAAACTTTGTTTTTTCAATTGAAAGTTGGATTGAATACTGAAGTATACCATTGCATTTTTTGGCACGGGAACAGTGGCAAGCCCTCCTTCTACTGACATGGCTGCGTGGAAGTTCTACATTGATAGTGCCTTCAACAAAGCTATAGAAAAAGAAAAAAAGGATTCAGGTAATGAAACATTGGAAGCCCCAATTGCATCCTCATCAAGGGTGACAATTGAGGAAAAAAATGATTCACAAATGGACATGACCGCTGGTGGTGAGTAACATTTTATGTTACTGGTCTTTGCCCTATTTAATTTGATTGAAACTGATGGAGTGCATGCCATCAATATAACTATGTAACTATGGCAGATCCACTTGACCCACCTCTCTTGAGAGTTTTTTGTACTAGGGAAGAGGCACAAAACTATTTTCAAACATGGGCAATGAAGCATGTTTACACTTTAACAGTTTTCAACCCAAAGTGTGACCAATATGTGGATTTAGCCTGTGATAGACTTGGTTCCTATTCAGGAAATCTTCTTACCAAACGGTCTAGACAAACTCACAGAAGGAAAGTTGGGTGAAAGGTTTTAATCCATTCAATTTGCACAAAGGCAGACCCCTTGTGGCGCCTCTCCTACAAAGAAACCCAACATAACCATCAACCATCTGAAAATCCCTCTGTGCATACTCATATGATGAGAATCTTGGGGGTGGCCTTAGGCAATCAAGTCAAAGGCATGAATGATGGGCTCAATAAATTAAAACTGAAGAAAGAATTGAGAAAGATTGATGGGTGGGATTATGTTGATGAACAAAAAATCTATAACACTAAGCAGAAGGTCACACTCACAGAACTAAAGGGAAAAAGTGTTATGGAGGTACTATATGAACAGCTTGAAGAAACAAGTTTGATTCACCAGTCAAAGTTCAGTGGAGAGGGTCACTTGGAGGCCCTCTACTTAGCACATCCAGAGGCAGTAAATCTTTCAGAACCATTCCATCATATTGCTATGTTGAATTGTAATTATAAAACAAATAAGTACAAAAACCTACTATTGCATGTTGTAGGAATGACAGCCAATCGCAAAACATTCACAAAAGCTCTTGTTTTCATAGCAAAAGAAACATTTGAGTTCTACAGTTTGTCCGTAAATGCATCAAAGGAGTTGGATGATAATCCTGAGAGACTTCCAAAAGTCTTTGTGATGGACCATGAAAAATCTCTGATTCATGAAATTGAAACTAGTCTCCCAGAGTCATCAAGACAATGTTGTACTTGGCACTTGTCTAAAAACATACAAGCAAACTGTCAAGTGCGCTTTGTTAATGATGTTGAAGGATGGAAAAGCTTTTGAATCTGTGGGCAAAGTATGGGTCCTCAAAGACCAAGGAGGAGGTAGAGGTCAATGATGCGGAACTCAGAGTAGGTCCAAATCACTGCTTCTTATTCTTCCTATTTTTGGGTTCTGACATTATGACTTGTATAGTGTTTCTTGAAAGACTGTGAGGATGTACTTGAGTATATGGAAAATAACATTTTCCCTATCAAACAGACGTTTTTAACAGCGTGGACTTGTATAAACCCAGATTTTGGAAACAAAAAAACATCTTGGGTTGAAGGGGCCCATGCAAATCTCAAATGATTCCTTGCAAACTCTTTGGGAAACTTGTTATGTGTTTTGAAAATCCTTGACATAACAGTTTCAAATCAAATTAAATCAGTTCATGCATCACTTTATAACTCTCAAATTAAGTTAGGGACAGTTCTTCCACCTGAACTGTTACCATTGGGTTACAAATTGTATTTAGAGGCAATTCATCTTATTAGGGAACAATTTTAGAAGTTCAAACATGATCATGATGGCAAAGTCTGCACCAAGTCATATTTCAAGACTATTGGTTTGCCCTGTTCCCACCAAATAGGTGACAATCTAGCATTCAGAGGATCCGTGGTACGCAAAGATTCTCATCCTCAGTGGAGGTTGGAATATGACCCTTGCAGTTCTAGTTCTGTAAGTTGCATTAAGTTGGATTGTTCAAATCACTATGTGATTAATGCTTTTTGATTAATGAATCCTAATTCACTAATGGTTAATCCTTTTGAATTTTTCCAGTGAAATGTCAATGAAATGCTCAGCATTAGTCAGTTAAATGAAAATTTCAATGCCATGATCTTGGAATCTCCAGATCATGAGCAAAGCAGCCTATTGAAGTATATCATTCAGAAGATTAAAAGATATCAATCAAATCCAGGACTTGAACCTAAAGTCTTATGATAAAGTAGGGGAAGGCCAAAATTGACAGATAAGCGGCAAGAACCATCTCTGTTTGTGCTTGTTGAAAAACAACTCAAGGGGAAAAAAAGAACTAGAAGGGCTCCAAACAAGAAAATAAGAAAGATTCTTATCTTTTTTTGGGATATTTTCATTTTTTTGGTTTAATGAACTTAGTTAATAACTAATGATGAATTGTTATTCAAAGTCTTCAGAATCTGAATCTGAATTTCATAGTTCAGAGGAAGAGACTGAAAGTAAATTGGGATCACATAATTTGGAATCAGAATCCTCTTCAGAGGAAGAGAATGTACAGCAAAGCTCAACCAGAACCTCACCTTTGGTGAGTTTTCATTTTAATTGATCCAATCAAAGAAATGAATAATAAGTTAGTTTTAACAATAGGAACGAAAAGTGAAATAACTCAATCAAATTGCCAAGAAATTCCATAAGCTCTTGGGTGAGGTTTGGGATCTGATTGGAGATAGGAATTGAGGATCTAGAGTCATTGCTAAATCTCTTGGTTATGAAGAACATGGCTGGTTTAAAGTTAGGAAGGAAATGATTGAAACATTAGAAAAACATAAAGCTTGCTACATTAAGATTCTTGGTGGTGCAAAGGAGGTTGAAAAATTTAAACAAAGACTTGATGTTGAATACATCAATGAAAAGATTCCCTCCTCAAAATGGCTGGCTAAATAAGACATGGGTCAAATTATAGCAGACACATACTGCAAACCCATATTTTTGATTTTGTTGGAGTCATGTGATACTTATACTCCAACAAAGAATGGTGTTACTGATCAATCAGATCCAATTTTCACATCCTTTGTAAACAATAACCACTGGTTTCTATTACTACTTGAGGGAGAAATGATTCCAATCCTGCCCATTGTAGCAAAAACATGCTCCTTGATTTCTAAAAAGGCCTCTGGTTGGGTTGATCATCTCAAAGATCAACTGAAAATGCATTCTAGATTGTAATAGACTTTGAATTAATTTCATCATTGTGTATCATATAAATTTTAATTCTAATGCAGCTAACAAGTTCTATTAATGTCAAGGGTGATCACATTTTGAACATCATTATTTTGAGTGTTTTGAGTTAACATCATTATATTGAGTGTTTTGAATGAGTTTTTAATGGTAATTCAGTTCAACTTGTGTTGGGCTGATTCCATCACAAGCTTAACTTATGTTAGCTTAGGATGGGATCAGCTTAAAATAAGTTGAACTTGTTTTTTTTGGTGTTTTTGCTTTAGGGCTGGGCAAAAGACTTGTATTTTTCTTGTCACTTTTACTTTAGGGCTGGTCATTAAACTTGTATTTTTTTGGGCACTTCTCCTTTAGGGATTGTCAATTAATTTTTGGGAGCTTTTACTTTAGGGCTAGTCAAGTTGAAATTACTTGAGGGCTTGTCAAGTTAGTTGTATTTTTTTGTGTTTTTACTTTAGGGCTTGTCAAGTTACTTGTCTTTTTTTTTGGTGTTTTTAATTTAGGGCTAGTCCAGTTACTTGTGTTTTTTTGGGTCTTGTTACTTTAGTGCTAGTCCATTGGATAGTACCAGTTTTTTGTATTTTTATCTATTTATCTATTTATTTATTAATTTTTTTTTAACCAAAAAATGAACATTCTTTGATTTTTTGGTTGATATCTGTTTTTTTGGAAGGTTTATTTATTTTAACAGCTGTGTTAGTACCCTTTCATTCAATTTACTTCCTTCCTTTTTTTTTTTTGCTCACCCCGGTCTGGTGCCTTGTGGGATGCCACATGACGACACTTGAGCGGTGTAAAACTCCACACGGCTTGAATGTAGTCATGTGGAATTCCACACAGCAGTGGACCGGGCTGTCTGGGCCGCACAACTCTGTGAGCTGTGGGGGGTTGTACATGGCCCAAATTGGATCATGTGGCATGCCACAAGGCCCCTTTTTAACTTTGTGCACGGCTCAATGAGCCGTGAATTTAACATTACCCAATTGAATATTCCTGTTTTTTTTATCATAACTCTTGCCAGCCAACATATGATCTTGTGGACTCAGAATTTTTAAACCTGATGATTTTCTTTAAATCATATCTATTGGTTCTACTATCTTTTCAAAATGAAACATACAATTCTTGTGCTTTTGCACATGTGTCTTAACTATCTGGATTTTTTTCCCTATCTGTATATTGCCATTTTTTCACCTGATTCCATAGATTTCTATCCTTGAGCTTTGGCTCCATTATGAAAGGTGATTTTATATTATCTAGGAAATATTTCTGTTAGAGTTTGAGTTTTCATTCATGTGACTTTCACTGGAGTTCAGAATGCCATTGATTGGATTGATTTGATCTTATTATTGTTAACCATCAAGTACTAAAACAACAGGTAAAATGTAACTGGGCTGTGTTGTAGTATTGTGATTATCAGACTGTTTAGTCATGGCTATCAGACTCTTTAGTCATAGCATTTCACTTACCATGTCACTTAAACTGCTTATGCTAATTTTACCTTATTCATTTTGTACTCAACCACTTGTCAGCCTATTGTGTATTTAGTCTATATCAACACCAGTACTCTCAAGTGGAATTCATCATCTGTTCACTCATGACATCAACTGGAGTGTCCTTTTCCTCCTGATCTCAGGTCCGTTACGCTTGACGTTACAAGCCCCCTTCACTCATTCTTTAATCCTTTCATCTCATTAGAGCTTGAGCTCTTTTTGTTTTTACACGTTTAAAAGCCTATACTCAGCCTGAGCCAATCATCTTTCATTCAACTGGTTTGCCTTCAATAGCCTCATCCTGAGATTTGACTCTTTTGGCGAGGGGGTGAGATGAGGATGAGCCTTGTCATTGACAATTAAGCTCATCCCATCCATTCACTTCAATGGAGCAAGTCAGTCATCACTATCACTTACAACCTTGGAAGCCTATCTCTTCAAGCTCATCTTGATGGTCCACTCAATCTTGCTCATCAAGCATCAAACCTTCCTGAGCTTGATCAATAACCTCCAGGGACCGTTCTCAGCTGCCCAGGGCCTCCTCGTACGATGGTCAAACAACAAGCTGACAAACAACTCACCAATAGAAACTGTGACAATCTAGACAACAATGAGGCTCCAACCACCGGACTCATGAAGTCTGCATCGCTTCAAGCTATCAGTCAGAGGAAGATACGCGCCTTGCCCAAAAAAAAATTGGACCATCGCCATTGATCGGCATTCCGACTTTTGGCGGCCCCCACCCCTCTCTTCTGCAAAGAACACGCTCAATCCGTTTGGTCAAGCCTTTTCTCCTGCGTCCCCAGCCAACCTATTCGGCAGTCTGAGTCACTTGACTACTGCCAAGACCACTAGTCCTTTCAGTCTCTCATCAAGCACCACCATGTCGGCCAATTCTAGCCCCTTCTCAACCAAAGCAACCAATCCTCCAAATGTTCAAGCGATCACCAAGTTTTACACGTCCTTACGCGGTCTCAACCTTTTGGTTTTAAAAGCATTCAAAGGCCTCACCAAAAAGGATGCGTTTGTCGATTTGAGTAGCAGCTTTGATCATATCAAGACTAAGTACAATCAACACCAGTTTTAGCAAAGGGGACCTTTGCAAGTTCCAAATTAAAAGCAACACCCTAGTCAAACTTCTTCCAGACCAGAACATCTCCCCCTGATACTCAACTGAACAAGCTCAAAGACCTCCGCCGTTGGATGTTAAATCAATTCAGATGTCTCAAATACTGAATTCATTGGGTAGACTAACCGGACCTTTGATTGCTGGCGCCCTGGTAGCCCAAGCCTCGATCTACAATGTTCCGGGTGGAAACCGAGCCGTCCTTTTTGATCGGTTCAGTGGATTCAAGGATAAGGCCATCAACGAAGGAACACATTTTTTTGATCCCCTGGGTTCAGAGTGCAATTCTCTAAAATGTTTGAATCAAGCCTTGTAATATCGCTACTACCACAGGCTCTAAAGATCTTCAAACTGTTAGCTTGACATTATGTGTTATGAGTCGGCCCGATGTATCCAAGCTGCCGCAAATGACTTGTTACGTTTCAACGCAATATTACCGTGCCCCCAAAATCATACTCTACCTAAACTTTATTTTTTTTGTAAATAAACCATCAATTTTTCACCATCATTTCACTACTCAACTCCGAAAATCAACCAACTCAAACAAGTCTGTTCCACACAATTAAACCAAACCTTGAACACATTCAACACATCTTACAAGTAATTCACCATTTGAACTGAAGAATTTTCCAGCAAATAGTAGAAATCATTAAGATAGCAGTTAGAATCAGAAATGCCCCAGGAATTTTACCAGTCATTCAGCTCATCTCATTAATCAGTCACTAACCTGTATGTAGAATTATTCCAACAGTTAGTAGAACATTATGTTAATTGAAGAAAAAGAGTTAGATTCCTTTTTAGGACAGTAACTTCCTCCAGTGCAAGTCAAGCAGGTGTGTTAGAGTTTGAGTTTTCATTTATGTGACTTTCACTGGAGTTCAGAATGCCATTGATTGGATTGATTTGATCTTATTATTGTTAACCTTCAAGTACTAAAACAACAGGTAAAATGTAACTGGGCTGTGTTGTAGTATTGTGATTATCAGACTGTTTAGTCATGGCTATCAGACTCTTTAGTCATAGCATTTCACTTACCATTTCACTTAAACTGCTTATGCTAATTTTACCTTATTCATTTTGTACTCAACGAATTGTCAGCCTATTGTGTATTTAGTCTATATCAACACCAGTGCTCTCAAGTGGAATTCATCATCTGTTCACTCATGACATCAACTGGAGTGTCCTTTTCCTCCTGATCTCAGGTCCGTTACGCTTGGCGTTACAAGCCCCCTTCACTCATTCTTTAATCCTTTCATCTCATTAGAGCTTGAGCTCTTTTTATTTTTACAATTTCTACTCCCATTAAAATCCCAGCCATTGCACTGGCTTTATTAAAACTAAAATTATTGAAGATTTCTGAGCCAAAGATGGAAGATTTCTGCATCTGACTACAGTATCAATATTTGAAGTAATTAGAGAATTTGACCAGAGATTGAAATAAATTAAAGAAAACTGAGGGTATATGGCTTTTTTTTGAAAGGTTAAGGTGGTGATTAGAAGAGACCAATACAAGAGCAACAGATTCAGGTTTCCAAATCTAGTTTCAATTGCTATGGAAACTCTCAAGAGGATAAAAAATCATTGAAATTAACAGTTGTAAGACAAAAACCAAATAATCCTCTAGAATATTGAAAGATCCAAAAAAAAGAACTAAATTATTAATCACAAAGAATTATTAATTGAAATTGATGAATCAGGAGATTGGTGAAATAAGCATTAAAAGGTATGAAATTGATACAAGCAGAAAAAGAATCTCAAGTTAAATCCAAACTGATTAAAATAAATTATAATTTGCAGGTTAAGTTCTTTTTGAGAATCACAGAGCAATGAAATTTGAATTTATTTTCAGGAAAAAAAAATTCTTTTCCTCATAGTTGCTAAAAATAAAATATAATGAAAATGAAATGAAACTGAAGGATAGAATATTTTGAATATTAGTAAATACTTGAATATTATCATGAAATTAAGGGTGATGATAAATTCACAACTCCCAGTCGTGTGGGTATTGCATAGGGCCCTACACTAACTCATCAATGCGTGTTGGCCTATAAATGCCTTTTTATTGATTTATCTATCTTTCTATCTATCAATTGATTTATTCATTTAGTTGTTTATTTATTTATTTACTTATATATTTATTTATTTACTTATATATTTATTTATTTGATTATTTATTTATTTATTTATTGATTTATTAATTAATCAATCAATCAATTAATTCATTTATAGATTTATTTATTTATTTTAACCAAAAAATAAACAGATTTTGATTTTTTGGTTGATTTCTGTTTTTTTGTTTTGAATTTTTGTTCAATTTATTTTCTTTTCTTTAATTTTGGCCCAAAACACTTGTAGCTGTGTGGCATGCTAAACGACTACATTTGAGTTGTGTACAGCCCCACACAACACAGAACCGTTGTGTGTGGGCTACACAACTACAGTCAATTCGTGTAGAGGCCAAACAACTAAATTGCAGTTGTGTAGCATGCCACACAACCCATTTGAGTTGTGTACACAACTCAAATGAGTTGTTTACACAACTCAAATGAGTTGTGTACACAACTCAAATGAGTTGTTTACACAACTCAAATGAGTTGTGTACACGCAAAAAATGAGTTGTGAATTTATCATCAACGTAAAATTAATGCTTCTCTCATGGAATAAAAATTTCAATTTATGTCCTTGAATATTAGATATTTATTAGAAATGGCTCTTCTGAATTATTTTGTGTTGGTGAAGAGGTCATTGATGACTTAAAAAAAAGAAAAAAAGTGAATGAAAGAAATTCCAAGCATAGAATACATTCAATAAAACATAAAAAAGAGATTCTTTTGAAAACATGAGTGTATATCTTTCTTAGAAAGGTTTTTCCATGAAAAAAATAAAATCATGAATGAATATATATCACAAGCAGATTAAATTAATTCCTTAATATTTCTGATAGAGGATCAGAATCTAACAACACCATGAAATTTCAAACCAAAGATACCATCTAGGAATCAGAATTTATTTATAGCTTAAGATTTGAAAACAAAATAACAATATGGTCACCAAAGCTCTATTTAACTAAAATTTAACCATGTAAATATATTTAAAAATACTCAGCTTCAGCGGGAAATCCTATTGTGGTTTTTACTGAATGAAAACAGGGAACAAAAAGAGCACAGCTAACAACTGGATTAAGTTTTATGAGGAAGCTTAATGACACTGAATGATGACTGTAACATATTTAAGTCAGAAGGTTCACTTTGGAATAAAGAATTTGTTAAAGACTGGTTTATAAAAAGGTTTTGAAACAAATAAAGTTATTTATTTTATTAGGCTTAAAAAGATAAGCCTTTAAAGTTCAGATGAGTTAATTGAAAAGATTTTAAGAAGGAATTCTTAATTTTTGAGATGTATAGTAAAAATTGCCAAAACATTTTTCTTTTTTATCAAAGAATTGAAGAAAAGAATTTTTTGAGTTTATTTGAGTTCCTAATTCCACAACCTTCAAGTTAAAAGACCTGAACAGTATGATCTACTACTAAAGAAATACTGCTTTCTCAAGGGTTGGAAAATACCAAAGTTGGCCTCCTTGAGAGACTTCCCTCCAAAACAATTGAGCAGCCGGAATCTTTCTTGGCAATCTTATCCCTAACCTGGATGCACAGGACTTGAATCAACTTCACTCAAGATTTTTCACCAGGAAAAAGGCTTTCCTCCAAAAATTTGGGGGCAATATACACTAATGAAATATCTAAATTTTGTGAAAAAATGAATCAATTAAGGCTTATTTTTATCAAAATTCATACCTTTTCCTAGACCAGAGCCTGTCTATACCAAACTATAAATAAAAAAAGTTTTCATTTTCCAGCCAGAGACCCAATTTCAGCAAAAAGACAAATAAAGTTGTCCATATTTCAGAAAAGCCCTAATGTTTTGTTAGTATATTGGATAAGTACTGGGCTAATCCTCAATTTCCTGATACCCAGTTTGCTGGATCAACTTACCATATATGCAATAATAAATAATGATCAAGTTGTTTATGATTGTATAGTAAATTTAGGTAATATATATGATAATTTTTATGGATTTTTTTATCAGTATTGATTATGGAATTATAACCTTGATAATAAAAAGGGAAATGTTAAATTTGTAACCCCCTGTGACCCATTCACAACCCAAAATTGGTTGCATGGCGCGGTTCCCCACCTATTTTGGGTTGGAAATGGCCATTTGCGGCCTATTAGGGTTGCAAAAAGCCATGTGCCACTCAATTGGGTTGTGAATGGCAGTTTGCAACCCATTTTGGGTTGAAAACAGCGCAAAACAACCCACTTTGGGTTGAAAACAGTTCCACGCTATCCATTTTGGGTTGTGAACACAAAAAAAGAAAGCAAGCTTTTGATTGTCAGCCTCCTGGATGCCAAGACCCTTGCTATCCTTTAGCTACCAGAGGTGATAGAATAAATAATAAATATATTATTTAATAAATGCAGCAAAAATATGTAAAATATTTGGATTAAGCTTATTGCAAGGTTAATTGGTTTGGTTATGGTTTATTGTTATAAATAAATATGAATAAATTGATTATGCAATATTTTTGTAGATAGGCCAAAATTATATTGGGGATCTTGAACACCTCTTTTCAGGGATTTCAGTATGAAAACATGTAGTCCGGGTTACTTTGGGCTCTTGAGTTTAAAGGACATTTTACCCAAAGATAATATGTATATAAAATACACGGTGGAGTGGCAGGGCCTTGTAACCAAGCTGCCACGACAGAGAGAGAATAATAAAACTCACTGGTATATTATTAAATACTTAGGGTATCTTTTTGGGACATGCACTGATGGGTTAAACCTGTATACTGGGGTTATAAGGTTGTTCAGCAGTTTTAATTGATAAAAAGAGGTTGAGGACAGATTTTTTGATCAGACTGAGCCATAAATCACTAACCTATCTCTTATAAGTACTTGATTACCTTGGCACGGTGTCTGCATATAAATATAAATGGGTCTCTGCCCATCAATATCCTCAAAAGAGGTCTTTATTTATAGCTTTTGGAGTCCAAATATTATCCTTCTGAGGGGTACAGGTGCTTGAAGAGACGGACACTAAGACTAGCAGGGTAAAAAGTGGTAGCCTGTCACGTGTCCTTGGTGCTATAGCACGGGTAGCATCTAATTTGTCAGGGTATGGGAATTATTCTACTTTATAATTGATTTTAGGACATGTGAATAACACTTATCTGTCCTATTTACGTATTATTTAATTAATTATCCTTAGTAAATGCTCCCAGTAAGTTAATAATTATTTCAAAAGACATTTCTACCGACATCCTGATGTCAGGTGAGTTCTCATTATGTATTAAATAACTGGAGTAAATTGATGATAATGGGTTTACTCCTTATTTTCAAGTTTCAGTTGATTTACTAAAATAATTCCTTAAAACTATAATTCATGGGAGTTCATGTAATATTTTTACATCATTAGTTTTTTTAGTATGTCACCAAGATAGTAGTGTCTGGAAATTCTCATAAAACTATATTAAAGTATTTTAATATATTTTTAGAAGTTGTCATTGTCTTATTTTTGACATTCTTGGTACTTTGAATTAACTTTAATAAAAAATACGTATAAGGGTTATTTATGTATTTTAATATAATATTATTTACTTTTAGACTATCTAATATCCTCGGGAACTTTTATTACATATGTAGAATGTTCCCGTGTGGGTTGTAGCATGTTTACGCGGTACCTAAGCTTCTCAGGCCGCCTGTCACTCTGTCAACTTGTAGTCCCGCAGCTGCGTACTTGTCACAGGCCCGGGGCTGCATACACGACCTTGACGGAGTGACAGGGCTGTATCTCAGCCGCGCGTGGGTACATTGGCTGCCGCGGCTGCGTGCGGGAATTGTGACAAAACACATTTACGTCTGTAACTCCTAAAATATACACAATAACTCAATTCTGACTGAATTTTAGGTGTGAAACCTGTATGTGACAATATGCGTGAAATATTGAATTGGCCAAAAAGCTCAATGGTGGTGCCTTGGTATTTGGGTTTTTCTTTCCTCAATTATTTAAAAATATAAGGAGTTGGATTTCAAGGGTGGGCTTGGTGAGTGACCCTACCTACTTTTTGATGGGAAATTCATTTCTGTAATAATATTTCTGGTTTTCCTACTCCTTCTTAGGTTAATCATATTATTTTTTTTTTTGTTACTTTTGCACCTTGCTCTGCAATAGTAGCAAGCTGAAATAGATTTAATGTATTTCATTTTGTTTTTAGGTGATGTTAAATTCACAGCTCCAACCATGTGGTAGTTTTGTAGGGCCCTACACGGCTCAAATGAGCCGTGGGGGCCCATAGACAACTAAAAAGGGCTTTTTTCAACACGCGCATGCCCCGGGGGGGGGGGGGGTTGTGAAGGAGCCGTTTAACCCCCAAACACAGCAAATTCAAGCCATGTACCCCCGTGAACGGATTGAAACTGCAGTGGTGGGGGGTCAAAAACCACCTGGAAGTTGTGCCAGAATTTTGGGCACCCCCTGGACCACACTTGGGTTCCGTCAACCCAAATGGGGATCAAAACATACTTTGAAGGAATGTTTTTCCACACATAGCAATTCCAAAGAGACTTTCAAGTGAAACTAAGGTGAAAGTACAGTGAAAATTGAAATAATATAAAAATCTGCAAACAATTCCTTCTCATCTCCAAATTGAGAAAACTTTGTTTTTTCAATTGAAAGTTGGATTGAATATTGAAGTATACCATTGCATTTTTTGGCACGGGAACAGTGGCAAGCCCTCCTTCTTCTGACATGGCTGTGTGGGAGGTCTAAATTGATAGTGCCATCAACAAAGCTTTGGAAAAAGAAAAAAAGGATTTGGGTAATGAAACATTTGAAGCCTTAATTGCATCCTCATCAAGGGTGACAATAGAGGTAAAAAATGATTCACATTGGGATTTGACCTCTGGATGTGAGTAACATTTTATGTTACTGGTCTTTGCCCTGTTTAATTTGATTGAAACTGATGGAGTCCATGCCATCAATATAACTACCTAACTATGACAGATCCACTTGACCCACCTCCTGTGCGAGTTTTTCCCACTAGGAAAGATGCATAAAACTATTGTCAAAAATGGGCTATGAAGCATGGTTACGCTTTAAAATTTTTCAAACCAAAGCGTGACCAATATGTGGATTTAGCCTTTGATAGACATGGTTCCTATTCAGGAAAACTTCTTAACAAAAGGTCTAGAAAAACTCACAGAAGGAAGGTTGGGTGAAAGGTTTTAATCCATTCAAGTTGCACAAAGGAAGACCCTTTGTGGCAAATCATGTATAAAGAAATGCAACATAACCATCAACCATCTGAAAATTCCTCTGTGAGACCTAAACTGAGGAGAATCTCTGGGAAAGCATTTGATCTACTTAAGGAAGGCATGAAAGATGGGATCAATAAATTAAAAAATTAAGAGAAAACTGAACAAGATTGATGGGCAGGATGATGTTGATTACCAAACAATCTATAACACTAAGCAAAAGGTAACGCTTGAAGAACTAAAGGGGAAAGGTGTTATGGATGTTCTCTATGAAAAGCTTCAAGAAACAAGTTGGATTCACCAGTCAAAGTTCAGTGGAGAGGGTCATTTGGAAGGCCCTGTACTTAGCACATCCTGAGGCAGTAAAGCTTTCAAAACAATTCTATCATATTGCTATTTTGGATTGTACTTATAACACAAATAAGTAAAAAACCCCACTATTTCATGTTGTAGGAAGACATTCAATCAGAAAACTTTCACAAAAGCTGTTGTTTTTATAAAAAATGAAAATTTTGAGTTCTACAGTTGGTCTGTAAATAAATTAAAGGAGTTGGCTTATGATCCTGAGAGACTTCCAAAAGTCTTTGTGATGGAATATGAAAAAGCTCTAATTTTTTGTCTTGAATGTAGTTTCCCTGGGTGATCAAGACAATGTTGCAATTGGAACTTGGCTAAAAACATACAAGAAAACTGTAAAGTGCACTTTGTTAATGACATTGAAGGATGGAAAAGCTTTATGACTCTGTGGGCAAAGTATGGGTCATCAAAAATCAAGGAGGAGGCAGAGGTCAATGATGCCAAACTCAGAGTAGCTTCAAATCACTCCTTTTTATTCTTCCTAGTTTTGGGTTATGACCTTTTGACTTGTAGAGTGTTTCTTGAAAGACTATGAGGATGTACTTGAGTATATGGAAAATAAATTTTTCCCTATCAAAGAGTTGTTTGTAAAAGCATGGACTTGGATAAACCCAGATTTTGGAAAAAAAAATCTTGGGTTGAAGGTGCCCATGCAACTCTCAAAAAATTCCTTGCAAACTCTTTGGTTAACCTATTGGATGTTCAAAAAAGCATTGACCAAAAGGTTTCAAATCAAATTAAATTGGTTCATGCATCACTTTATAACCCTTGAATCAAGTTAGGGACAGTTCTTCCACCTGAACTGTTACCATTGGGTTAGAAATTGTCTTGAGAGGCAATTTATCTTATAAGGGAACAATTTGAGAAGTTCAAACGTGATCATGATGGCAAATTCTGCACCAAGTCATATTTCAAGACTATTGGTTTGCCCTGTTCCAACCAAATAGGTGACCATCTAGCATTCAGAGGATCCGTGGTACCCAAAGATTTTCATCCTCAGTGGAGGTTGGTCTATTACCCTTGCTGTTCTAGTTCTGTAAGTTGGCTTAAGTTGGATTGTTCAAGTTACATTTTTCAAATCACTATGTGATTAATGCTTTTTTATTAATGATTCCTAATTCACTAATGGTTCATCCTTGTGAATTTTTCAAGTGTGATTTTGATGAAATGCTAATTCTTCCTCAGTTACATGAAAAATTGAATGCAATGATCTTGGAATATCCAGATAATGAGCAAAGTGGCCTATTGAAGTATATCATTCCAAAGATTACAAAATATTGATTGAAGCCAAGACTTGAACCTAAAGTCTTACAATCAAGTAGGGGCAGGCCAAAATATCCAGATACGCCACCAGAAACATCTTGGTTTTAGAATTTTAAAAAACAATCCAAGGGGGAAAGAATGACTAGAAGGTCTCCAAACAAGAAAAAACAAAAGATGGTAAGTCTTTTATTTTGGGATATGTTCATTTTGTTGGTTTAATGAACTTAGTTAATAACTAATGATGAATTGTTAGTCAAAGTTGGAAGAATATGAATCTGAATTTTTTAGTTCAGAGGAATAGACTGAAAGTTAATCAGGATCACTTAATTTGGAATCAGAATCCTCTTAAGAGGAAGAGAAGGTGCAGCAAAGCTCAACAAGAAGCTCATCTTTGGTGATTTCTCATTTCATTGATCCAATTAAAGAAATGAATACTAAGTTAGTTTGAACAATAGGAACCAAAGGTGAAATACCTCAATCAAATACCCAATAAATTCCATGAGTTCTTGGGTGAGGTTTGGGATCAAATTGGAGATGGGAATTGCAGATTTAGAGTCTTTGCTAAATCTCTTGGTTATGAGGAACATGGCTGGTTTAAATTTAGGAAGGAAATGATTGAAACATTAGAGGAACATAAAAAATGCTCCATTAAGATGCTTGATGGTGCAAAGAAGGTTGAAAATATTAAAAAAAGGCTTGATGTTGAAGACAGAAATGAGAAGATTCCCTCCTCAAAATGGCTGGCTAATTAAGACATGGGTCAAATTATAGCAGACACATATTCCAATTCCTAACCTAAAAACTAACTTAGTATTCATTTCTTCAATCAGATCAATTAAATAAATAATCATCAAAGTTAGTTTTTATGTTAGGAAGCAAATGATTAAAACATTAGAGAAACATAAAGCATGCTACATTAAGGTGCTTGGTGGTGCAAAGGAGTTTGAAAAGATTAAACAAAGACTTGATGTTGAAGAAATCAATCAAAAGATTACCTCCCAAAAATGGCTGCCTATATTAGATATGGGTCAAATCATAGCAGACACATATTCCAGACCTGAATTTATCATTTCATTGGAGTCATTTGATACTTATACTCCAATGAAAATGGTGTTACTGATCAATCATATCCAATATTCATTTCTTTTTTAAACAACATCCACTGGGTTGTATTAGTACTTGAGGGAGAACTGATTTCAATACCGCCCATTGTAGCAAAACCACGTTCCTTGATTTCTAAAAAAGCCTCTTGTTGGGGTGATTATCTCAAAGATCAACTGCAAATGTATTCTAGATTGAAATAAACTTTGACTTCATTTCACCATTGGGTATCATATAAATTGTAATTATAATGCAACTAACAAGTTCTATTAATACAAAGGCTTATCACATTTTGAACATGATTATGTTGAGTTTCTTGAGTTAACATCATTATTTTGAGTATTTTGAATGAGAGTTTAATGGTAAGTCCATTCAATTTGTGTTGGGATGATTCCATCACAAGCTTAACTTATGTTAAGCTTGGGATTAGATCCACTTCACACAAGTTGAACTTTTTTTTTTTGGTTTTTTTACATTAGGGCTGGTAAAAAGACTTGTATTATTTTGGGCACTTTTACTTTAAGGCTGGTCAAAAGACTTCTTTAATTTTTGGGCCCTTTTACTTGAGGGCTAGTCAAGCTGAACTTACTTTAGGGCTAATCAAGTTGAACTTACTTTAGGGCTTGTCAAGTTACTTGTATTTTTTTGGTGTTTTTAATTTAGGGCTTGTCAAGTTACTTGTCTTTTTTTTCTGTTTTTAATTTAGGGCTTGTCAAGTTACTTGTCTTTTTTTTTGTGTTTTCATTTTAGGGCCAGTCCAGTTACTTGTGTTTTTTTTGGGTCTTTTTACCTCAGGGCTTGTCTATTGGATACTACCAGTTTTTTTTGTATTTTATTTATTTATTTATTTATTTATTTATTTATTTATTTATTTATTTATTTATTTATTTATTTATTTATTTATTTATTTATTTATTTATTTATTTATTTATTTATTTATTTATTTATTTATTTATTTATTTATTTATTTATTTATTTATTTATTTATTTATTTATTTATTTATTTATTTATTTATTTATTTATTTATTTATTTATTTATTTATTTATTTATTTATTTATTTATTTATTTATTTATTTATTTATTTATTTATTTATTTATTTATTTATTTATTTATTTATTTATTTATTTATTTATTTATTTATTTATTTATTTATTTATTTATTTATTTATTTATTTATTTATTTATTTATTTATTTATTTATTTATTTATTTATTTATTTATTTATTTATTTATTTATTTATTTATTTATTTATTTATTTATTTATTTATTTATTTATTTATTTATTTATTTATTTATTTATTTATTTATTTATTTATTTATTTATTTATTTATTTATTTATTTATTTATTTATTTATTTATTTATTTATTTATTTATTTATTTATTTATTTATTTATTTATTTATTTATTTATTTATTTATTTATTTATTTATTTATTTATTTATTTATTTATTTATTTATTTATTTACTTATTTACTTATTTATTTATTTATTTATTTATTTATTTGTTTATTTATTTATTTCTTTATTTATTTATTTATTTATTTCTTTATTTATTTATTTATTTATTTATTTATTTATTTATTTATTTATTTATTCATTAATTCATTCATTCATTTATTTATTTAATTTTTTTAACCATTCTTTGATTTTATTGTTGATTACTGTTTTTTTGGTAGGTTTATTCAGTTTTTGGGTTATTTTAGTACCCTTTAATTCCTTTTTTTGGCTCAACACGGTTTGGTGGCGTGTGGGATGCAACACGACTACATTTTAGCTGTGTACAACTCCCCACGGCTCAAATGTAGTTGTGTGGAATCCCACACTCCGGCAGACCAGGCTGGGTTGGCTGCGCAGCTCTTTGAGCCGTTGGGGGTTGTACACGGCTTGGATTGAAGCGTGTGGTGTGCCACACGGCCCCTTTTGAACTGTGTGAATGGCTCAATAATCCATGAATTTAAAATTTCCCTTTACTTATTCATATTTATATTTTTGACTTGATTAATTATTTTTTTATTTTTTTATTTTTTTATTTTTTTATTTTTTTATTTTTTTATTTTTTTATTTTTTTATTTTTTTATTTTTTTATTTTTTTATTTTTTTATTTTTTTATTTTTTTATTTTTTTATTTTTTTATTTTTTTATTTTTTTATTTTTTTATTTTTTTATTTTTTTATTTTTTTATTTTTTTATTTTTTTATTTTTTTATTTTTTTATTTTTTTATTTTTTTATTTTTTTATTTTTTTATTTTTTTATTTTTTTATTTTTTTATTTTTTTATTTTTTTATTTTTTTATTTTTTTATTTTATTTTTTTATTTTTTTATTTCATTTTATTTATTTATATATTTTATTTGTATTAATATTTATAATTAAATTAATGGATTAATCAATTTATTTATTCATATATTTTTTATTTATTTCATTTTATTTATTTATATATTTTTTTATATTTATATTTTTAATTTAATTGATTAATTTATTACTTATTTTTTTATTATAATTAAAAAAGAAATAATAAATAAAAAAAGTAAAAAAAATGTTAAATAGATATATATATATAATATAAAAAAAGGTTGCAAACAACCATTTGCAACACAGATGTGTTCAAAATGGACATTTGAAAATCATAGTAATTGTTTGGGAAATTTTGAATTTTCAACCTTGCACCCCCTGTTCACTTCCTAAAAGGGGTTGCGTGGCACAATTAGCAAACAGCCATTCACAACCCATTTGGGTTTCCATTGGCCATATTTGACTCAGCCAGGTTGTGAATGGTGGTTCCAAACCTATTTTGGGTTTCAAACTGTGTCATGCAATCCAAAATGGGTTGTGAATGGCAAAAGAAAAAAAAATTATATTTTGGGTTTTAAGGGTGATGATAAATTCAAGACCCTCAGTTGTGTGGAAGTTTTGTAGGATCATAAATGGCCCATTTGATGTGCAACCCCAGGGGCCAGTTGCAACAAGGCAACCAGTGGTGGGGGGGGGACTTGATCACCCTCCCACCAGCCATGAACAACTAGGGCATTCCCAGCAAGGCAACCAGCAGAGGGGGGTACCTGAACATCCCCACCATCAAGGGGCACTCTCCACCCCCCCTTTACCAAGGGGAAGGAGCAATGTGGCTGAGGGAATCTGACCACCCCCCACCACATCTTTGAATAGCAACACCCTGGGGGGATCAACACCCAGGGCCCTGGTAGGGGGATTTGACCTCCCCCTCCAAGTAATTGACAGAAAGAGGGGGGGGCATGCCTGCCTCTTACACCCCCTCCCCCCTAGTTGTGTGTGGTGCCACACAACTACAAACTGTTGTGTGGGGCCACAAAACTAAAAGAAATTTTTGTGGCACAACAACTAGGGGGGGGGGGGACATGTAGAGGCCACATGAATCAATTGAGTTGTGTAGAGGCCACACAACTCAATTGAGTTGTGTAGAGGCCACGCGACTCAATTGAGTTGTGTAGAGGCCACACGACTTAATTGAGTTGTGTAGAGGCCACATGAATCAATTGTAGTTGTGCAGCGTGCAACACAACACATGTTAGTTGTGTACATGACTCAAATGGGTTGTGAATTTCTCATTACCCTTATATTTTTAATTTAATTAACTAATTTATTTTTGAATTATTTAGTTATTTAGTTATTTGATTTTTTTTATATTTATATTTTAAATTGAATTCATTATTTTATTTTTTGTTTTTTTAATCAAAATCAGAAAAAAAATTATAGATAAAAAAAGGTAAAAAAACATTCAATATATATATATATATATAATATAAATTTTGGCAACTCAGATGGGTTGTGAACGGCCATTTGAAACTCAGATGGGTTGCAAATTTATCATTGGCCTTATGGTTTTAATCCATGATCTTGACTCTATGTAGATAAATTGCATAAGGTTAATCTTATTCTTCTTTGAGATTTATTAATACTTTAATCTACTCCACTGGGCCTTGGGTGCGTCCAAACAGAGGGCCTAGAGCTTAGGGAATCTCTCCTGCAGGAGGTAAACAGAAAAACTAAATCTAATTTACCTCCCAACCACCCAAAAAATATTTGTCCCGTGGGTGCTATCTGCAGTGTTATTTTAACCTGGGAGGTATATGAGGGTCTTTGGGTGCCACATCTGGAAACCCTCTAGTTCCCATGATGTCCTTCAATATTGGTCACATCCTCCCCCAATATGCGCAAATACTACTGGAAATCTTTGTCTGCCTCCCCCCAAAATTGCCATGCCCCCCCAAATTCTCAATTTTTCAGTCTGGGTGGCAGGGAATCACACATGAATACCTCCCTGAAGTTTTTGGTGGAATGGTTTGGGAAGGAAATTCCTGCTGTTCAAAACTTAATATTTCTGTTTTCCTCCCAAAGTTTCCCTCTGAAATGAGAGATGCACTTAGATGTAAGGTGTAAAAACTTTAAGGTCATTGACAGGAGTATAAATACTCTAGATGGATAATATATGCCAAGGTACTTGCAATTAAGAAGTAAATACATGCCAAGGCTATCAAGTTATATGTAATTGAAGTTAAGTAATTCATATGAGGTGTTCCAAAACTAATACACAGTTCATTTGACTTATTTTTAAGTCAAAAGATGAATTGATTAACCTTTTGCTATGGAACTTGAAAATTTACCTTGAAAGCCCCCCCCAATGAGTACTAGTCCCCCATTTCTCATTGGGTATGATTTTATGAGGTATTGAGCCCCTGGGGACAACAAAAGGGATATCCTAGCCATCCCCTGATGATCCATTGAGGTACTTGATGTCTCCTGTTACCTTCAAAGAGGAGGGTATTTAAGCTATAGCCCCTTCCACAGTTTTTATTTTTTATTGTTTTTCCAAGAATAAAGAAAGGTTTAAAAAGCCAGTTCAACTTAATGTCAAAAGATGATTGACTGGGGAATTAAAATTTAGGGTAATGTTAAATTCACAGCCCATTGAGCCATGGAAACAACTCAAAACTAGCCGTGTTGCACTCCAAAAAACCACATTCAAGCCATGTCCATGTCCCCACAGCTCAATGAACCGCGCGGCCCACACACCATGTTCTGGGGTGGTGTTGGATGCCACATGACTAGATTCAAGCCATTTAGAACTCCACACAGCTCGAATTCAGTCCTGTGGAATCCCAAAAGCCACCAGACCATGGTGAGCCAAAAAAAAGAAAACAAAAAAAAAAACAAAAAGGAAACAAAGGGTACTAACATTGATTTTTTATATCAGTGCCTTATCAATAAATTGGTAGGGAAACCCATAATGGTAATTAATAGCTCTTTAATATTAAGAAGAATAATTGAAAATTGATTTTTCAAGAGAATAAAGATGATCAAGAAACTGGAGAAAATTATAATTGCACTTGTTTTAATAAATTTTAGAACCATAAAAATTAGTTCAAATACAATTAAACCTTGAGAAAATTGAAAAAAAAAACAGCTCAAAGTGCCATGAATCTTAAAAAAAGTAGAATTTCTGAAAAATATAAACTTAGATTTTTAAAGAGCTTTAAAATGCATTTATTTGTAGTTTCAAAAACTTCCAACCTACCTCTAAAAAATTTCATCACCATCATACCAAGTAAATATAACTAAAAATTGATTTCAATTGGTTTTAATGGTTTGGAGGAACTCTCAATTTAAATATCCATTCATAAAATTAATTTATTTTTATCCTAACTCAAAGCCTTATAAATAAGAAAACATAGTGATGTTTCCAAGTTGTTTTTTTCCTCTAAAATTTTTTTTATTTCTTGAGTTTTTTTCATTTTTAGGATTTTATTTCTTTTCAAAAAAATTTACAATTTGATATATGTAAACTTTTCAGTCTAGTTTAAGTAAACTAAAGATGCTTCAATATAACTTTCCCTCAACAAAATTGAATCCATACCTTTTTTTGATTCCTGGCCCAACTTTTGGGGGGTGGCACACCCCCAAAAACAGTGGATTAAAGCCGTTTACAGGGGTACACAGCTCAAAATTGCCTTTCCAGGGGGGAAACAGCTCCTATACAACCCCCTGGGTGTTGCGCATGTTTGGAATGGCCCATTTTAGTCGTCTATGGGCCACCATGGCTCAAATGGGCTGTGTAGGGCTTTAAACAACTAACACATGGTTAGAGCCGTGAATTTATGATCACCCCAAAATTTAGTATCATAATAAAGTAATAATCTTATTTTCAACTCCTATTTTGAGTGGAAGGTCTGAATTGAAGTAGTAAACCTTGTCTGTTACTACTATAAATGGTGTTAATTTAATTATGAACAAATCTACTTCAAGCTTTATTCATTTAAAGCCAGGCCCCTTGCCTATTAATATGTTTTTAAGGTTTTTGTTGGAATCTGAGTCTTACAATTCTGTGTTCCTTCTTGCAGATTTTATTTGACTCAATCTCTACTCATCATCTTTGGATCACCTGTTTTTGTTTTTTTGTGCACATTTTTATGGGATCCCTTGGTTGTATTTTCTTGATCCTTCTACGTCTCACATGTCACCAAAGTCCTCCATTGTCTGGCGTCAACACTTCAAACTTGGAACCACCAATTTCTCTCCCTGTTCCAACTGATAAAATCAATCCCAGCGGTTGCTTCAATGTGAAGGACAATCAATACAAACAAACATCACTCAAAACGTCACATTCAATCAACCACCACCTCCTGTTCTCAACTCAAAATCTCTCAAGCTATAAATTGATCAATTGCTATCCACAGGCAGCCAGTTTGACCATTGTAAGAACTAATTCATCAACTAATCAATCAACAAAAACTCATCAATTACTTACACAGATCATTCAAGGTGCTTTGTGGAACCCTTTGATGACTTTATTTGGCTTGTCTCTACCTACTCTGGCTGATCTCTCTCTCATACCAACTCTATCATTAGTTCTCAGATCTCAGGCACACTAGCCCTCTGTTTTTTGTTTTCCATTTCATTTCTTCACCTCATTGTCACAAAGTCTCACACTCATTTTTTGTTTGCTTGAAATCAAACCCAGTCTGGTCTTGGTGACCAAACCTATTTTTCCTCATGGTTAAAAGCCTATCCTCTCAAAATGGACCAACTGGGATCATAAAAAACTCCAGGACCAGGGGGGGAAACTTCCATGAATTACAAGTCCTGTCAGCTTACTGATACCTGGAACTTTGCCGTCTTTTAGCTACAGCAAGTGATATTTTTTTTGGAATAATAATTCCAAAAAAATTAAGTGAAATGCTAAAATGATTGATTTAGAAGCAAGTGCAAAGTTTGAGTGGTTTGATTTGGATTAAATTTATTTAAATATATTTTTCAAGAGGGGCCACAGTTTATGCAAACAGGGGATCTTTATTGGATAACAACCTCTCTTCAACGGGCTCTTTTGAACTGTGTAAAGACCTTGGAACAATGAGGTCCTAAATGATTACTCAAAAGGGGTTAATCAAAGGGGTTGGGTGGACTAGCTGACTCAAAGCGCTTATTCCTGGAGGAAAGGAGAAGATAACTTCCTAATTTAAGCAGAAACTCCAAGAAACTTGCAGAAATTCACTGTTGAAAGGCTCTCAGGACAATTGTTGGGGATTATTGCTGATTATCTTCAATGGAATTAACAGTTGGTTAGAATTAATAATTGTAATATCAGAATGAGGCCATAAATCACTTTTTTATCTTGAATAAACACTTGATCATGGATGGCAAGGGGTCTGGATTGATTACTTAAAAATTATTGGGGTTTAAACCATCTAAAAGGGTTGGTTTATATATTTTTCTGGGGTAATAAGATCTTCTCAGGGCACTTGCAGAGGTTTGTGCTTGTGTGCTGAGGCTGGAAGGCTAATCAGGGCTAGTTTGGCACGTAGTCTTGGTGCTGTCAACTGGCTTGCCTTGCATGTGTCATATTTCTAGGTGAAATAATTTGTCAGAAGGTATTTAAATATTAATTTGTTATTTTTATGGTTCAGACACATTTCCTTATTTTGTATTACTTTCTTTTGAGCGGCATGGTTAGAAGTGTGTATTTGTAGATTCTACGCCAACTTCTGCACATTTTGGTAATTTTTAATAATTTTTTGTATTCGAATGGCCAAAAGGTGCCATTGTGATGTTGTGGTTTATTGGTCTTTTTCTCCTGAAATTATTTGAAAATATAAGGGGTTGGAATTCAAGGGTGGGGTCAGTGAGTGACCCTACCTATTTTTGGCTGAAAACATTTCTGTAATAATATATATGTATTTCCTACTCCTTCTCATTTTATTTGTTTATTTTCTGTTTTTGATTTGCTTTGACAGGTTGCTCTTGTCAACTAGCAAGCTGAAAAGTCCCTAGCCCTCAAATTGCTCATTGAATCCACTCCTCTGCTCACAGCAGATAATTACAGCATGTGGAGAAAGAAATTTGAGAAGCTATTCAAACTAAGGGGCATTTTCACTATAATTGACAATCCTGAAAAGTTGATACGCCTAGATGAAGAGATCAATCAGGAGTTTGTGGCCCACATTATGGCCAAGCTGGACTCCAACACCTAGTATAATCCAATTGAGGACCCCAAAAAAGAAGATGCCAAGCTCATCTGGATGTCTACTCAAAAGCACTTTGCTTCATCTCAGTCTGCAAACAGGGCCAGAGCTTTCAACCGGTTCCTTCACCTAACCATGGAATCAAAAATAGACACTTTTGTTACCTCAGTGAAGTTTTGTCTAAAGAAAATGACCAAAGTGGGTATCAAACTTCCCACTGACATAATTAACTATCTGGTTCTCTTCAAATTCCCCTCCTTGATGCCAAATATTAAATCACAAATTGTGCATGCAACAATGGATATGAAAATCAATCTTGTACTTAATCACCTTATTCACCACAAGAATGAAGTAATTGCTCAAGAAGACTGTGCCAAACCTGTTAAATTAGCTTTGTATTGCGGCCCTTGGTGCAAGAATGGTAAAAAAAATCCAGCTGTCACCAACCACTCAGCTAGTTTGTGTTGGTTTGAACTTCCCAAGCTCAAACCGTCAAAACATCACAATTGTGGAAAGAAATCCAAACAGAAACAGCCAGATGAGGCCCATTTCTACTGCTTCTTTTTCCAAATGAGTGTCAACACAGAAATTCTACCCAATTTTTACATTCTTGACTCCAGATGTTTGGTAACATGATCACCAACAAAGACAACTTCAACAGAATTCAGCTCAGTGATAGACTTGACAAAATCTTGAGTGGCAAGAAGGACGCTGCAATAACCATACAGGGAACTGGAGAGGCTGTGTTAGCCACCAAGGATTTGTTCATTGTTCTATCAGAAGCCGCATGGGTTCACAAGTTGACAGTAAACCTTATCTCCCTAGGAGCTCTCATGATCAAAGGCGCAATGCTCAGCATCAACAAAAATTGCAAACAAGGAACCTTCAAACTAGACAAAGATGGAAGACCTCTTCTATCAGGCACTACCAGCAATAACCTTTTGTCATAGAAATGATGACCAAAGCCAGGGCATGCTAATACTCTCAAGCCAAACTAATGGATGTTCAACAATCACTGGGACACGCAAGCTTAGGAAGGATTGAAAAATTCCTGAAGTATACCATTCCCTTGGCTGATGAAGATGCATTTGAGTGCCTGAGCTGTGAAAAGGCCAAGATCACTCGGAAGTTGTTCTCTCTTCAGCAGATCACCCCCTCAAAATGTACCAAAAAAATACACCTGGATCTGATTGGAACAATCAATCCCACTGCAAAGGGTGGATTTAGATACATCTTAAATCTAATCAACTCCTACTTTGGATACCTGGTAAGCTTCCCTCTCAAAGCAAAAAGCAACATGGCCAACATAATCATCTTCATCATTGAAAACCAAAATTGAAAGACTAATTGCTGAACCAAAGAAGTCTGCTCTGACAGAGGTGGTCAGTTTTTGAATACAAAAATTCAAACTTACTATTGAACGCACCAGATCAACCAAATCATTAGCAAACTGTACCACTCAAAAAACAATGGCAGAGTTGAGAAAGCAAATAGAACAGTGATCAAAGCTGCAAGAGCTACCATCTCTGACTTGGTAATACCAAAATCATGCTGGCACAAGTTAATCAAAGGTTGCTGCCTCATGCTAAATAAAATTTCAACAAAAAAGGATGAAGACTCCCCCTGGGTGAAGATGCAGGGGAAAGAACTACCTAAAGACTACATCAAACCCATAGGTTCCGCTCTCACCTAAAAGCTCAACCACACTGGCATACTGTACAAACTAAATGAGAAAGGAGCATCAGGGATAATGGTTGGCTTCAATCCACAACTTCTTTCTTGCAAAATAATCAACTCATCTGGGAAAATCATTGAAACAAAACACATCATCTTTAAAAATCAAAAACCAATCAAAATCTCCAATGAAAACAACCAAACAGAATCAACAGAATCTCCAAAAATCCTCTCAGTTGCTCCACCCAATACTTATCCTGCTCAAGATATCTGCAAAAGTAAAGATGAATCACAGAGTGAGACCTCAGAGGCTGAAAGCAACAACAACTCCATCTGAAAATAGTTGGTTGGGAGAAATCTGCAACCCAAATTGCAAAATCAAGATAAAATCTCTAAGCCGGATCAATCTAGATTCTTCTCAGAAAAGATACCCAAGAGTCTTGAAGAAGCCATGCAAATCCCCCCTGGAAAGAATCTGCAGCTAAAGAATTTGCTACAATTGAAGATAAAGGCGTTTGGGAAAAGTGGATGACAATGAGGTCACTAACCCCCTGAACACGGTTCCCATTATCAAGATAAAACTTAATTCACATGGTGAACCTGAAACCTAAAAAACCCAAATATGCGTTCAAGGATTCAGTCAAATATACGGTCTCAAATACCTTGAGACGTATGCACCCACTGGTAAGGTGGCTTCTTTGCATGCATTCCTAACTTACACTTCTGACAGAGGTCTCAAGCTTTTGCAAATTGATTTCAAGGGAGCATTTTTTCACTCTTAGCTTGAAAAACAAGTTTTCATCAAAGCTCCATATGGTTGCAACCGAAAATCAAAATAATTTGACTCAAGAAGTCCCTGTATGGAATAAAACATGCCCCTCAAAACTTGAACCACATGTTAAGTGACTGGATAAAATCTCAAGGATTCACCAAATCAGATTGTGAACCATGCTTGTACATTTGGAAAAACGGTAGCTCTGCCATATTCTTCCACGTGGAAACCTTTTTGGTGCTGGCTAATGTTGACCACTTCAAAGAGGCTTTTCTAGCCAAGTTCAAAAATTCATCAGCTCACAAATCCAACACCCTACTGGGAATGAAGGTTGTTTGCATGGATTGACCCATCCAACTTTCCTTACCTCTCCATATTGAGAAAGGTCTAAGAAAAATGAATATTATCAACTGAAGAGCTTTTTCCACACCTCTCACTCCTGGCCTTCATTTACCACCAGCAAACGACAACAATCAGAAAACATTTTTGGACTTGAACATCAGTTATTGCTCCCCAACCAGTTGGTTGAATTTCATTGCTGGGTTTGCTTTCCCTGACATCAGCTTTGCTGTATCCAGCCTAGAAAAAAATTGCAAAAAACCATATTTAAGTCATTGGAACAAGGTCTTCCAAGTGTGGAAGTACTTATCTCACACCAAATATCTAAGCCTTGCTCTAGGACATCAATCAATCTCAGACCAAATCATCTGCTTTAGTGACACCACCTGGGGCAATGACCCACTATCAAGGATCTCCCAAAGCGTGTTCATCTGTTCCTTCAAAGGAAGTCCATTCAACTGGAAAAGTAGAAGACAACAGAGCATCACGCACTCATCCGCCAAGTCTGAATGTATGGCCTTATGCAGCTGCCACTTTGAAGGTTGCTGGTTGAAGCAACTCATCAAAGAGATTTATTGAACCAAGTTCAAATTTCCTCTCCATCTCATTGATAATGAAGGATTAGAAGACAAAATAAAAAAATTTGGATCTATCTTGAAAGCAAAACACATTGATCTCAAAACCAAAAGCCTTTGGAACAACTATGAGAAGGTCCTGATCAAACTCAAACTAATTCCTTTTCTCTCAATTACAGCAGATGCTTTGACCAAGGCTGCAAATAAAACTTCTAAAATTTGGCTTGTAAATTCATTCAGTTCTCTGTTTCATTGATTGATGAGTTGATCAGGGCTGTTGGAATCTGATTATTACACTTCTGTGTTCCTTCTTCTGAATTTTCTTTTAATCAATCTCTACTCATCATCTTTGGATCACCTGTTGTTGTTGTTATGTGCACTTTGTTATTGGATCCCTCATTTGTGCTGTCTCAATCCTTCTATGTCTCACATGTCACCAAATTCCTCCAGTATCCGGCGTGGAAAATTCAAACTTGGAACCACTGATTCCTCTCCCAGTCCCAACTGATAAAATAAATCCCAAAGGTCACATCAACATGGAAGACCATGTGGAATTCAGAAGAGGACTTCTGATTTAATGGTTCCCAAGTTTGGAAGTTATTGATCCCTTGCTTCTTTAAACCCTGAGTGCAACTGTTCACCCTATGACTGAGAGATAGAGAGATGAGTGTAAAGAGTTCTTCCAACCTGATCTGATCCAATGATTTGATGATCCCCTCTGCCATTAGGGTTGAGGGTTCCGTTTAAGTAGCCTTCCCCTCAAACCTAATCTAGGTACAACTGCAAGTAAACAAGAACAATGAAATCCAACCCATAATTACAGAACCCTTGCCCAACTCTATTGTTCCATCCCCATCCCATGCTCCGTATCCCATACTCCATATTCCCATACTCCATATCCCATCTGTATTGCACGCCTGCCATTAACTGCACCAAGTTTGTCCTTCTCAAGAAATGGCCCTTGCGCCGTGCCCAACTTGTAGCCCCCCACGCATGTCTGTATCCCCCCAACGCGCCATTCCAGATATCTGAGGTACATCCGCGCGTCTTGCAATGTGCAATCTGCGTGATCCATCCAATTGAATCCAATCCACCCCGTGTCTCCAGATGCCAAGCCCAATTTGACTGCTGCTGAGCACGCAGTATGGCTTGCTTCAGCAAAGCTGCACCCATTTCTGAGCGTGCTTCCACTGCTGAGCCAGCCACTACTACTGCGGGCACAGCGCGCAGCCCATTCCAACTCCTGTCTATAAATGACCACCACATCCCCCCCAACTTGACTTCTGTCCCCAGAGATCCACCACTATCTCACCTACCCCCTGTTATCCCATCCCATCACCGCCACAACCAAGAGAATTCCCCCACATCCTTTTCTTCAACATGTTCTGCATGTTCTGCATTTGGAACGGCCTCACCTGCCACATTCTTCTGGGTCAGCGCGGCTGCGTTCCATGCCAAGCCGGCCACTGTTGTTGCTCCCTTTCCAATGGTATGCCTCACAACCGTCCTCAAGGTCTTCTGTGCAAGAGGACCCAACACAACTCATTTGTGGTCTCAAGCAACAAAGTAATCTCAACTAATGAATGGACCCCGCCACGCTCAACTTTCAAACAACCGCAATGCGCCGCTCCACACCCTTGTTTTCTCAAAAGCCATGAATTAGGCTCGCCATTCCGTTGGGCTGGACCATTGTGGCGCCAGGACTTCCCCAATTTTGCGGCTTATTGGAATGCCGCTCACAAGTGGGCTGCATGGGTATGGATAAACAAAACGGAGACGGACCCGCAGATCTTCAACTGAAAAACCACGCCTCCTCTGTTGCCACCGCGTCCTTCCACTCCCCCACCACCTGATCCTCCAACTCCTACTCCTCCGCCGTTATCTCCATGATTGGCTCCCAGGTTTTTAGCGGAACCCCTGCGCGCGCCAACTCCCATGGTCATTGAGTCATTGCTGGAACCCTCGGCTGCTGTAACTCCTCAGGCCACCACTCCCAAGATTCCAGAGATCCCCCTTATTCTGGAACTTCCACTTGCAAGGTTCAATGAAATGGTGAACAAGGCAGACAAACTCCTCCAACGCTTCCTAGCGGTTCCCCACGCCCATACCACTGGTGCGCAATGCAAACTCCTAGCAACCTTCCAAAATCTAGGCATGGAGGCTTGCGCGGACACATAGGAGGTGATGAGGACTTGCCTAACGTAGAAAGATTTCCCCCAATCTCTTCTTTCTTTCTTGTATCTATTCCCGCGCCTATCTTGCAAAGAGAATAAAATTTTGCCGCGCCAACCTACTTAGCCTTTGATCTTGTGAGAGCCTTGAGCGAAATAACAACCCGTGCGCAAGATCTGTGCTTTGAGAGCAATCTGCAAGAGTGAGAAAATCTGCGCCAAGTGAGAGGATCCAAAAGAATGAGAAAATCTGCCCCAAATGAGAGTATCTGCTGAAGGTACCTGGACCACCCCAGAAAAACTGCCTCACAGTTCCCCATACTCATCTACAGAGCAGAGAGAGCACAAAGAAAACCAGCCGTGCAAGCACATCCTTGAGAGAGAGAGGACAAGAAAAAGAGTATTCACCCCACCCATCTATACCATCCTTCAATAAGATAACCAAAGAAAACCTAAAAGAGAGAGATTTTTTTTTCTAGCACCAACCCGTTGCGAAGCCCGCTCCTTGCTCTTTGACCCAAATCTCTTGTGCACCACAAGCTTTCCTAGTTCCTTGGATCATCCTTTGGAAATTGTTCTTGCCTTTGAATTTACAGAATGCAGGGCTTGTCCTTGCGCCCACAGACCTAGCTTTTCTCCATGCATGTACCTAAAAGAAACTCATAACCTAGCCATTAATAACCTCAAAAAGCCAATCCAGAGAGAAGGAAATAAGAAAACAAACATTCTGGGGTGTCTAGTTGTTCCGGTTAGAGCACCCCCTCACCAAATACAATCATATCCCCTATTCATCCATTGTTCCCCCCACCTTGGCTGCTGTCCCCAGTAGTCTGCAGTCATTTACTCTGCCGGACGCAAAACTCATGCCTGGGCTCATCCTTGGACAAAGGATCCGCGTTGTCATCCCCTTTGCTATCCAAACCATCTGTCTTGTCAAATGAAGTTGAGCCCCATTCAAAGAATAGCTTCATGTGCAAAGCCACGGCCTTACCTTTGAGTGGAGTTCCATCCAATTCCTCCAACTGGTATCCCCCTCCCAGTGAATTTGGAAGTTACGGGGAAAAGACCATTCCATTGATTTGCAAACAGTTTTCCCCATTGAGTTTCCAGGCTCCGGTTGTAAAGCAGAACCAAGTCCCCCTTCTGGAACAGATCCTGGAGTTTGTGAGCTCAGCACTTTTCCCAGTAGTGAACAGACTTTGTGCGGGTTGCCTTCAGCCTTCCAGCCGCTTTCTCCAGCATCTTGTCCCCTTGCAGGAGCTTCTTGGCGAGGGACTCAACTAGATCTGCCGCTGTCTTAACCTTCCACCAATGAATACCCAGAAATGTTTCCAGCTCAATGTCAATTGGCAGAACGTTTCATTGCCCAAATAGCAGCTTGTACAGCAAATAACCTGTTGATCTCTTCACCAAAATCCAATTTTCAAAGAAGAATACCAGAAGGGTTTCCTGCCACCGCTTGCCATCCTCCCTGCACATTTTCACTATTGCTTCCTTCATTGACTGGTCACCATGCTAAATCATCCCCGCGCCTCTGGGATAGTACTGTGTCACTTGCCCAAACTTTGCTCCGCAAATTTGCACCAATTCCACCAGCTGTCCCCGGAACTCTGCTCCCCCATTGACCGTTACCAAGGAAAGTGATCCATAACGTGAAAACCAGTCTTCCTCCTGAAACTGCCCAACTTTCACCGCCAAGAGTTTCACCAGCGGCAGCACTTCCACCCACCCCGACAGGTTGTCAGGCGCAACAAGGAGATACGCAAACTTACCTGCCTTGATGTGCACAACATCCAAGAAAACCCTTCCAAAAAAAGCGTCCTATCCAGTGGGAATGCCTACTTTGCAAGGCAGTGTTGCGCTTTGCACAACCATACCCACTCCCGCACTGTGCATAACACACCCCGCCACCAGAAAGTTTCCCTCACCTGTTTCTGCATTTCAAGTTTGCTGTAATGGCAGAGATTGTCATGTAGAATCCCCAGGATTACCTCCTGATCCACCCTCAACATGCTGACTACAAGCGGTACCAGCGTGCTCCGCCACCACATCTGTCCTTCTTGTAGGTAGAAATTTCCAGCTCTCTGCCAAATACATCTAACAATCTTGGCTGGCATATCATCCAGAAACCAAAGATCCCGCAAATACAAACTGAGGACCACATACCTCCCGGAATGTTGGAGCAGAAGTCAAACACCTACTTCCATTGCTCCCACCTTTACAGTCGGAGCCTCCACATCCAGTGGTTCTGCGCCTTTTTATGGATCATTGCCCGGGTACCAAGACAGCGCGTCTGGCATTGTAAAAGCCTTCCCTGGAACATGTACCACTGTGAAAGAAAACAACTGAAGGAACACAACCCTCCTGGTCATAGGCACCTTTGGCAGCGTCAGAAAATTGATCATCCGTGCCAGCACCTCTGCATCTACCAGAAGCATGAATTAAATACCCCATAGAAAATGCTGCAACCTCTGCACAATTTTAGTGACCCTGAAAATCTCTAGCTTTGGCTTCAAATAATGGCTCTCCATTGGCGTAAACGTAACAGAATTGTAAAGAAACGGTCAATCTTTCCCCTCATTTTCCTGTTTCAGCACTGCCCCCGCACCAAGCTTCTTTAAATCCACGCCCCACTTATTTCCCCTGGTGTTGAAATCCAAGTCCCGCAGCACAATATTGCGTCCAACAATTTCCTTGAGTTTGCCAAAGGGGTTGTCACACTTCAAACCCCAGGACCATTCTGCGCCCTTATGCATCAATGCCCCCAATGGACTAGCAAACTCCGCAAACCACTTGATGAACATCTGCACATAGCTACACAATCCCAAGAACTGGATAATGTGCAATAAAGTCTTTGGTGTTGGCCACTCAAGGACTTGTTGCGCTTCTTTTCCGCAATCCACCTTCCATCGGAAGCCACCACATGCCCTAGAACCTCCAGCATGGGTACGCAGACTGCTAACTTTCTCCCCAACACTGTGAGCCCCGCTTCCTCAATCCAGAAAAAGATCTGTTTGAGCTTTTGCCCAAATTCCCAGACAAATTGGCAAATTCCCAGAGCAGTGTTAAGAATTTCCCCTCCGTAATCCATCTTTGGGCCTCTGATTCCCTCTTCATCAATGAAAATCTGCGCCCCCTCTGTAAGATTTTCCTTCAGAATCCAGGTCATCTGCGCTTGGTAAAATGCAACCAAGTTAGTTGTAACCTGCGGCAGCAGCATCAGTTGCATCCTTCCCAATCCAGTGTCAAATGCAGTCATTGGCAACAAAATCCAATTGAGTTTGCGCCAATCATATCCGCCCATTTCATCCACCAACCCATAGCACGCACGCCCTGCCATAGATTCCAAAAACTTATCCACGCGCAGAGGTTGTCCTGTGTCTTGGATTTTAACAAAATTAAGCCTCTGCAAATCATGAACAATCCATAATGACTTCCCAGACTGCTTAAAAACTGCAAAGATTGGACCCAAGTAACTTGATTTTGATTGCTTGTAAAGGCCTGTCCCTATGCGCTTGTGCATCAGCTCCAAAAAGGGAACCCAAACTTCCTGCAGAAACCAAATTGGCTTGATCTTCCAAGGCTCATGCGGAACCGTTGGAATCACATAAAGGTCTCCTATCTTGCTCCTTAACAGTCCCCACTCTTCAGGTTCAAATCCGAGCACTTTTTCCCAGAGGACAAGTACCAACATCAGAAAATCCCGTTTTTCCGCGCTTAACCATCCCTGAGGTCCAAATTTAAGGGCCGCAAACTGCTCACCTGTAATCTGCTCTGACAGCGACACCCATTCTAACACCTTCAGCAGAGATTCTCAAGGGTCCCCCAACCAAGGGATTGGTTGCAGTGGTCCATTCAGATCCTGCGGCATTGCTTTGTTCCAAGGATGGAACTTCTGCAAAACCAGCTTTACTTTCCAACATTACACCACACAATCCGCACGCATCCATTGGAATAAGTCCTAGTCAAAATAAAACAACCGCTTTTGCCTTTGATTGCAAGCGTGGAACAACAATAGTTTTTTTGCAAAGTACCTCCCAGAAATGCATACCGAGGAAGAGGACTTACTTCCAGCAACCACGCATCCCACGCTTCTTCCCAACTGCTCCTTGCTTGTCAAACGGCACACAAAACCAGAATTTCCCTGTGCAGTAACCTTGGCCGACTATTCAAAATCCACCTCTGGCCTTCCCTTGAAAACCAACTCCTCAACGGGGTTCTCCTCCTCTTCTCTTGCCAAATCCCGCTTCCACTTCCCCAACCCTTGATTGCAGATTGTGGTTTTGAATTGCCCATCAGACAAATCTTCCACCGTCAATGCTTCCGTCCCCTCCTCTGGATCAAACTTCATTCTTTCTTGGAACCCAAACATGAATGGCCACCCTAAAATTGCCTCCCAACAATCAACCAATAGAAAAGAAAGTGGTTTACAGACCTCTGCAACCTCAAACTCTTCCTCCTCCACAACCCCATCCACACAACATGCCCCGCCATTAAGCGCGCAAAGACCCATTGCACATTTCTGCCAAACCAATCCCAATTCATCAACCAATCTAGATGGAAGGAGGTTCACCATGGAACTGCTATCCACCAGCGCCCATACCTTCCTTCCAGAAATCCTCATCAGAAAGTAAGCAAGTGGAGTTGAAACCAATTTCATCCCTGCTAGTATGTGCTCAGAATCATCACAAGCCATTTTCACCTGCTGCAACTTTGGAGGAATCCTATTTTGACCGCAATCCTTCAGCGCTTGAACCATCTCATCCACTACCACCGGCAACACTGCCGCCAATTCCTTCAAGGTCAAGGGAATAGTCATTCCATTCCCCATAACTCTGCACATGATCTCAACCGCCTTCTTCTTCCCTATGGGATTCACTGGCTGCCTGTCTGTTTCCGGAAAGCACGCAACTGGCTTAGGAGCTGCCAGTGGTACCTTCTCTTTAGCATCCACATCCATACTTACCACCGCCGCCGGCTTCTCCATTGCTAGTAACCTCACTTCTGCTTCCATGCGTGGTGGTTTCCATACCCAAGAACCAGTGAAAATCCCAAGCAAAGCTTGAACAGTTACCCCCAATTCCTGACCTTGTGCGCTCACTTGCTCCATGATTTTTGGATTCCCAGGTTCAGTGGAGATCTGCTTGCCTGTTGGAAACATGAATCCCATTCCCACCGGTCAAACCAATCCCGCCTTGAGGTCCCTTGTCATGTCATCGCACCCCAACCGCCAATGCCCCCTGTCCCTGCAGTAATTGCATAAATGCAGCGTGGGCGGATTTGATGGCGGAAGCAGTCCCCAAATGTGAGGAGGTGGATTGCACAGCGCTGAAAACATCTGACTCAGGAAGATCCATAAATATTTCATCAATTCCATCATCTTGCTAATCTCTGTGATTGTTGTTGGTGTTGTTGCCAGAGCGCATTCCATATTCAAAGGGCCTACAGCCGGAGCCTGCGTTGATGCTTCCAGAGGGTGAGAAGCAGAATTCTTCAACACTGTCAGGAACAACCTTGCCATGTCCTCCATCAGTTAGTCCAGGTCCAACTTGCTCTGCACCGCCCAATGGATGATTAGATGTCTGGGAGAAGCGCAATACTCCCATCCAACAACCTCTTTACCAAGTTGTTCTTGGACAAGTGCTACTGCACCTGCGCTTGGAGTTGGGGACCAAGTCCACCCAAGAAGCCCTCTTCATTGCACCAATTTTCCCTTCTATCACCTCATTCTTTTCCAGGAAGCGGTAGATCTGGTTGAACATTGCTACATACTCCCCCCATTGCACCCGCCTCCGGAGTCCACCATTTGCGCTTTCTTCTGCCACGGCTTGCTCAAAGTTGCTCTCCCAAAACCAAGGTTTGCGCCTTCCCCACTGCGCCAAGATTTCTGCCTTCAGTTTTGGCCAATTGATTTCTTTGTATCCTTCCATCTCCTCCACATCCTGAAGCTTCTCTTTGTCCATAATGAAAAGGACAACAAGAAAAACCTTATCCAAATCCGTTGCACCTTTTGCATCAGCAATTCCTTTGTATCAAGCAAGGAATTGCTCAAGGTCCTCAGTGTTTAACCAAATGTGTGGATAGTCCCGCCTCCTGATGCAAACAGGCTTGTGATTGGTGCCTTTGTTGGAGCAAGGGACACAGTATCTGGCCCCTGATGAAGGTTTCTTCCAAGAACCCAGAGGCAGAGGAGGAAGAGGAGTAGGGGTAAAGTTAGACGACCCAAAAAAGGTCAATGGAGGGTACTGGGAAATATTGTTTGTTAGTTTTGAGAGACAAGGAACAAAAGGTTACTTCCTGGTAAGACCCCCAGATGTGGAATTCAGAAGAGGACTTCTCATTTAATGATTCCCAAGTTTGGAAGTTATTGATACCTTGCCTCTGTAAACCCTGAGTGCAACTGTTCACCCTATGACTGAGAGATAGAGAGATGACTGTAAAGAGTTCTTCCAACCTGAGCTGATCCAATGATGTGATCATCCCCTCTTCCATCCAGGTTGAGGTGCGGTTTAAGTAGTCTTCCCCTCAACCCTAATCTAGGTAGAACTGCAAGTAAACAAGATTAATGAAATAAAACACATAATTACAGAACCCTAGCCCAACTATATCTTTCCATCCTCATCCCCTGCTCTGTATCCCATACCCCATATCCCATCTGTATTGCCTCCCTGCCATTACCTCCACCCAGTTTGTCCTTCTCATGAAGCAGCCCTTGCACCACGCCCAACTAGTAGCCTCCTGTGCATGTCTGTATCCGCCCAAAACACCATTCCAGATATCTGAGGTACATCCGCGCAATCTGCGCAATCTGTCCAATCCAATCCAATCCACCCCCTGTTTCCAGATGCCAAGCCCAATTTGAATGCTGCTGAGCACGCAGCACAGCTTTCTGCGGCAAAGCTGGACCCATTGCTGAGCATTCTTCCACTTCTGAGCCAGCGGCTACTGCTGCATGGGCAGCGCGCAGCCCCTTCCAAATTGCCTCTATAAAAGACCACCACAACAATCAATAAAAACTGCCATCACCAAAAACGTCACATTCAATCAACCACCACTTCCTGTTCCCAACTCAAAATCTGTCAAGGTATAACTCAATCAATTGCTATCTGCAGGAAGCCAGTTGGACCATTGTAAGAACTGATTCATCAACTCACCAATAAACACAAACGCATCAATTACTTACGCAGATCATTCAAGGCGCTTTGTGGAACCCTTTGACAACTTCTATGTGGCTTGTCTCTACCTACTCTGGCTGATCTCTCTCACACACCAACTCTATCATTATTTCTCAGATCTCAGCCAGACTATCCCTCTGTTTGTTTTTTTCCATTTCATTTCTTCACCCCATTGTCACAAAGTCTCAAACTCTTTGTTTTGCTTGAAATCAAATCCACTCTGTTCTTGGTTACCAAACCTATTTTTCCTCAGTTTTTCTATTTAACCATGATCCCTTGATATTATATGGGTGTGTATGCTTTTGGCTATCAATTTGGTTATTTAAGAAATTAAAGCTGATTTAATCCATGTTTTTGTCTTGAGTTTCAGGTTTAATCACAGCTATAGTAAGCAATAGAGATTAATCCCTAACACCCAATCTTTTGGAAATTTTTCCAGATAATCAGAAACTACAATTGGTTATTCTTATTTTTAAACCTATTGGTCTCTCCATACACAGCTTTCCTCAATGCACTTTCCCTTAAGTAAAAGAGCCCAAAGGAAACAATGTGTCAAGCTAATCCCATCATCAGGAAATAAAAATACTTCTTATGATGGGATCAGCCAAACACAAGTTGAACTTCATTGGAATGGCGCAAAACTAAATCAAACCCCTGATTAATAGGGCTGGTCCATTGAGGTGAAATTGATTAAATTCCACCTCAATGGAGTTTCCCTGAAGTAGGAACACCCAAAAAAAAAAATTTCAACTTGTGTTAAGCTGATCCAATCATAAGAATTAAAAATACTCCTTATAATGGTATCAGAATAACACAAGTTGAACCAACTTTCCAATAAAATCTGATTTAAAGCACTCAAAATGATGATTTCAACTCAAAAAACTCAACAAAAGTTGTTCATGATTTAATAAACATTTATATAAATAGAAGCACAAGATCAGAATCAGAAGAAAATTTTGGACCCAACCCAAATGCTGCAATGAAAACAAAAATGATGAAATGATATTATTTCTATAAATCTGAATAAAAATCCAGTTTATATTTGAGATGATCAACCCAAACAGAATAATTCTTTGAATTAAAAGAAGAAACTTTTGATACAATTGAAAGGATTGGAATCATATCTCCCTCAATTCATAAATTAACCCAGTGGTAATTTTTAACAAAGGAAATGAAGATGGCTTCAGATGGTTATTTTGGACTCATTTTCATAGGAGCATAAGTACAAAATGAATTAAATGAAAAATTATCTGATATTATTTGAACCATGTCAAACTTTGAAAGCCATTTTAAGGTAAAATCTTCTCATTGATGTCTTTAACATCAATTATTTTTTATCTTTTATACCTCTTTGCTACCACCACATCTCATAGCATAGGTTGCTTTGTGTTGCATCAATGTTTCTATTATTTACATTTGGAATTTAAGGGGACCATTTTCATCATACCCAAATGAATTCAGGAATCATCATTAAAATAGGAATCATCAATAAAATAGGAATCATAAATTAAAAATAAATTCAACAATACAGATTGTGGAACTGGCAGGGTTATATTCCAACCTCCACTGAGGATGAACTTACTCAGCCACAACAGATCCTCTTAATGATGGTATTCAACCCACTTTGTGGGAACGGGGAAAGTAAATTGGCTTGGAATGTGAATTGGTTCACACTTAGCCATCATGGTGATGCTTTGACTTCTGAAATTATTCCCTAACAAGTTTGATTGCCTCACTTGAAAATTTTTATCCCAAAGTTAGCAGTCCTATTGGAAGAATATCCCTCAATTAATTCAAGAGTTTTTAAGAAAATCATGCACCAATTCAATTTGGCAATCAATGTTTCATTTGAGGTTTTTCAACACATCCAAAATTTTCCCCAAAGAACTTTTAAGTAATTTTTTGAAATTAGCACAGGCACCTTCTACGCAAGATATTTTCTCATTTCTAGATTCAGGGTTGACACAAGTAAATGCAGTGAAAAACATCTGTTTCATTGGGAAAATGTTCTTTTACATATAATCAAAAAAATCCTCTGTCTTTCAAGAAAAAAAAGTCTAAAAGTTTTACCATAAGCAATCCCAGAAGAGATGAAAAGAAGAAGCAATGAATTGGCCTACTTTGTTTTCTTCATCATTTACTTCTGCCTCCCCCTTTTTTTTGGAGGCCCCATACGTTTCCCACAGAGAAATACAAATTTTCCATCCTTCATCATAATTAATGAAGCAAAATCTGTAATTTTCTGGAATATTTTTAGACAAGCAAAAATAGAAAAATGTCTGGATGACTCAGGGAAAATATGTTGGATGGCCTAAATAAGTGCTTTTTGACAGTCCATGAAAAAGAATTTTGGAAGACTCTCTGGATCATAAAACAACTACTTTAGTGCATTCACCTCCCAGCTTTCAAATCAAACATTTCTTTTTTTATAAAAACAAAATTATTTTTCAACATTTTCCTTTTTGCAGTCATTCCTAAAACATGCAGTGGCAGGATGTTTTACCTATTTGATTTATAAGTTCAATCCAACAAAGCCATATTATGAAATCATTTAAAAGGTTTTATAGACTCCAGATAAGCCAAGAACAAGGCCTCTAAGTGACCCTCTCCACCAACTTTGGACCTTGAAAACAAGCAGGTTTCTTGGATATTTTACAATAGAACATCCATAAAGCATTTACCATCAAGTTCTGATGCCTTTAACTTGCGCTGAGTTTTATAGATTGTTCTATTTTCAATTAATTGTACACCATTAATATTTCTCCATTTCCTTTTGAGTTTAATTTTATTGATCCCATCTTGCATGTCTTGTTTAAGACAATCTAAGGCCACAACAGAGATTCTACTCAGTTGAGGATGTACTGAGAGTTTTGTACATGGTTGATGATTATGTTTGTAATTTCTGATGGAGAGGCGCCATGTGGGATCTGCTACTGTCAGAATTGCACAGATCATTAATTCAAACCCAACCTTCCTTGTGTGAGTGTGCCTTCTCTGTTTTGTGAGAAACGGGATGGAGTATATTTCATGTCTGCTGCATGCTAGGTATATGTATTAGTCTCTCTGTGACTTGATTTTTTTCAAAGAATAGCCATGCATGGGTGACCATTTTTGGAAAATGTATTGGGCTTCTTACATACTAGGAAGGCTCTCAAAGGAGGAGGTTCAAGGGTTTCTGGCACCTGATAGTTACATCCACCATATTCACAGGAGTTTCCCTCAAGTAAAATCCATTAAATTGCACATTAAATGTTACACACCACCACCAGTCAATTCCAGCTATGAAAAATGTGGTTCCTCTGTTTAAACCCTAGATGAGGATGCAATTGGGGCTCCCAAAGTTTTATTTACCAAATACCTAGCTTCTGCCACCACTTTTTTGTGGGAAGTATCAATTTAGTACTTCAACAAAGCCATCTTGAAACAAGAGGGGCTTGGGTTTCGCACTGTTCCCATAATACAAAAAATCCAAAGAAAATTGATTAATCAATTCAAATTTCAATTCAAAAAATTAAAAGTGGCCTCAATTTTGGGTTGAGAAAAGGAAAACAATCTAATGTGGTTTTGGTCAAGATTTTTTACCCTTTGTAAATAGGCAGAATGTGATCTAGCAGTTTCTAAGTTCTCTTTGTGCTCCAATAAGCTCACGGTGTTGGGCTGAGGAATAACAGAGATGATTGATAAAGTAGAAGGATAAGGAAAGAAGTCCTTCTACTTTCCTCAAGCTCTGTCATCAGGTAGAGGCGCCATGACTGGATGTCAGGCGTAATGTGACATGCTAAGAGTACAACAAGTATTGAGTGTGAAAGAAAGAAAGGGCGCGCGTCTAGAGATTGAGTGAGGATGATTTTGGTGTTTTCAGTGCGTGACATGTAAAAGAAATGAGTAGGGAGTCACATAGGAGGAAAGAGTAGAAAGAGATATGTGAGACAGAGTAGAGATATGAAGAGAAGAGAAAGAAAGTAAAATATGGAGATATGAATATACTCCAACACCCCCCCTTGCTAACTACCACCGCTGAGACCAAATAGTTGCTGATGTGCTTGCAGGAGGACACGGTTCAGCGGCTTGGTTAGCATATCCGCAAGCATGTCCTTGGTACTGACATGATGAACCGTAAAAACGCCCCAGGAGACACATTCCCTGATGTAGTGATGACGGGCCTTGATGTGCTTTGTCCGGGAATGATGCTTGGGGTTTCTTGCCAGGGATTTGCCTCCTTCTTTGTCAATGTAGATAAGAACTGGCAAGGAGTCACGCAGTCGGATTTCACATAGAATGTTCCGGAGCCACAGACCTTCCTTGAAAGAGTCGGAGAGGGCTTTGTATTCAGCCTTGGAGCTTGATAGGGACACGGTGGGTTGCTTTTTGGACCTCCAGGAGATAGCGCCAAAGCCCTGGCGGAAGGTGTAGCCAGAGATGGAGCGTTGGTTGTCCCTGTACTTGGCCCAGTCAGAATTAGAGTAGCCCAAGAGCTTGAGAGAGGAACCGCCAAGCGTCAGATGATAATGTTTGGTGGAGTTTAAGAAACCGAGCACGCGGAGCGTGCTTTCCCAGTGCTTGACCAAGGGGTCTTGAAGAAATTGAGATAGTTTGTTTACCGCGAAGGATACATTGGGCCTTATGCATTGGGAGATCCAGAGCAGAGATCCAATCAGCTGACTGTACTGCGCAGGAGAAGCAGGCTCAGATGGGTTGCGCTTCTGCAAGGTTTTGAAAGAAATTGATGTTGGGGACTTGGTAGGCGGAGAGTTTGGGGATAGAAAGGTGGAGACAATGGTAGAGATGTAGTGAGATTGGTCCAGCAAGACTTTCCTACTTGCCAGATCACAATGGATTGAGATTGAGAGGAAGAGATTGAGATCTTTGTCAGAACCAATTGTGAAAAGCTGGCCAATCTCAGAGATGAAAGAAGAGAAAAAATCCGGAGTACCAACAATCACCAGATCATCAACATGCACAGTGAGAGCACCCACCAGAGTACCATCAAAAATTTGAAAATAGAGGGACGGGTTGTAAGAAGAACAGGAGAGACCTAACAATAAAATGGAGGCGTTCAGTTCAATATTCCATTGTTGAGGGGATTGCTTCAGCCCGTAGATTTCCCTCAAGACCTTGCAGACCCAGTCGGGGTGGAGAGGGTCCTCAAAACTGGGCAGTTGAGACATATAAACCGGTTCATCCAGGCGGCCGTTCAGAAAAGCTGTCTTGAAATCAACTTGCAGGCCAACCCAATTGTTTGCGCCTAGTAGGGTAAGGAGGAGATGGAGGGTCTCCAGAAGGAGAGTGGGAGAAAAAACTTTGGAGAAGTTGAGACCGTGAACCTGAGTGAACCACATGGCAACCAGGCGTGCTTTGAGCTTGAGGATTGAGCCTTTGGGGCGTTGTTTGACTTTGAAGACCCATTTTGACTTGATGATCTTCCGACCCTTTGGCGGGGGGACAAGAGTCCAGGTCTCCATACCCTGGAGGGAGGAGAGCTCTTTGCAAGCCAACATGATCCAGCGGTGTTGGTGAGGAGACTTCAGAAATTTTTTCCAGGTTGTGGGCGCCCGGATATTTTATTTGACGGAGGCGGAGCGCGAGTACCTCCCAAAGCGCAATGGAGGACACCTCTGTCTGGTGGAGCGACAAAGCTTGGGTGGAGGAGAGGATGGAGGGGAGGGAGAAGGGGAGGGGGGGGAATGAAGCGGGGAGATAACAACGGAAGAAGGAGAGGGGGGGTAAAAATGGAGACGGGGAAACGGGAGCCATGATTTCCAAGTTGTCAGACATTGCAGGGCTAGTGGAGCGAGGAAGCGCGCAAGATTCAACAACAGGGGGGCCAGCAGGAGAGATTTGTGGCTTGTCTGAGTCTCTGTACAGAAGGGAGGAAGGTGAAGAAAGAGGGATGGGGTAGTTGGAAGGAGGAGAAGAAGGGGGGGTTTGGGGGGACAGGGAGAGATGGAGGGTCAGGGGTTGAGGGAAGATGGGGCCAAGGAAGAGCAACTTGAATGGTTGAGGAGTCCGTTCCAGCTTTCCGGAGAGGTTGGACGTATGGGAAAGTTGAGTCGTCAAAGATAACGTCCCTAGACTTAATCACTTTTTTGGTGCATAGGTTGAGGACGCGGTAGCCTTTGCCTTGAGGGAGATAGGAGAGAAGGACTTAGGGTTTTCCTTTGGGAGACAGTTTGGTTTAGTTAGCCTCCGGGATTTTTTACCAAGTGAGGCAGCCAAAAGGATGAAGATAGGAGATTGGAACATCATTGGCGGCAAGGATTGAGTTTGGTGAGGTGAAAACGCAAGGGGTTTTGCAGGGATAGGAGTTGGAACTAATGAGGGAGTGATTGAGGGCATTGGCCCAGAAAGATTTGGGAAGGTTGGAAGCAGAGAGAAAACAGCGGATTAGGTTGAGGATTTTCCTGTTAGAGCCTTCAAAAACACCATTGAGCTGACAAGAGTGGGAAGGTCCAGGTTTGTGTTTCACACCCCTTTCAGTGATGAAGGATGAAATTTTTTTGTTAAGGTATTCCCCGCCGTTGTCCATTCTGAGGGATTTAATAGAGTGCCAAAATTGGTTGTTGAAAAAGGAGAAGAAGAGTTTGGTTGACTCAAAGGCATCCAATTTTTGACTCAGTGGGTATGCAAATAATGCCTTTGAGCAGTCATTGATGAAAGTAATGAAATAATTATAGCCTTCTCTTGAAGTGGTGTGAAAACTAAATAGGTCTGAGTGTATCATTTCCCCCGGTTTCTTGGATCTATAGCTCAGTCAAGAATGAAACGGTGTTCTTTTCATTTTTGATTCAATACAGGTGGTGCATTTTTTTACCTCGGACTCATTGTTGGGATCAGGAAAAATATCCTTGGATTTGAGCAGTTTTTTCAGGGACTTCAGGTTCAGATGGGAAAGTCTGCGATGGTAGCCAAAAAGACTATTGTCAAATTTTTGTGTGATGGCAGACAGCACCAATTCCTTTCAGCTTACTTTGTCTTGAGGTAGATAATAAAGGTTACCCTTTCTGTTCCCTCTGGCAACCGGTGCGGTATTTATGTTTGAGATTGAGTTGTCAAAGATCTTGCAGGTGTTGGACAAGAAGATGACAAGAAAGCTGGCATCGCAAAGACCGGAAACTGAAAATAGTGGTTTGTGGAGATCTGAAATCACTAGAGATTGAACGCGTGCAAATGGGAGTGAAAGAAAACCCTCCTTATTTGCAGATATGTTTGTTCCGTCCAAAAGTCAAATGGCGGTTGAGTTGGGTCTCTTCTTGTTCACTTGCCAGTCATATGGGGTCATCAAAAGGGAGCATCCTTAATCCAGGTTGAAATTGTGCCCGTGAGATTGAACTGAGGTGGTGAGATTGCAGGAGGCATACCCTGCATGGATGATGATTTTGGAGTTGGTGAAGTTGTCATTGTTGTGGTAGACCAAACCTGATCTATAGCCATCAGACTCAATTTTCTAGTATAAATATAATACAAATCATAAATTTAAACTCAGAAATGGATTATACACCAAAAATAACCCATAGTAACCCAGACAAACTACCCCTCTATCTCTCATGGTTTAGAAGATACAGCCAAAATACATTGTGGACAGCTCATATCACACCCAGGTATCACAAACTAGTGAAAGGCCATATGGTTATAGTTGGAATTTATAAACACATACCAGTAAAATCTCACCATAACACCTCAACCAAACATAAAACCAATCACTTCATCTGTATACTCAGAACCATAAGCAAGACCATGTGTAAACCAAACAACCAGCACTACAAGGCACCACAGGACTACCCAGCAATATATGCAGGAAGTCTGGAACATGTGTAAACCAAACAACCAGCAGTACAAGGCATCACAGAACTACCCAGAAATATATATGCAGGCAGTCTGGGCCATGTGTAAACCAAACAACCAGCAGTACAAGGCATCACAGAACTACCCAGAAATATACATGCAGGCAGCCTGGACCATGTGTAACCAAACAACCCACCAGTACCAACAACCCTCAGCACCACACAGCAATTTATGTAGCCAGAAGAATGTGATACCAGACAAACCACCATTACAAGTACCACAGGTCTACCCAGCAATATATCCAAGCAGCCAAGGCCATGCAGCACCAAACAAACCACCAGTAGATGCATAGGAACACATTTAGGGAGAAACAAATAGAACCAGACCAACCACCAGTACTGCACAGGAATATATTGTATCTGCACTTCACAGCAGTTTATGCAGGGCTGTGCATGCATGAAATCCCTGTACCAGCTTTTTCCAACCAGCAGAATTGCCTCAGTTTCATGCAGTGTCTTTTGTCCAACCAGCAGAATTGCCTCAGTTCCATGCAGTTTCTTTTGTCCAACCAGCAGAATTGCCTCAGTTTCATGCAGTTTCTTTTGTACAAACAGCTAAAATGTCTCATGTACCTGTATCCCACTGTAACAGGGGAAGCCCCAATGCACCCTCAGGGGCAGCCCTGAGCATCCCTGAGGACCAGATTTTCTATTTAAGGAGGGCCTCTCTGCAATATCCAGGTTGTATCCCCCACTACCATCACCGCATCTCATCAGCAATTTGCCACCCAACCATCTGTGGTCCTACCCAGATATATAAAAAAAAGGAGACTGTCAGTGTAACAAAAAAAAGTGGAAATCAAAAGACCAATTTTATAACCTCATCAACCATTGAAACCACCCCATTAGGTGCTTTGAATAAGGGTTCTTCTTTGACCTAAATATTCAGCACCAAATTAAAGAAGCACCACCCTTCAGTCAATAAATAACCCTTAAAAAGAAAGAGAGCACAAAAAAAAGGGACTACCAAACTTTTTCCTCTACCCAGCCCCCTGTGGGTAAACCCATCATTGGGTCCTTTCCTGAACCAACCCTTTGATAAAACCCTTGAACCCTTTAATATTGGGATATTGGTTAAGATCACACATATCTGATCAGCCACTAACCAATAAGCCAATACATCTGGTCCATTCTTCAAAAACCCTACCAATAACAAGTAATAAAAAATCAAGGTCTGATCTCAGACCTATATTAAGTCTCAAAGAAACCAGCCATTATTTTAAATAAATTATTGTGCAGACTTACTATAGTACTAGAAGGGCAGTCAATTCAAAACCACTCTGGGTGTTACTAACACTCTAAAGGAGTAAAAGTAATACTAAATTCCCCTTCAAGGACTGCCAGCAAGCTATTTTCTAAATTATTTACATAATCCCCCAGGAGTCTCTACATTGTTGTTATCATCATCTGATTTTTCTTTTGCATTTTTCAGATTCGCTTTGGCTTTTTTGGAACCAGAAGGATGGTTTTTTTGAGATTTTCTGATTTTTTTGCAGTATTCCAGTGCCTTGAGGACTTCTGGGAATTATGCAAACAAATGACCCTTGATTTTGCAGTTAGTGCAGAAGTATGTTTTTGAGAAGCCTTGAGCCTCCCAATCACGTCAATTTTGAAATCTAGGATTGGTTGTCAGGGTTTTAACAGAGTTAATTGCGTAGTTGTCTTCATTTCTGGTTTATCTTCTGAGATGTTCTTGCTTTAATGCGTTGATCAATTTTGAAGAGGGAACTGATTCCTCATTCATCATGCCAGAGACACATCCTAGCCAGTCATTGGGAAGCAACAACAGTATAGCAGTAGATTGAAGGTTGTCAGCTGTGAGCCAATTCTTGGGAGTGATGAGAAAAGAGAGTTTCTTGCCATACAAGACTATCTCGGAAAGGTGGGTTGTCATATCTTTGTTGTTCAACTTTGTTAAGAGAAGTTTATGAAGCCAGTTCATCCTGCCTCCTGAGGAATTGTCCTGATGTGCTTCTTGAAGTGATTTCCACATTCTGATTGCGCTCTCTTCATGTTTTCTAATAAATTGGAAGTTTGACGGTCCCATTGACCTGGATATAACTGAGCAGACCGCCAAGTTGTCTTTTGACCAGTTTTCACCATTTGGCGAATTGTTGGTAAGGAGATAACCAATGCCAAAAGCTTGGAAATTTATCCTCAGAATAATTGCCCAATTGAGGTAGTTTGATTTGGAGCCAGGGGAGTTTAAAGGAATAATTGAGGGTGTCTTCAGGACAGGATGCAAGTTTTGAATTTTGTCCATGATGGTTCTATTATGATAACGTGAGTTTATTGGATCCTTCTATTCTGTCTTACATTGTGGCTCTGGGCTCATAACCTGTTGGGCTGAGGAATAACCGAGATGAGTGGTAAAGTAAAAGGATAAGAAAAGAAGTCCTTCTCCTTTCCTCAAGCTCTATCCTCAGGTAGAGGCGCCATGACTGGATGTCACGCGTAGTGTGAAATGCTAAGAGTACAACAATTATTGAGTGTGAAAGAAAGAAAGGGCGCGCGTGTAGAGATTGAGTGAGGATGATTTTGGTGTGTTCAGTGTGTGAAATGTAAAGGAAATGAGTAGGGATTCACATAGGAGGAAAGAGTAGAAAGAGATATGTGAGACAGAGTAGAGATATGAAGAGAAGAGAAAGAAAGTAAAATATGGAGATATGAATATACTCCAACACACAGTGTATGCACAATCCCAATGTTTTGGTTTATGGAACTCAAATGTGGTCCAGGGGTACCTTGGTACCCCTAATTACCCCCTAAAATTTCCCAAATGGGAATATTTTTCAAAAAAAGAACCAAAAGTATCAATTAAAACATGCGCTACCCCATTCACACCTTGTGTGCCCAAGCACTACTTGTTTGAAACTCATTTTGGTTGTGAAAACTTTTTTGAAAACAAGTAGCAGGCAACCCCACAGGGGTTACACAAGTTGTGAATGGCTTCTAAAACCTGTTCCCAAATTGGGGTAGTAAATTTATCAAACCCAATTTTGAAAAGAAAATTTGTGTTCAAAAAGAAATTTAATAAATGAGTTGATAGTTTAGAAATCTATGGTGCAGAAATTTTGACAAAAAAAGGTACTAAGATACTTGTTATAAGATAGATTTTCTTTTTTTGCAATTATCTTTTGAGGTGTGTTGATTAGATAATGATTTAAATTGAAATTTTGATAAAGTTCTGGAACCATCTTTGAGGACATGAATAATTTAATTTTTGATGGAAGATCTGAATTGAGGATGATTGATTTTGTAGGTTTGGAGTGTGGAGTTTTTTTTATTGAGGAGTGGTGATGGATGATGAGTGGTTTGTGCAGTGGAGTGGTTTGGGGATGAGTGGAGAGGAGGGGTTTAAAGTGGTTTACAGTGCTTTGGAGTGGTTTTGAGTGGATTCAAGTGGTGTATTGTGGTTTAGTGTAGTGTAGTGTAGTCTGGTGTTGTATTGTGGTGTAGTGTGGTGTAGTTTTGTGTGGTAGGGATGGGGTGATATAGTGGTGTGGTGGTGTGGTGATTAGGGTTGTGATGGGTGGGTGAAAGAGATCAAATTTGTGGTTTAAAAGATTTTTGGAGTGCTCAACAGTGGGCGGTGGTCTCATGAAACATTTTTGAGTCATTTTGAATACAGGCATGCCAAAGGGATTGAAGAAGGGGGCCAGGACCCAAAAGTGGTTTCTTTTGATGCTTTTTTGGTTTTGTTTTTGTTACACTTCAACTTTAGGGGCCATTTTCATAATCACTTTGACACATCCTTTTCCTCAGTCCCATCTACCTCAGTCCTTATGCTTTACAAAAATAAATCAAAAAATCAATGGTGCCTTCCACTTACCACCTCTGGCTTGCATAAAAAACTTCCAATCTTGGAAAATAAGTATATAATTTCAAATCTTCCCAGTAAACTTATCACACTCCAAGGTTAAGGTTTATTGTCTTCATCCATTGAAAATATCCATTTACTCAGTACAATCAAACTCAGTCCATAAGTGTCACACAAAGAAAGCACAACATCAATGGTGCCTTCCACTTACTAACTTTGGATTTTGTAACAAACTTCCAATCAAGGAGACTCAGTATATACTTGCAAATCTTTAGCAGTTTAAAATAATGCCAATCAAAAATCAATTTGATCTTTTCTCTTCTACTCTGGGTATCATCAACCCTTGGACTTGCATTCCCTGTCATGCACTCACCTTAGCTTGAACCCATGCCCAGATAGCCACATCAACTGTATAGTATGCAATTGGACTAGTCCCTTACCCTGAATAATCTAAATTTTCATATTTGCATTGTCCTCACATGTCATTCCTTCTTGTCTCATGTATTAAGTCCTTGAACACTCTTATTTGATTCTCTCCCACCTATACTACAACCTTGGAAACAACCATACTGTTACTTCATTTTCCCGCTCCATTCAAGTCATTCATTGCCTCGTAGCTTTCTAGCTGTAGTTGGCCATAAGTGAGGTTGTATCTAGTTACCTCTGGCTTGAAGGCTGAATTTCCCCCCTGAAGATTTTCTCCTCAGTTAGTATATTTCATGTTTTTGCATTTTCTAAATCCAGTCATTACATTGGGATTGGTTTTACTCCCCTTTCATCAGAACACTTATCCCCCTTGCTTTTTTCTGAGCCACCAAATCATAATTACACACTTTGCAATTTGCCTTCCTATCTTTCATTTTCCCTCTCAAACAGTCTCTCCCTTTGCAATCACAATCATATATGATTGCCTATTCAATGGGGTGTTTGTGTGACAGTGAATTAAATAACTGAACTCCTCTATTGTATTTAATAAACCTATAATAGTTTTTTTATTTTAAATTTCACATACTTGCTTAACTGGGAATGCTTCCCTCACCCCTTATAATGATGATATTTATTGGTTAGGGAACTTCAGTGCTTCATGGCCCCGACAGCCTCTAGACCCAGTCCCTTCTTCCAAAACTCCCTTAGTTTAACCTCTTGACAATCTGCTTTCTCCTCAACAGAAAGTTCTGGTGGATCCTCTCAAGGAAGTCAAAGAATCCAATCATTCCTCCAATGAAACATTTAACTGAGGTAGATCAAGTGTTTGCACTAGTGATCCAATGTTCAACCCTTATCTCAACTTCAATCCAGGCTCTCAATCAAAATTCTTTGCAATTTGGTCCTAGCGGTCCCAGTTCTTGCACTCCAGGCATGAAGTAGCCTGACAAATTTAAAGAGGAACACTACCATAAGCTTAGATCCTAGATAAATTCCTGTAAAATCATATTCTCAAACTACCCCAATAATTTAACTTCCAATAGACATAAATTTATTTATGCATCTTCATTATTAGGTGGTAGAGTCTTGCAGTGGTTCAAATAATATCTCAAACTATTATTATACTATTCCTACTTGTATTCTCAACAATTGGGAAATGTTTGAGCAGAAACTGTTAAACCTGTTTGGCAACCCCAACAAAGCATGAAACACCAAATACAAATTTAATAATCTAATGTTAAAGGAGCATAGTAGGATATCCATTTATATCTCTCATTTGCAAACTCTGCAGCCTTGTATCCAATGGAACAAGAAGGAAACATTATTTCATTTTTGAAAGGGTTTACCGGAACACCTAATAAAACAGCTCTCAGTTGGGGGACATAAGGGAACCTCCCTTCAGCAGTTAATCCCTGGGGTGATGGAGCTTGATAATGGCTATCAAAAAAGTACCTCTCTTGAATAAAAAGGAATTGATTTTCCACCTTGGCTCCAAAGGCAGACAACTAGTTGGAGCAAAATTTGAAAAATCCAAAAAAATCCAAACCAAAACCAAAAGGGAAAGCCATTTCCAAAACTCTTGAATTCCTGGAAAAGGAAATTGGGATTCTCCAGGAAAAGTAATGGAAAAGTAGGGAAAAGGAAAGTTTATGTATGTATTATGGAGGAATACATGATTTCAATAGTTGTGCAAAGTGGCTAGCGTGTGAAGCAGCTAGACAGCCAAAAATTAGCCTGTAGTTTTTCCAATACTCAAAAGGGAAAATAAAATCTATTTAAATTACAGTGGGTCAATCTTTGCACTTGAAAGTTACTTTTGGCTCCAAGTTCAAGATTTTTCCTCTTCCATTCTGAAAATACTCCTTGTGTGTGTTACTTGATTCTAGCCCTAATGTTTCTTTTATAAGTTCATCTTTTGCCACTTCCAATAGTCTTACACGCTTCAAGATAGATAATCTTTCCATCTATTTAGTATTTATTGCAACAAAAATGTCTCATTTGGTTTACCAAAATGCAAAATGGACTTTTGAATTTTTCAATTTTCCCGGCTTCAAATGGGATTAATTTGTTTTGGATATCCACAGAATGGATGACACCATTCAAGGCCACAACTTAATTGTTTGCTGGAATATGGATTGAATTGTCAACAAGGAGTAATCAACATTCAAACCTTGCAACCCCAGGATGCTAAAATTTCTGTCAAACAGTAATTGAAAAGCCTACCGGACGCTGTCATTGAGTTGGATGACAATTTTCCGCCAGGAAATTTGCAATATACTGACCTTCATTCCCCAGTTCTCTTTTCCAATTTAGTGTTAACTGAAGACCCAGCGGAATCTCCGCAGTTTCTGTTGCGCAGCTCCATCTCAGATGCCACGGGCGCGACTAGAGACACCATGCTCCTATCCGTCCGAGTTTCTGCCAGTAAACCCAGTTCCTCATCCTCTCCTACGCCATCTCAGTCCCTTCCTTTCTTTCCATCATCCCGAATCCACCCAGCCAATCAACCGTACCGCACACAAACCAAACTCGGCAATGTATCCAGATCAAGGAGGAGTAAGCCGCGTCAACTCCTTCCTGAGCACGCCACGCCAAGCACGCTAGTAGTGCCTTCAGCTCAGGTGACTTCTCAATCCTCATTTTCACTCACTGTGTCTCAATCTTGTCATCTATTCTTTCCTCAATTTCAATGTGACTCAATCTTGACTGTCTTTCTACCTCAATCTGTCTTGTTTCTCTCAGACATACTGTTACAAGAGTTTGTTGCTATTGAATTGAAACAAAGAGGCTCTCAAGAAATTAAAATGGTAGCGAGAGTCGACTCTTAATTCTAACAGCTCTTGAACAGATACAGAGGTCGAAGAATCCAGGTAAAACTTCAGATGGCCACCCCGGAAGGACACCCAATACTCATTCCCCCATCCAACGACTCAGAGGATGACTATTCCTCCAAATCAAGAATTGTAAAACTAAACAGACGTAACTGGCACGACTGGAAGAGCGCATTTGAAGATATCCTTGTGGGTAAAGGACATGAAGAAATACTCAACAAAGAGTGGATCAAATCTAATTCCGAATCTAAGACATATCAACGGAAGAACGCCCTAGCCCTTAGCCTCTTAAGGAACTCAGTCAAGAGGGATCTCCTATGGTGCATCAAATCGGGGAATTCAAGCTTCAGCAAAGCCTATTGGTTACTTGCAAATGAATGTGGCGAAAACTCCCTAATAGTTATTGGTTACGCCCTTATTTGGTTGGTCAATTTAACGTATGAGCCGGGCAGAAGTCTACGAGAACACACCTTGGCATTCAAGGACGCCTACGTGAACCTCACCGAGATGATTGAAGGTCAACCAACCGAAAATCAAATCATGACCGTCTCTCCAGCCCTGGCAGCAGTTTTCCTCATAAAAAGCTTGAGACAAGATGACTTGATTTTGAGTATCACATCCACCCTCTACGACATCCAACCCTTCACCCTAGACGCGGTGTCAACAAGAATATTACTGGAGGACTCAAGACGCGAGTCAAATTCCGCGGATACCAGCTACTTCACACAGAATAGATATTGTCAAACAAAACGTCCACACATGAAGAGAGTCAATTCCACCTCCCTCATTCAAACCCCGCTCTGTTGCTCCAACCAGGAAAAATCCACAATCTCATTCCCAGCCAGAATCCCTTGCCTCTCAGATAGAACGCCTGGATTGGGAACTTAAACTCCTCCGGTCCCAACACTCTCTGAACGTTGCAGAGGAATGCTTGGAAGACTCACCCGCGGAGGACCAAACAGCCGACGCAATCATGGTTGCCGATGAATCCAACAACCCCAACAAGTGTGGCTTCCTAGTCTGTGAAGAAGCCATGTATCATACTTCCGTCCCAAACAAACCTCATTACAAACTTGTATACAATTCTGTGGAGAATCACAGAGGAGACTTGTGATAGGTTTCATCCTCTCACAGTTCTCAAGAATCCCGCGCGTACACATCCCTCTGTGAACACTCCAAAAGGAGGTCACGGTTGTGACGTGCACATCAGTAGCCGCACTGTTAGATGAGTGTGGGAGGAGAATCCTGATTGTCTTCTCTTCGGAAGTTCTTTGATCATTATTTTCAATTTCATTTTGTTTTCTATTTCTTTTCAAATTCTCCTTTGGTATCTCTTATATATATATATACGATCTAAAAACTCCTAACTCTTCTCAAATCATTCAACCTCAAGCCGAGACTGTCTTCTCAAATCATTCAACCTCAAGCCAAGACTCAAGACAATAGACCACCGTGTTCAAACAGATCATTCGTCAATCATCAACACTCTGCCTCTCTAACTGGTGAGACCAATCCACATTCAAGATCGTCGGAATACAAATCAATCTCTGAACATTCTCTTCACTGTTTAGCCTCATCATGTTCTCTCCTAGTCTCCTCTAAGCGTCATAGTGATTTAGTCCAGTCATCATCATCCTAGTTTTGGTATTTCTATTCAATTGTTCTATTATCTCATTTGATTATTGATTCTCATTGATTGATTATTCTGTTTAGTCTTGCTGGTTGAAATTTATAACCATCAATTTTATTTAGAAATTCTGGCGCCTCAAAATCAACGGTATGTAACCTGTCACTGCTACACAATGCAACACCGGTCACCAGGCAGCTGAACACCTACGGGGGAAGCATCGAGATCACTCACGTTGGCAAGCTCAACATAGGTGGAACGACAATCTTCCCGGTATTCTACGCTCCAAAAGGACCATGCAACCTCATATCCGCCACTCAATTGGAAGACCACGGGTTGCAAGTAGTGCACCAACACCGTATCGTTCTGGTGAAACTGGGGGATAGAATAATCTATTGATTCCCAAGAATCAGTAATCTCTACATCTCGTACTATTCTCCACCAACCGACCTCAACCTAGCAGGGCTAAAAAACTCGAGTGTGGATTGGCATATCACCCTGGGTCACCCATTGGATGCTTACCTCAAGAAATTTCTCCTACTCCATAAAATATCTACACCAAAGCCGTTCCCGTTGAGAAAACACTGTAGCATTTGTTCTCAATTCAAGATCCAACGCAAAGCTCACTCCAATCCACTTCCCACCTCACTTAAACCATTCCAACGTCTCCATCTTGATGTTCTACAAATCACTCCTCCGTGCAAGCAATTGGCGTCGTACATCCTGGCAATCATTGACGATTTCTCAAGGTTCAACAAAATATACATCTTGAAAAACAAGTCCGACGCGGAGGAACGAATCATTAGCTTCATTCACAAGATCAAAAATCAAATTGACGTAATCCCAGCGTTCATTTACTGCAATCAGGGAGGTGAATTTGGCTCGACCAAGCTACGCGAATTCCTCTTGAGTCGTGGCATTGTTCTCAAGCAAGGACCTGCGAACTCGCCTCAATCAAATGGGCTGGCAGAATGGTTCAACCAAACCATTCTGACAAAGATGAGGTGTGTCCTCGCGCAGTCTGATGTACCCATCAACTACTGGGATGAGGCTGCAAAGTACTCTTCAATGCTAATTAACATCCTTCCGTCATTGTTGCTTGATTGGAAATCGCCGGTCAGCACGCTGCTTGGTGTGAATGCCACGATGGAACCTGTTCGCAATGTGTTTACCTTGGTCCCTTTTGGTCTCAAGGTGCATGTGCACAGCTCCCCACCGTCAAAACTGCAGGTAAGGTCTAAACCGTTTCTGTTCTTGGGATATGAACCGTACTCTGATGCTGGTTGATTTCTGGATCCGGACAAATGGAAGGTGGTGGTAAGCCGGGACTTTACACCAACCCTTCTAATGTTTCCCTATCACTCCGCTCAGTCCTTAAAAAAATTTCCATCCTCGCTCCTGCAGACCATGACCCTAAACATGCCCACCGCTACTGGCGAGCACTCTACAACAGCTGTACTCCTGCCTGTTTCAAAATACAAAAAGAACACGCTCCACGACCAAATTGGCTCCGCCAACTATCCACCCTCGTCACCTCAAACCATCGGTTGGCAGAATCCACCTGACCCACTCGCTAACAACGTGCCCCATCAATCTGTTACGTCAAAAGCCAATGCTGGTGACGCCATTGCTCTCTCACCGGACCCGCCCGTTGTACCGTCCCCTGCCCCCAAGGGCTACACTTATGTGCCATATTACAAAGAGGCCCCCAAGAACATCTCCTCGAACATCAATGTCCGGGCCATCATACAAGGATCAAGACGGCTGCAAGGCCCTTGTCACAACGGCGACAAACCCAATGAGGCGATGATAAGCGAGGTCATCTTGGTGGAAAAAGCGTTTGGGGACCCTGAGGAATGCCCAAAATGGGTAGAGTCGATGAAGGCTGAAAAGCAGTTGCTACTTATGCACGAGACTGGAATTTTGGTTCCTTGGCCAACGGACAACAAAGTCATTGGTGGAATGTGGCGCCTGGTGCGAAAAAAAAAGGAATTTGGAGAGACCACCCGACGAAAAACAAGATGGGTTTGTTTTGGGAATCATCAGGAATATCCCCGGCGCTACCTGGACACGTACTTGTTGGTGGGTTGAAGTGAATCATTCAGAGCCCTTCTGTTGGCAGCGGTCCATCACGGCTGGCATGTATATCAATTCGACGTTGAGACGGCGTTTCTGTACGGCAATATCGACGCGGTAATACAAGTAGCGCAGGTGGCGGGCTTCGAGGTGCCGGGAAAGGAGGATTGGGTGTGGAAGCTCAACAAATCCCTGTACGGTACCAAACAGGCACCAAGATGCTGGAGGGCCCACCTTGCGAAGACGTTGCTATCTCTTGGTATGACTCCATTGGTTGGTGATGAATCAATATTCGTGAACAAAACCAAGTCAATGCGCATGCACTTGCACGTGGATGACGGGTTGGTGGTCAGAGCAAACCGGGAAGAGATCAAACGGTTCCTGAAACTTCTGGGGGGGACTTATAAGATAAAGCTTCAAGAACGGCCGACTCAACACCTAGGATACACCCTTGAATGGAATCAAGACGGCTTGCTAAAGCTCCACCAGCAGGACTTCACCAAGAAGGCACTAAGGGACTTTGGATTTGAACACCTCAATGCGGTAAAGGCACCTGCTCCAATGAATATACATGATGTTGTGGCTCAAGACTCACCCGAGTTCAATGTGAAGACTATGCAGAAAGCGCTGGGCACACTCATACACCTAGCCATTCACACAAGGCCAGACATTCAGTTTACAGTCAACCTGCTCTCTCAGTTCGCAAACAAACCGACTCAAACCCATTGGAAAATGGTGAAACATCTGTTCCAATACCTACAAGGAACAAAATCGGTGGGTATCTTATTCACAAAATCTGTCAACCCTGACAATCAGGTATGCGGATGGGCAGATGCGGATTACGGACAATCAGTCACCACCCAAAAGTTGACCTCAGGTTACGTAGTTACACTTTACGGAAACCCAATCAGCTGGACCACAAAGAAACAGTCAATCGTAGCTCAATCCACGACCGAGGCGGAGTTTGTGGCAATCAACCTTTGCGCAAAACAAATCAGGTGGCTGTCAACCCTCATCATAGGCATAGGCATCCCAATCTCGAAGCAGAAAATAAAGAAAAACAACCAGGGGGCAAACTTTATAAGTAAGGAAGCCCAACTAAACCCTAACTCACGGCACATTGAGATCCGATTCCAATATGTGCGTGACCTCGTATCCAAATCACTACTATCCGTTGAACACACCCCAACGGACAAGATGATAGCGGACATACTCACAAAGCCGCTAGGGTATGTAAAAGTGATACAGGCAAGACTGCAACTACACCTCACCACCGCTGGATCTAGGAGGAGTGTTAACTGAAGACCCAGCGGAATATCCGCAGTTTCTGTTGCGCAGCTCCATCTCAGATGCCACGGGCGCGACTAGAGACACCACGCTCCTATCCATCCGAGTTTCCGCCAGTAAACCCAGTTCCTCATCCTCTCCTCCGCAATCTAAGTCCCTTCCTTTCTTTCCATCATCCCGAATCCACCCAGCCAATCAACCGTACCGCACGCAAACCAAACTTGGCACCGTATCCAGATCAAGGAGGAGTAAGCCGCGTCAACTCCTTCCTGAGCACGCCACGCCGAGCACGCTAGTAGTGCCTTCAGCTCAGGTGACTTCTCAATCCTCATTTTCACTCACTGTGTCTCAATCTTGTCATCTATTCTTTCCTCAATTTCAATGTGACTCAATCTTGACTGTCTTTCTACCTCAATCTGTCTTGTGTCTCTCAATCATACTGTTACAAGAGTTTTTTGCTATTGAATTGAAATAAAGAGGCTCTTGAGAAATTAACATTTAGGAGTTATTTCTTATTTATCTGACTTACCTCTTTTTTGTTTCTTCAAAGAGAAACAGGTCTCTACCAAAAATGGTATTTTGGGCTCCTCAATAATATTGAATTGTGCAAAAAATTTAAATCCTGTGCCCAAAGATGACAAGATTGAAAATCTATAAATATTTCAAGACTCTTGACCTATGGTTTACCATGAATTTTCCGACATATTTTCAGATTTAAAAGCAGATAAACTGCTTCCCTCACCTTCTTAGGATCTCAGGATAAAACTAACTGGCCCACTTCTCTTGCGCAGACCACTCTACTCCTCTCAAAGGAACAATTAACCTCACTTCAACAATACATTTCCGAAAATGTATCAAAATGATTTCTTCAAACAAGCAATTCAAAAACCAGCTTTCCCTTCCTATTTTTCCCAAAGAAAGAAGGAAGCCTTTCTGTTTGCGTTGACTACAGGAAACTGAACCACATAACCCAAAAGAATGACTTTCAAGTGCCAACTAAGTTGGCCCTCCTCACTCTCTTCCTTGGAGCTATTTATTTCTGAAAGTTAGAGCTTCAAGGCACCTATAAATGGGGGGGGAATGGAAGGGAGTGGAATGAAAGAGAGTGGAATGGAAGGCCAAGATCAAGGGAGCCAGGTACAAGTCAAAGCACCTATCAAAACTGATGCAAGGCCATTAACTGGAGACAATGGAAAGGTTTTTCAAGAGGCCAAAGGAAGAGAGCCCATGAGGAGCTCTTGAAGGAAGGTTGATGGAATGCTTGGCCAAAGAGGGCTCTGACTAAAAGGTGGAAAGAAATCTTTGAAAGGCTCCCAGTGACACAAGTAATGGTGTTGCAGCGAATTTCTTCTTTGATAAAAACAAGGATTTGGATGAATTTAGGTTGATGGTAGGGGAATTGAACACAAATTTAGAGGAAGCAGAAAAATAAATAAAGGAAATTTTTTAAAAAATTTATTCTATTTAAAATCTTATTTTCTTATAACATATATGTTATTTTATTATTATTGTTATATATTTTTTTAATTATTATTTGAAATAAACAAACTGAAAGAATAACAATATTGTGAAAACCAACTGGATCAATTTTTAGAAATTGAAAAAGAAGTAAAGTAAGGAAGTGGGATGAGATTGATGGGATGGAGTGAGATGGAAGTGAGGAATGGGATTGGAATCATGATTGGCAAGTTTTTCAAGGTTAACTTGCATGAAAGTCTCAAGCCAAATTGGAAGAGTTGCAAAGATGATGGGCTGGTTCCCACAAGGTGAAAGCTTTGTTGGGCTGGAAGCCAGTCCATTCAAAAAGGTATTGAAGTTTTCCTTTGCATAACCTGGAATCCATAATACAAATTACTTCCCACTCTAACTAATCTTGAACATTTACCAGTTCAGGAGGGGGATGAGTCTTTCCTGGTTATAAGAATCAAGCTGGCATTAGGAGAGACACATGAAAGAAGAGGTGGATACCTTTCCCTTTTTCAGGTAGGGTGAGTTTAAAAGAGTTAGGGGAAATGACTGATTTGCCTTTAAGGTGCCAATTTTCCTTTCAGAGAGCTTTTGGGTTGGTCAAGTACTGCAAATATTGCAAGCATTGAGCCACACCTGATCTCCTACTGGGAATGTTGGGCCAAAGTGAAAAGTAAATCTGCTTGTTCCTTGTAGCACTGGTTTGCCCCTTCAAGGTTGTTTCAAAGTTGGTTTTGAAGAGAGTGAATGTGATTAAGGTAATTGGTGGCAGGTTGAGAAGGTGCTACCTGAATAGAAGAGAAAGTTGGGTTCCTACCATAAAAAGTCTGGAAGGGTGACTGTTTGGTGGAGGAATGAATGGAGTTGTTGTAGGCAAACTTGGCTAATGGGAGGCATTGCAACCAGTTGTCCTGTTGGTATGCAAGTTACATCCAAAGATACTGTTTGAGGATCTGATTGAATCGCTTGGTTTTCCCATCCGTTTCCGGGTGGTGAGCCATTGATAAATTGCGAGTGATCCGCAAATTTTGGCAAAGCAAGGTCCAGAAGGTAGAGACAAAAAAAGATCCAGAATCACTAATTATGTTATCAGGGAGACCATTTTTTGAGAATACATATTATATGATTAAATTAGCTGAGTCTTCTGAGGAGGCCATCAAATTACTTCTAAGGAATAAAGCCATCTTTGAGAAGCGATTTACTACTACTAAAAGAGAATCATGACCACTAGAAATAGGTAATTACTAATGAAATCCATAGAAAGAAAGTGCCAAGGAATATGCGGAATGGGAAGTGGCTGAAGAAGCACATACTTCAAGTGTTTTGAGGAATTGTTACAATTAAAATAAAAGCACGCTTTAACATAGTTTTTTACTTCCTTGGTCATACCGGGCCAGTAGAAGTCTCATGCAATCAATTGGTAGGTTTTATCATGCCCATGATGACCAGCAAGTGGAGAATCATTCATTGAATCAAAGATATCTAAATTAATGTTAGGATTATCTGGTACTAATATATGGTCCTTATAAACTAAATAACCATTTTTGTCAATACTGTAACCACTATCTAATATATTTGCACTCTTGCAAAGCTTGGTAAACTTGGGATTTTTGAGTTCATCTTTTTTTAGTTTGAAAGCTGTATCTCAAAGGTGAGTGATGATGGAACTGAGTTGGGAAGATTGGATTGAGAAAAGGATCCTAACTTTTTCAGGTTTTTTGTTGGCAAAGCTGCTCCCCCCCCCCCCCTGGGTAAACATTTTCCCAATGTGATAAAGCATCAGGGGCTACCTCTTGTTTCCCAGGAGGGCATGTGATTGTAAAGTTGAACTTGGAGGATTATTTGGCCCATCATGCCTGTCTGCATGTAGGGACTTTTGAGCTCATGAAATATTTTAAAGAATTGTGATCAGTTAGGACTTCAAAGGGTTCCATAAGACTCAAAAGTTATGAATGCCATTTTTTCAAGCAAAAAAATATGGAATCAAGTTCCTTGTCATGAATCTATTAATTAAGCTCTGCAGCAAGAAATTTGCAAGACTCAAAAGCTAAAGGATGAAAAAGGGAAGAAGCAAAAGAAAACTGCAAGATTACTCCTGCAACCGCATAGTTGCTTGCATCCGTTTCTACAATTGTTCCAGCTAGCCCGTTGAAGTGAGCAAGTATTGGAGTAGTAGTGAATGATTTCTTCAGAGCTTCAAACTCTAGAGCAGCTTTCTCTGTAAAAACAAAATGAGTTTCTTTTTGAAGAATTTTAGTAAGGTTTACGGTTTTTGTGGCATAATTCTCAATAAACCTCCTGAAAAATTACTGAAACTGAGGAAAACATGAAGTTATTTGACAAAAGAAGGTGGGGCCATTCCAATATGCGCTGGCTCTTGGCTGGATCCATTGATTGTTGATGTAAGGGACTGAAAGAAATATTTATTTTGTGAGTTAAAAGAGATAAATAAAAGAAATGAATACAAAGAAGGAGATAATAAGGAGCCAGAAAATGGAAGGAAAAGAAACAGAAAGAAGGCCAAGCAGTAGTGAAGTGGAAACAATGATAGTGGTAAGTTTATGAAAAGTATCACCAATCTTGTGCGTTTGGTTTAGGCTGAGTGGAATAGTTAGTAGAGTTGGGTGACAAAGATCCTGGATTGATAAATCTAGATGATGGAGTTAGATACTTGAGGGTTCTAGTAAATCTTGAGGAGATGAATAGACATGAATTAACTGACATGGAAGACTGAAGAGCCCTGGGGCTAATCATGATCCTCTATGCGAGGAGTTATAGTCTTGAGTGCTTCACATTTGGAGTGTGGACAGCTGAGTGATGGCTGTGGGGGACAAGTGGTAAACACAGACAAAATGAAGTAATAGAATGAATAGACAAGACATAAAGAAACACAACATGGCAAGATGAAAAAAGATATAAAGAAATGAAAAATTCACAGCCTCCCTTGTTTTTATCTTGAGTTTATTCTAAATTGACTAGCTTGAGACAGGCTTCCAAATTGATTCTGGCTAGAGGTTAAATAAGAAAGTCAGCCAAATTGGCTGATTAGGACACCTTTATAAGGGTTATTTCCTTAGCTTTGATTTCTTCTCAAACAAAATGATACCACAGCTCCATATGTTTGGTCCTGAAGCCGGAGTGATTTGCTTGTTGCATTGCAAGTTTGATACAGCCCTCATTTTCTTTTTGGATTTGGGTGGGTTCACTTAGAGAATCTTAAAATAACTTGCAAATGAAATGTTTTAGCCATTTGATCTCTTTGATGCTGTCAGCCACATCATTGTACTTGGCTTTGGTGTTTGAAGGAGACAGTGGGTTGCTTGCGCAACTTCCAGCTGATCAGGTTTCCCTTCCAGGTGACTATAATACCCATCACTGAACATCGGGTCATTGGGAAAGTGGCCCAGTTTGATTCAACAAAGGAGGCAAGATGTTTGTTGGACAAGGTGTTTTTGAAGACTATGCCCTTATCAGGTGTATGTTAAAGGTAGTTGAGAACAGTCAATGCTGTGTCATAGTGAACCTTGTTTGGTTTGTTGAGGAACTGAGAGAGGTAGTTAGTTGGGAAGGTAATATCTGGTCAAGAGTTGACCCTGATTTATAATAATTCACCCACAATTTTCCTGTAGTTTAGGCGTAGGTTTTCAAATTTTCTGGCTTCTGTGTCCTTTTCACTTTGAAGTTTTGCTTAAAGCTTGAAAGGGGTAGAGTGAAGTTTGTATGGGGAAGTGGGTATTTATCAGTTAATTTGGAGATATAAAAGTGTTGAGAGAGTTTTACTTGGTTGTTGGAGACAGAGATGTTGAGTCCTAACAGAAGTGAGACTTGACCTAAGTACTTGCATTAGAATTTTGACTCAATGAGGCGAACAAAGGAGCTGGGATTTTTACTAAATATGGTGATGACATCAACATGGATGTAGAGAAAGGTGTTGCTATTCCAGAAGGAAAAGTAGTAACTTGCACTTTTAGTAAAGCCAAATCAGTGATCCAGGAAGTCATGGTGTTATACCAGGCTTGCGGTGCTTGCTCGAGGCCCTAGAGAGACTGGTTCAACATGAGGGTTTTCCAAGGTCAAATAGAGACATTGTGTGGAGGCAAGATAAAAATCCTTTTGGATAGAGGTGCATTAAGAAATGCAGATTTTAAATCAAGTTGGTGCAAGCTGAAATTGTTTTGGATAGGAAAGGCAATGAGAAGTCACAAGGAGGTTTTTTCTCCAGTGGGAGAGAAGATAGAGTTGAAGTTAATTCCTTCTTATTGCTTGAATTCTTGACCACAAAATCTTGCTTTGAATTTGGTGATGTGATTATTGGAATATTGCTTGGTCTGGAAGACCCAGGCACACCATAGTTTGTTGAAATTGTGAAATTCATAAAAATCTTCCCAAATCTTGTAGCTCATAAGATTGGATATTTCAGGTCCATGGCAGCCAGCCATTCATTCTGAAACTTTCTTGACAAAGCTTGTGGAAGTTTTTTTGGATCTTGATAGCTGTTTTAAATCAAATAGACCAGAGGCCAATCTTGCTGGTGAAGGGGAAGGATGTTGTTGGTGGAGATAATATCCAACCTGGGTTTTGCTGGAGACAGGTGTATCATAGAATCAGGGTAAGAAAAAGGAATGGCCGAAGGCACAAAAGAAGTAGAAGAGACATCAGAAGGAGGTATTGGAACATTGTAAATTGCCGTGGACTGAAGGAAATGAGAAAATAGAAGGATTTCTGAGGAAGAGAATTGAGGAGTAGTGGAGTTGGAGGAATGGAGTCCAGGAGAGGAATGAAAGAAGTTGGATTCACGTAATTTTGCGTCTGGGTTGCAGACAATTTTCCGGGATGAAGGATTCCATATGCAATAGGTGGAAAGATCATTAGAGTAGCCAACAAAGATACCTTTGAAACTTTTTTGATTCATCTTGGAGGTTTGCAGTTGCTTGGGTACGCGAATGTAGGCTGTGAACCAAAATGTTTGTAATTGATCATAATTATGTTTTCAATGATACCACAAGGTGTAAGGGATTTGATCCTTGTTAGAGGAGACTGGAAAGAGGTTAAGAAGGTGGGAAGCTGTGGTGAAAGCTTCAGACCAGAAGGAAGGAGGGAGTTTACAGTTGTGGAGGAGGCATTGAGCTTTTTCAAGGATTGCTTGGTTGTTGCTTTTGGCATAACTGTTGTTTATGGGAGTTTAAGGTAGAGAGAAATGTTGGAAAATTCCCGCATTGTTGCAGTAACTGGCAAGCTCCATCCCAGTGAAATCTACCCCGTTTTCCAATATGATGTGGACTACTTTAGTGTTCAGTTGCCTTTCGGACCTGAAAATGAAGTCTTTGATGGCCGTGGCGGCTAGATACTTGGAAGGTAATATTGAGACCAACTTGAATCTTGTAAATTGGTCTATAATTGACAAAAAATATTTTCCACCCCCATGTGAATTGACAGAAAAAGTACCAACTAGGTCTAGGTGAAGAGCCTCAAGAGGTCAACTGACCGGTTTGAAGTGGCTGTTGAACGGATTCCTAGTTAGTTTACAATGGAGACAGGTGGAGCAGTTAGACTTGGGGGTTGGTTTAAGTTGACAATAGATCTTGTTAATGGATTGATGTCCAGGATTTCCTAGTTGATTGTGGATGCTATTCAGCGAGGCATTGCAGTTTAGACTTAGTTTCTTGTAGGACTTGAAACTGATACCAATTAGCTCTAGGAGTGAGTTTTGCATCAAGCCAATGATGTTGAATTTATCTATGTAGATGTCAGAGCCCAAACGACCAATTTTTTTGATTCTGGTGACAGAATGGTTTAGTTTGGACAGCCATATCAGACTTCTTTTGAGCTCAGGAACAAGCAGTACGTCATGTAGCTTCAGAGTACTTCCTTTGTGGTTGATGAGAAGAGCCTCTCATATTCCAGTTGAAATTAGTGGAGCATTGTCATTGCCTGTGCCTATGGTGATTCTAGTGGGCAAGATGTTGGTGACATAATTGACTTTTATGATGATGTGATGCGTGGCGCCTGAGTCAAGTACTGGGCAAAGGGGAAAGTTGGTGGAAAAATTGGTTTTCTGGTAGATTTTTGCGATATAATATGCTTGGGGAGTGTCTGGTTGAGGATTATCCAGAGAGGTATTGGACTTGCTAAGATAGGAGGAGCTTTTGAATCTTTCTGGATGCAAATGGGGATGAAGATTCCAAAACCCACTTTCAGGGTGTTCAGCAAGAGGGTAATGGTGTCCCTTAGAGCAGGGGTGCTTTGGACTGGTTTTCTTGCTCTTCATTTTGTTTTTCAGAAGGGCGGTTGAGGTTGAGTCCCCATTGTGCAAGGGAATTTAGGATCTAGACGCTTCCAGGTGAGTTACTTCCCTGATTTTGTCAAGAAATAGAGAGGGGATTTGTAAGAGGTTGTTGTTGAAAAGGATTGAATAAACAAGGTGATAAAAATTGGCAGTCAACTTAGCCAGGATTGTATAGCCTTGGATGTCTGTGGGGACTTCCAACTGGACTATTGACTGTTTTTTCATGAGCTTTTGGCATTCTCAGATGTAGGTTGAAAGATCTTGATTGAATTGATAGCAGATAATATTCAACCATATTTGACCTTGGTTGTTTGTTGATTGAGAGGCGTAGCAAGTTTGGATGTTGGTCCAGATGACATTTGGTTTGATTGGTAGGGTTGATGATGGCATTGAAAGTGGTGTCCCCAACATGTTGTATTATTATGTTGGCTGCCTTGTTAGCTTTCATCCATTCCGGTGCAGTAGTGGGAATAATTACTTTGCCTTCTTCAGTGTTCTTGATGTATTGCATCAGTTCACAATGTTGTAGATCAATTTTGATACAAATATCCCAGGAAGAGATATTAATTTCATTTAGGAGTGTGATATTTAACTGTTTTTTTGAGTCTTTCTTGTCCGAAATATTTTCAAGTCTGCTTGGCTGAGGCTGAGTCAAGTGGTACTGTAAATATTTTGATGTAAGAGAATGAAAGAAAGATTTATTTTGTGAGTTCAAAGAAATACATAAAATAAATGAATACAAAGAAGGAGACAATAAGGCGCCAGAAAATGGAAGGAAAAAAACCTGAAAGAAAGGCAAGCAGTAGTGAGGCTGAAACAATGGTGTGGTGTTCCTTTATGGACACAAGTTGGGATAGGCTACGCGCTGCGCAATCAGCAGTAGTCAAACCGGGCTCAGAATCTGAGGCGCAAGGTGCATTGTGTTGGATTGGAAAGACCGCTGGATCACGGGGATACACCCCGGATATCTGGAACGGCGGGCAATACAGACGGGATATGGGTTAGGGGATGCGGGATATGGATTATGGGAACAGAGAGATAAGAGTCAGGCTAGGGTTATGTACTTAAAGGTTGTGTTTCATCATTCTTGCTTACTTGCGGTTGTACTTAGGTTAGGTTTGAGAGGGAGAACTCAAATACCTCACTCTAAATTCAGGGTTGTAAGGGGGGGATCAGATCTTATCTTATCACAGAGGATGGGAAGAATTGAAGGAAAAAGGAACAAGGAAAACATCTTATTATTCTTTATCTCTCTCTACCTCTCTCTTTAACTCATTTCATCCAACCTCCTTACAGATGCTTGGACCATGAACTCTCAAACTTGAGGACAACTAGGGGATTTTCAACCCTCTTTGTTTCCACATCTGGAGGTCTGGCTGGGAAGTCTTTTTTCAAAGTCTCTCAAAGGTATCCAAGATGCTACCAGCAGTTGCCCCTCCTTTTTCATCCTCCTCACACCATCTTCCAATCAATCCAAATGACTACAGTCACATTTGATTCAACGCTGCGGGTGTTCAGCAATTCATCTCACAATATGAATTGATTGCAGACTCCAAAGACACATCAGATTCCAACAGGGCGCGCCATGTTGTCCTGTTCATCATGAACGTGTGGGACAATTGGGACATAGAAGAGTGGGGGGCTGCCAAAACTGAACGTGGACATGTTGGCAAGATGGGGGAAGCACTATCCTTGTTTTTGACAGGGCAATTTCAAGAAAGCCACAGAATTGAATTACGGTGCAGCTCCACCACCCGCAACCATCCCTTGGGTTAGAAAACTTGCAGAGCTGGAAAGGGACCTCAAGATATATTTGAAGGTTCTTCAGCTTCCTAGCACGCCTGCCCCTTTGGTGTGCACATATGGGGACAATGAAGGCTGTTGGTAATTGGGACACAAGAACCAGACTATGGATTTAAAAGCTGGATTGGTTTCCGCAGAGGAGACAGGTATGTGTTGGGAAAGCAGAGTGGAAAGTAAAGGAGAGTTACGCTCCTAAGTTGTCCACAAGTCCGGAAGTTATTGGTCTAGGTGTCTGTAAGGAGGTTGGATGCAATGAGTTCTTGACTTTAGTGAGATAAAAAGAGATAATGAGATATATTCCTTTCCCCCCCAATCCTTCCTATTCCATTCCTTTGTGGTCTTCTCAATGATTATAGATTGATGGATAGATGGGTAGATGATCATAACCCAACCAAGAGTTGAGGGTGAGGACTTGGGTCCCCCCCTTCAACCCTAACCTAAGTACAACCACAAACGCAAAAGAACAATGAAACACAACCCCTAGGCACATAACCCTAGCCCAACCCTACCCCTCCATCCCTTGCCCCATAACCCATGCCCCTTGATATCAATGTACGCCCGGTTTGTCCTTCTCATGGCACGGCCCTCCGCCGCGCCCTACTCAGAGCCCCCTGGTTTGCCTGCCCGCGCGCCCTTGGGGTCTGCAAGTCGGCCCGCGCGCACCTAACCCCCAATTTCCCCGCCCTTGCCTTTCGGACTAGCCACCCACAAGCTTGGTTGGGCCGGCTCCATCACTTGGTCCGCCTTTCCTGGGCGGGTCACGGCCCGGCACCCTCAGAGTAGGCCTGGCCAGCACCTGGTGCTGATCCCCGCAATTCCTACTGCTGAGCCCGCAGCGGCTGCTGCTGAGCCCTCAGAAGGCACTGCTGAGACCGCGCGCACCCAAGTGCTGAGCCCGACCTACCCAACTTCTGAGCGCGCAGCCCGCGACGCAGCTCTCAACCCAAGGTTATAAATACAACACCACATCCCCCCCAAGTTGAGTTCTGTCCCCAGAGGTCTCCCATTGCTGCCTCTCCCCCATCACACTACCAACCCACCTCTCCCCCACCCACCCCAGCTCACCCCAGCCCCTCCTCCCCTGCCGCTCCATCGCCATCATGATCCCCTGCAACTTCTGCTCCCGGAACAGGCTTGCGTGCTTGATTGTTCCTGGTCAAAGCGCCTGCACTTCTTGCCGTTGTGGCCATTGCCGCTGCTTGCTTGGCGAGGGAATGCCGTGTCCTCCTCCTCAATTCGGTTCCCATCCCCGGCCGCGCAAGAGGGCCCGTCCGGACCCATTTGTGGTTTTGGAAAATGAAACAATCTTTGAGGACTCGTGGACTCCGCCCGGATTGCCTCATGCCTGCTCCCCCCCAGGACTGATCCGCGACTCTGCCTCCCCATTCCGCCGCGCAGGGCCCCCACAGAAGGAGGACTACCCAAAATTTGCGGCTTATTGGTCCGCCTTATGGCTCTGGGCGGACCTTGTTTGGGTCACGCAAGGCAGAAGGGAACCGCGCATCAATGAAATCCTCCAACGCCACGCTGGCCCTCCTCTGGTCCCTACCCCAGCCCCGGCTCCTCCCCCAACTCCGGCTCCTCCTATGACTCCGGCTCCTCTTCCGACTCTGGCTCCTCCTTACTTGTCGGACTTGGACAAGAGGCCCCCAACCCTGCGGGGCACCCCTTGGCCACGCGCTTTGCCGGTTGTTATCTCATTGTTGCCTCCTGCTGGACCAACCCCCCCAATTGTCCACTGGGGGCACCTTCTTCACCAGTCCTGCCCCCTCCCAGCCCACCCAAGATTCTGGATATCCCCGTTTTCCCGGCTATTCCGCTTGCAAGGTTTGATGCGGACGGACTCCTTTGGCTGTTCCTGGAAACCCCTTGCGCCCACACCACCGGCGACCAAGGGGAACTCTTGGCGGTCTTCTGTACCCTAGCCACAGCGGCTTGCGCGGATGCAGAGGAGGTGATGAGGACTCGTCCGACGTAGACAAATTGCTTCCCCCCCTTTCTTCCTTTTCATCTTGTATCCTATTTGGCGCCTTTATGCAAAGAAATAAACTTTTGCCGCGCCATCCTGAGTAGCCTCCCGGCTAGTGAGAACCTTTGAGCACAGGATCCACGTCTTGAAGGCTATCCGCGCCAGTGAGAGCAAGAGTGAGTGAGAAAGAGGATGAGTGAAATTAAAGTCCACACCCCCGTCCTGAGCCAACAAAGTTCCCCGGAAGGTACCTGGACCGCCCCAGCCAAACTGCCACACAGTTCCCCGTACCCAATCCTGCAACAAAAGCAAAAATCCTACACCATCACGCGCACAGTCATCCAAGAGAGGCAAAGAAGGAAGTTGAGAAAACAAACATTCTGGGGTGTCTAGCTGTTCCGGCTGTGAACCGGCTAGGACACCCCCTCACTAAATCAGACCTGTCCCATACGTGTCCCCGGCCAAGAGGAAAAAAGGAAAAGAACCAAGCCCATAAAAAAAAAGGAAACCAAAACACAAAAAAAAAACGGAAAGAATTTTTTTTTTTTTTTTTTTTTTTTTTTTTTTTTTTTTTTTTTTTTTTTTAGGGCCTCCGCTCCTTGTCCCGCATTTCGCAATCTTCAGGGCTTGTCCTCGTGTTTAAAGACCCATCTAACGCCGCGCCCATGACCCTGTGATAAATCATAACCAAAACCAGTACCAATCCAAGAGGCCAATCAAATATAAAAGAAGTAGGAGAACAGACATTCTGGGGTGTCTAGTTATTCTGGCTGTGAAACGGCTAGGAAACCCCCTCACCAAATCAGACCTTTACCCTACTCGCGTCCCCCCCCCAAGTTGATGGCTGTCCCCAGCCGTTTGTAGCCTTTTTCTCCTCCGAGGTGGCGCGTCACGCGGGGGCTCCTCCTCGGACAAAGGATCTGGCCCGTCCACTGATCCTGAACTTCCGACACCGTCCCCTGCGTTTGCCCCATCCCCAGCCCTCTCTTCAAAGGAGGTGGAGCCGCGCGCAAAGAAACGCTTCACGTGCATGGCCGCGGCCTTCCCTTTGAGCAGCGCCCCGTCCAATTCCTCGAGCTGGTAGCTCCCGCCCTCAAACTTGGATGCCACGCAGAAGGGGCCGTTCCATTGGTTTGCAAAAAGTTTTCCCCACTCAGATTCCAGACTCTGGTTGTACAACAAAACCAAGTCACCCTTCTGCAGCAGATCCCGGAGGCGGTGGGAGCAGCGCTTGTCCCAATAGCGGAACAAAGCCATCCTTGTCTTCTGCAACCTTTCAGCGGCCTTTGCAAGGGTCTTTTCCCGTCGGAGAAGCTGTTTGGCGCGCGCTTCCACAAGTTCTGCGGAGTTCTTCACCTTCCACCAGTCAATTCCCAAGAAGGTTTTGAGCTTGATGTCCACCAGAAGCACCGGAAGCTTTCCATAGAGAAGTTTGTAAGGCAAGTAGCCCGTCCAGCGTTTGACCAAGATCCTGTCCGCAAAGAGGACCGCCAGAAGGGCCTCCTGCCACCATTTACCGTCCTCCCCACACATCTTTACCCAGGCGTCCTTAATGAGCTGATGGTCGCGTTTGATCATCCCAGCACCCTCCGGATAGTATTCTGTGAACCGCCTAAACTTAGCTCCGCAACTCTGGACCAGTGCCATCAAGCGCCCCCGGAACTCCGCGCCTCCGTCAACAGTGACCAAGCAAAGCAAACCGTACCATGCAAACCAATCCTCCTCCAAGAATTGAGAAACCTTCTCCGCCAACAACTTCACCAGAGGACAAGCCTTGACCAAACCTGACAGATTGTCCCGCGCAACCAGCAGGTAGGCAAACTTCCCTGCCTTTATGTGGACCACGTTGAGGCAGACCCGCCTGAACAATGCGTCCTCCCCCATAGGGTGACCCACCTCCCTGGGCAACCTAGAACTCCTCCATTTACACGCTTCACAAGACTTCACCCATTCCCGTACCGCGCGCACCACACCCAGCCACCAGAACCTTTCCTTCACCCGCCTCCGCCTTTTGATCTCACCCTGGTGCCAAAGGTTGTCGTGGAGACAACTCAGAATCATTTCCTGGTCCCTCCTTGATGTTGCGACCACCAAAGGCACCGGGGTACTTCCTTGCCACAGTTGCCCGTCCTGCATGTAGAATTTGGTTCTCCGCCGCTTTGCCCACCAAATTTCTGTTCCTGACGGGTCCTTGGGAAACGGGAGATCCCGCAAGAAGGAGCACAAGATTGCGTAGCGCCCGGACTGCTGCAGCGGAAGGGTCACCTCTGTCTCCATCATACCAAAGCAAATAACCGGAGACTCCACGTCCAAGGGCTCCGCCCCCTCAAATGGATCCTCCCGCGGATACCGCAAAAGCGCGTTGGAAATTGTGAACGCCTTCCCTGGAACATGAATCACGCCAAAATTGAAGAGCTGGAGAAACGCCAACCACCTAGTCATAGAAGTGTTTGTCAGCATTGGAGAATTGATCATCCTTGCCAGGGCCTCTGCGTCGACCAGAAGCTTGAAGTGCACCCCCCAGAGCAGGTGCTGAAGCCTCCGCACGATTTTGGTGACTCCCCATAATTCTAACTTTGGCTGCAAGTACCAACTCTCCGTTGCTGTAAAAGTCACAGACTTGTAGAGAACCAGCCTATCCTTACCATCCTCCTCCTGCATCAGGACACCGCCCGCGCCAAAATTGTTGGAGTCAACAGCCAAGCCGATCCCTCCCGCGTTGTAGTCAAGGTTGCAGAGGACAATGTTGTGGCCCACAATCTCCTTGAGCTTTGCAAAGGAAGTTTCACACTGCGTTGTCCATTCCCATGCCGCGCCTTTCTGGGTCAGCGCACGCAGCGGACTTGCAACTTCCCCAAACCGTTTGATGAACATGCGAACATAGCTGCACAGTCCCAGGAATTGGAGAATATGCAAGGGCGTCCGCGGGGTTGGCCATTTGAGGACTTTGTTTTGTTTCTTTGCCGCAATTCTCCTGCCGTCAAAAGCCACCACATGGCCTAGCACTTCCAATGCCAGAAAACAAACTGCCAACTTACCCCCCAATACCATAAGTCCTGCCTCCTCAATCCAAAACAAGACCTGCTCTAATGTCTGCGCGTACTCCAAGATGAAGCGGCGGATCTTTGGGGCCTCCTCTAGCACTGCACCCCCGTAATCCTTCTTTGGTCCTTTGATTCCGGCGTTGTTGATGAAGATCAGAACCCTGTCCGGTATGTTGTCCCGCAGGATCCACGTCATCTGGGCTTCATATACCGCCACCAAGTGTGTTGCCCCCTGCGGCAAATGTGTCAGCTGCATCCTTCCCAATCCTGTCTCAAAAGCAGTTAGCAGCCGCAAGTTGGGATGGAGCTTGTGCTGATCATACCCCCCAATTAAATCAACCAAACCATAACACGCCCGCCCCGCCATTGATTCCAGGAGCTTGTCCACGCGCAGAGGCAATCCCGCGTCCCGGATAGTGAACAAGTTAAGCCTCTGCAGGTTGTGAACAATCCTAAGCAACTTCCTGTCCTGTTTAACAACCGCAAAAATTGGGCTAGAGAAGCTTGATGTTGACTGCTTGTACAATCCCGTCCTCACACGCTCCCGTACAAGTTCCAAAAAGGGTTCCCGCACAATCCGAGGGATTGGTATTGGCTTGATTTTTGAGGGCTTGTGCGGCACCGTGGGTATTACATAGGGGTCGCCAACCTTGCCCTTGAGCAATCCACGCTTGTTGGGCCCGAAAGCAAGGGCCTTCTTGCGGAGCACCAACACCAATGCTAACAAATCCTTCTCCTCCATAATCAACCACCCCGCTGGCCCAAAATTCAGTGCCTCAATTCGCTTGTTTGTGATCCGCGCCAACCGTGTTACCCACCCAAACTTCCTCAACAGACTCACCCAGGGATCCCAAGACCAGGAGATTGGCCTCAGAGTCCTGTTCAGCCCCTGCGGCATGGGCTCATTCCGGAGCCGGACCTTTTGTGCCACAGGCTTGTATCCCCCCGCGTTGCACCTAACCATCCTTATGCGCCCGCCGTTGTTGTCGTGAATCCTGGAAACAATCAACCCGCGGCTCTTGCCTTTGCTCACAAGTGTGGCACTATGGTAGGGTTTTTGAAAGACAGTACCTTCCAGTGGTGCATACTGAGGAAGGGGACTTACTTCTGCCGCTTGCGCCCTCCGCGCACTTACTTCCGCCTTTTGCTCCTCCCTAGTTGACCGCCCGCATGAGGCCAGAGCTTGCCCCGCGCAGTACCCACGGTTGACTAGGAAAAACCCTCGGCAGGGCGGCCCTCACGGTTTTCCCCACTTTCATACTCTGCCTCTTCGCCAAAGCCTCCAATCGCACCCATTTCCCCTTCCCATGGTTGGAGATCTTTGTCTCAAACCTTTCCCCAGACGCCTCCTCCACCATCAGCGCCTCCGTCACTTCCTCCGCGTTGAACGTCATTTGGGCCCGGAATCCAAACATGAATGGCCAACCCAAAATCACGTCACCGCACTCAACCAAGAGGAACAACAGTGGCTTCCGAACCTTTGCAACCTCCACCTCTTCTTCCTCCACCACCCCATCTACCCAACATTCCCCCCCATTGAGCGCCCGCAAGCCCATAGCTCACTTTCTCTGCACCAGGCCCAACTCATCCACCAGTTTAGACGGGAGCAGGTTGACCATCAACCCGCTGTCCACCATTGACCACACTTTCCTTCCTGCAATCTTCAATGAGACATAGGCGAGCGGCACTGACACGGCTTTGGATTGGCACAACTCCCTTTCCTTTTCCTCTGTCCCCGCATTCACGCGCTGCACTGTTTCCGGGATCCTGCGGCCCCTGTGCTCCTTCAGTTCCTGGACCAATTCCTTGAAAACCACCAGAGAGACGGTGGCCAGCTCCTGTAGCGTGAGAGGTATTGGTACCTCACTCCCCATCACTTGCCAAACGATTTCCCCGGCCTTCCTTCTTCCTCCGGAGCTGATCGCCAACACTTTGCCCCCCAACCCTTGCGTCCCAACCCTTGGAGCTTGATTCAATGGCTGCTCCTTGGAATCCAGGTCCATCTTTTCCAACACGACCCGCTTGTTTGCCGCCAACGCCCTAACTTCCGCCTCCACACGCGGTGCCAACCACATATTGGGCCCGGTGACAATCCCAAGGGACACCAGAGAGGCCCCTGCGGGTAAGGCCCTTGCCCTAACCTGCTCCACCGGCGGTGGCTGACCGGCCCCCAGGACCACCGGTTTGCCCAACAGAAATATGTAGGTCCCCCCGGATGCGCGAACCAACCCCTCGTTCATGTCCTTGGTCAGATCCGCACAACCAGACTTCCAATGAACTTTATTGCCACAATATGTGCACAGGCAAAACCAAAACCCCCCCTTTTGGCCGCTACTGGGCTGAAAGCCTCCTCTTGCATGGGGAGGCAGATTGCGCAAAAAAGCGGGAGGCAGAGCCTTTGGCTGGGCCGCCATCCAATTCATAAGTATCCACAAGTCCCGTAGCATGTCCGTTACCTTGTTTGCCGGTACTCCCATTGACTGCAAAGGGGCTACCGGCCGTTCCTCCGCTGGCGGATCCACAAGCGGTACCGGCTTCGGGGCCGGGGTGGAAGAGGCCGTCAGCTTGCTTGAACTTGCTGGGAACAACCAGGCCGTATCCTTGATCAGCTCTTCCAAGTTGATCTCACTCTTGACCGCCTGGTTGATTACACCCAAGCTTGGGAGGAGCGCGACGCTCCCATCCACTGACCACGTTACCAACCTGCACTTGAATAGGTAACGCTGGACCCGCGTGCAAAGTTGCGGCGCAAGCCCGCCACGGAAAACCCGCTTCATGGCCCCCGTCTGACCCGCCACCACCTGGTTCTTTTCTAGGTAACTATAAATTTGGTAGAACTGGGACTTGTACTTGGACAGATTGCTCCGCCTCCACACCCCACCTCAGGAAATTGCCTCACCGGCCGCTTGCTCAAAGTCCATCTCCCAAAAGCGGGGCTTGCGCTTCCCCCACCTCGCCATCATCTTTCCCGAGAGCCTTCCCCAGTCGCAAGCCTCATACCCTGACATATCCTCCACGTCCCGGAGCATATTCTTGTCCGCAATGAAGAGCATGACCGTGCCGACCTTTTCCTCACCTGTTGTGTTTTTGGAATCTGCAATATCCTCCAATGTTGCCAGAAAGCGCCCAATGTCTGCGGTGTTGAATTGGAGATGGGGGAAGTTCTGCGGCCTAAGCCACACCCGTTGCGGAACCTCAGCCACCTCCAAAGGCTCCGACCAAGGAGGAGCAAAACTGCCCGACCAAGTAGCTGGCGTTGGTAGAGGTTTTGGCCCCCCAGCTCCCGGCCGGAGAGGGAAAAAGGGTGGAAAATTCAATCCTGGAGTAGTTGTGGGCAGCATTGCACCCGCTAGCTTGGAGAGACCTAGACAAAAGATTACTTCCCGGCCAGACCCCCAGATGTGGAAAGTAAAGGAGAGTTACGCTCCTAAGTTGTCCGCAAGTCCGGAAGTTATTGGTCTAGGCGTCTGTAAGGAGGTTGGATGCAATGAGTTCTTGACTGTAGTGAGATAAAAAGAGATAATGAGATATATTCCTTTCCCCCCCAATCCTTCCAATTCCGTTCCTTGGTGGTCTTCTTGATGATGATAGATCAATGGATAGATGGGTAGATGATCATAACCCAACCCAGAGTTGAGGGTGAGGACTTGGGTCCCCCCCTTCAACCCTAACCTAAGTACAACCAAAAACACAAAATAACAATGAAACACAACCCCTAAGCACAGAACCCTAGCCCAACCCAACCCCTCCATCCCTTGCCCCATAACCCATGCCCCTTGATATCAACGTACGCCCGGTTCGTCCTCCTCATGGAACGGCCCTCCGCCGCGCCCTACTTGGAGCCCCCCGGTTTGCCCGCCCATGCTTGTCCGTGGACCTCGCAGTCCGCAAGTCGGCCCGCGCGCGCCTAACCCCCAATTGCCCCACTCTTGCCTTCTGGACTAGCCACCCGCAAGCTTGGTCGGGCCAGCTCCATCACTTGGTCCGCGTTTCCTAGGCGGGTCGCGGCCCGGCGCCCTCAGAGTAGGCCCAGCCCGCACCTGGTGCTGAGCCCCGCAATTCCTAGTGCTGAGCCCGCAGCAGCTGCTACTGAGCCCTCAGCAGGCACTGCTGAGACCGCGCGCACCCAAGTGCTGAGCCCGACCTACCCAACTGCTGATTGCGCAGCCGGCAACGCAGCTCTCAAACAAAAGTTTATAAATACAACACCACAGCGGGTCTTGGTGCAATTGGTTCAGCCTGTTGCTATGAAGCCAGCAAGGAAGAGGAACCAGGAGCGGATATTTTGCGCAAGTTGGGTCTTAAAATACGGATGCACCCAGGTAAGGTGCATATCATTGTGTAATCCGAATGGGATGCACAAATGGGCCTCCAAGAACCATTGGACATCACGTGGGGCATGTGGGCCTACGTGTATTTTATATTTTTTGGGCATTTGTGCCACAAAACACATTTTTAGGTCTATTGGGACATGGGCCTTAAAGGGCCCTTCAGGGTGGATGGGCCACCTTAGCAAGACAGGCTTATCTGGGGAAAATTTGGCTCAAGCTTTATTCTGGACATACTTGACCAGACGGGATGGCCCGCCAAAGTATGAATTTTGTGTTCTTTGGGCCTTGGCGGGCCATTGTGGCCGCTGCCCGTGTTGTGACCCATTGTGGCTGCTGCCCCTGTTGCAGCCTGCACGGGGCCGCTTTTTTCTTTCTGGGGCCCGTTTCAGGGCCCAACGGCACGCTCCAGGCCGTTGTATGGGGCAGGGGGCTGTGTCTGGAGTCCCCCCACCCGCTTGTGTGCAGGGCAGCCGCCCTGTTTGCGGCCGCAGGGGGCTGGCTGCCCCTACCTCCCTCCCTCCCCTTGCTTGGTTGCAGAGGGGAGAGGAGGCTGGCTGGTCCTCAACCAGCCAGGCTTGCCGCAATTAGGCGACCAGCAACATGGGGGGGGATTTAACCCCCCCCCTGTAAGTTTGACCAGATACAGGGTGTTTCTGGGTCCACCCTGGCCAATCTGAGGGCCAGGGGCTGGTTGCAGAAGGCAACCATCCATTTAAGTTGGTAAAAAGGGACCAATGAGGTCACAGAGGTAGAACAGGCTGGTTGTAAGGGAAAACCAGCCAGGTTATGAACAGCAACTAGGGCTGGTTCAGCCCAGTAAGGGTGGAAACACCAAATTCAACCAGTACATACTGGTCATTAGGGTTCAGGGAATAATGCCAAGTGGGCTGAGGAAGCCCAAACAAATTAGCAAGGCTTTTAGAGCCTGTAGAGCCCATTTGGGGTGGAATTTTTGCCTTTTGCTTCTCATTACATGAGCTTCACATGAGCACCATCTTTTTTATTTGAAAAGCTTTTCTCCCTGACGTTTTCCATGCATTCATTCACCAATTCATTCACATTCACAAGTGTGCCATTGCCTCTGCCTCATATTAATGATCAATCATAAGACATTATTGTCTCAGAATTTCATTTGCTTTAATTACTGCTCTTTGACTAAGATAAAGAATTCTCACACATTATCAGTACCATCATAATCATTACTTCCAAGCAGAATAGAGCCTTATACCTTACTCTGGACAACCTCAAAGACCTCAAGTTTTCCAAGAGGATGTCCTATATCCCAGAGTCTAGCTCCACCAAGATTGTTTTGAATGGTCAAAACTATAGTGCTTTGTCTGTCTTAATGGACAGTGAGATGGACAACAGTTTTTGTGGGGATATTATGGATGCAGATGAAACTTTTATCATTTAAGAGGTGGAGAGGAAGTCCTATCATCTTTTTCTTAGACATCTGGATGAGAGTCATATTGCATGGGTTGCTGATACTCTCAAAGAGGAACATAAGAGGTTGGCAAGTGTTTTATGGAAAATGCTCAAGGCCAAGCATGCTGGTGATTCTTTTCATCAAAAGGGTATTGCTTTCAATAATTTGTTCAATTTGAAATTTTTCAACTGCAAAAAATTTGTGGGGGAGACAAGATCAAGTATTTCTAAGTTCAAGACATCTTGGATGAACATGGATCCTGAGTGTTTGTCACTCTTAATTCTTCAAAAGCTACCAAAATAATATGAGTCCTTGGTTAGGATTATATCTAAATTTGATCCCCTTCCTGGAGAAGAGGATGTGCTTAGAAGGTTTGAAAAAATCCAGGAAGAAGGCAAAGTCCAAAAGGGATTTATCAAAGGTCTTGTGTCATCATTTTCAGAAGAAGGGGAACTATGCAAAGGATTGCAAGGAGGCCAAGAAAAGCAAGAAATTTGAGGAAAGTGAAAATGAAGACAAAGAGGTCAACCTTTCTATGGAAAATGTTGCTATTGTGGCAGTGGATGTTTCAATGGAACAAGCTGTTGAGGAACAAGTCCCCAACAAGAAGGCCAAAATTGATGAGTATGAAGAAATTGACTTGATTGATTATGAAGTATGTAATCTTAACCTTGATGATAATAACTTATCAGTGGCTGATAATTATTCTTTCCTTGTAGGAGGATTGAAGGAGGATGTTCTTGTTTTGATTGATTCTTGTTGTACAGAACACATGTTTTTTGGGCCAAACTTGTTTTCAAATATTAGAGATTGTGATGGTGGTGTAAATATTGGCCAAAGAGGAAGAACAATTCAGATTAAAGGAATTGGAAAAGTTATTCTTGCAAATAACTTGGGTTTCAAAATATATTTTGATAAAGTGTTCTATGTACCAGATTTGCCTTATAACCTTGTTTCTCTTGGAGTTCTCTGGAAAAAAGGTTTCCAGATTTTTTATCTTAAAGAAGATAAGTTTGTTAATGATTTGAATGGGAGAACTATCCTGAGTGGACAAGTTTGGAATAAGTTGCTCTGTGAAAACTTGTTCAAGTTTTCAGCTGTGTGAAATGTTTCTCAAAAATGAAGTGGCCATAAGGTTAAGGACAGCAACTGTGAAATTTGCACTTTATGGGCCAAGACCATAAATGTGTTCTCAAAGAGTAGAGGTTGCACAGAAGTTCCTAAAGAGGAATTTTCCATTGATTTGGCAGGGCCATTTTCACCAGTTTCCCTTGGGGGGGCAAAGTACTTCATCAATTTGGTTGATACAGAAAATAATTATGTTTGGGTGAAACCAATAAGATCAAAGGATCAGACAACAGAGGAGTTTTCAGTAATCTTGAAAGTCTGGCAACAGAATGGTTTGAAAAGCAAGATCAAGAGGGTTATTAATGATGGAGGGGGTGAGTTTGTGAGTAAAGAGTTTGAGAAACTGTTGAATGATTATGGTATCACTCATATAGTTACTACTGCAAGTACTCCACAAAACAATGGAATAGTTGAGAGGATGAATAGTACTTTATTGGACAAATTCAGAACTATCATGGCTCAAGCTGGTTTGCCAAAGTTTTATGGGATGATTTGGTGTTCACAGTGTGTCTTTTGCACAACATTCTAAGTGTTAATGGGAAAAGTCCACATTATCTGTTTTGGAAATTGTACCCCAAAAAATCACACCAAAGAACAATTGGTTGCTTAGTGTATTATAGTGTCCACCATAATGAAATGGTTGGAAAGTTAGATCATAGAGCCAGAACAGGGGCACTTGTAGGCTATGATTTAATAAGTAAGTCATACAGGATTTATTGTCCAGGGAAAATAAATGTTATCCATAGTAGGGATGTAAAATTTGAAGAATGCACCTTTCCACTCAAAAGGAGTGAAGAAAGTGTTGTTCAGGAATCACAGCAGGAAATGGCATTGGAGCAAATTTCACCAGCAGATGCTGTAGAGAATATCATTTGTGATGATGTTGAGATGGCAGATGTGCCACAGGAGGAATCAGTACCCGCTTCATAGGAGTTGGTGGAATCAGAACCTGATTAGCCTCCACCTCCAGTTAAAAGGAGTGGAAGGAGTTGGATACCTGTTGATAGGTATGGGGAATGGAGGTCTTATTATGCTTCTGCTGAATATGAAGAAGATACATTTTGGGAACAATTTATGCTTAATGAGATTCTACAGTTAAGTTCAGAAATGGGTAATAGGGTTAAGCCAAATAGCTTTGGCCAGGCTATGAATTCTGATGATAGAGCAAATTGGAAGAAAGCTATTTTTGAGGAATTTGATCCTCTGGAAAATAAGAGTGTGTTTGAAGAGGTTGAGAGGGATTTAGTTCCAAAAGGAAAGACCATTGTTGGGTCTAAGTTAGTGTTGAATAAGAAGTTCTATACAAATGGAGTTTTGAAGAGGTTCAAAGCTAGATGCATTGCACAAGGATTCAAGCAGAAAGAGGGTATTGATTATCAAGTAACCTTTTTGCAAACTGGAAGGCTTTCAACCTTCAGGTACATCATTTCTTTGGAAGTGGAGTTGAGTGAAGAAATCAGACAGGCTGATTTTGTCACTGCATACTTGAATGCAAAACATGGAAAAGAGGAGACTTTTTATATGGCAATTCCTGACGGTTTCAAGGAATGGCTGGTAGAGACCAAGAAAGAAACTATGAATAAAAGCTGTGTGAGAAGTTTCCTCTCAGCAGATAAAGGGGAATATGTCCTCAAGCTGTTTAGATCCCTGTATGGATTGAAGGAAGCAGCTAGGTCATGGTATAACACCATGAGTAAGATACTGATAGAGATTGGTTTCAGGACAAGTGAGGCAAACCCTTGTGTCTTTGTGAGAAAGGATGCAATTTTTTTTGTATGTGTTGATGACATTATCATTATTGGGAATGGTAAAGAGAGATTCATGGAGTCACTCAATAAAGATTTCAAGATAAAAGATCTTGGCCTGGCACATCAGGTTCTGGGAATGGAAGTTAATAAGAGAAATAATGGGATCAAGTTGGATTAAAACCATTATGTGGTTGCTCTACTTAAGCAGTATGGCTTACGGGATGCAAAGGGGTTTGTTACTCAAATGCAGTCTAAAATTTGGTTAGAAAAGTCTACAGATGAAGAGCATCTGGAGTTTTTCCAATCCGTGAACAATTATAGGTCAGCTATTGGATTTCTAAATTATTTGGGGAAGTGTACAAGGCCAGATATTGCTTATGCAATTGGCATCTTGTCACAAAAATTAGAGAAACCAAGCATGAGGCATTGGTCTGCATTTAAGAGAGTTATGAGGTATCTTAAAGGAACAAGCAGTCTGGGACTGCAGTTTTAAAAGTCAGTAAATTTTGATTTGGTTGGTTATTCTGATGCAGGTTGGGCAGATGGTAACACTAGGGAATCAACAAGTGGTTTTATATTCTTTTTAAGAAAGAATTTAGTGTCATGGATGTCTAAGAAGGTGTCAGCAATAAGTCTTTCATCACCAGAAGCAGAGTACAGAGTGTCCCTATCAGCTTCACAGGGTGCAAAGTGGTTGAGAAAGTTCTTAGAGGATACTCATAAACCACAAGGGTTTGTGTTGTTTTATTCTGATAATCAGAGTGCCATTGCATTGGCAGAAAACCAAGTGTTCCATTCAAGAACAAAACATATTGATGTTCATTATAACTATATACGTGATGCAGTGAACTGCAGGGAGATAGTGTTATGGTACATGCCAACTGGAGCAATGATTGCAGATATCTTAACTAAGGCATTAGGTATGAACAAACATCAAGGTTTTGTGTCTAGTATGCATATGGCATCCCTTTTGGATTAAGGGGGTGTTTTAAAATACGGATGCACTCAGGTAATGTGCATATTATTATTTAATCCAAATGGGATGCACAAATGGGCCTCCAAGGCCCATTGGACATCATGTGGGCCACATGGGCCTATGTGGATGTTATAGGTTTTGGGCATTTGTGCAAGAAAACATGTTTTCTAGGTCTATTGGGACAAGGGCCTTAACGGGCCTGCCAGGGTGGATGGGCCACCTTAGCCAGACAGGCTTATATGGGCATAACTGCTACCAAGCTTTATTTTGGAAATACTGGGCCAGACCCGCTGGCCCTCCAAAGTATGCATTTTGTGGTCTTTGGGCATTGGCGGCCCATTGTGGCTGCTGCCTGTGTTGCGGCCGGCTTGGGGCCGCTTGTTTCTCTATGAGGCCGGTTGCAGGGCCCAAAGGCCTGTGCGGGGCTTTTATATGGGGCAGGGGGCTCTTTTTGGAGTCCCCCCACCTGCTTGTGTGCGGGGCTGCTGCCGGGGTTGTGTTGCTCAGTCAGTTGCGGCCACAGGGGCCCATGCCTCCCTCCCTCCGCGCGCTCAGTTGCAAAGGGGAGAGGAGGCTGGCTGGTCCTCAACCAGCAAGTCCTGCCGCAACAAGACAACTGGCAACGTGTGAGGGGATTTGATCACACCCCCACCCAATTTATTGACCAACCAGGCCGGCCGCAATAAGGCAACCAGCAAGGTGGGAGGGTAATTGATCACCCCCCCACCTTATGTGTGGAGCAACCAAGGGTTGCAGGGGCCATCTCCCCCCCCCTCATGACCAAGGGGGAGGTGACCTGGGGCTGGGTGGGCTTGACCACTGCCCAGCACACCAAACTGATTGTCTTTCCCTGGGGGTATTGACCTTGAGGGCTTTCTGTGGCTGGATTTGACCACTCCCTCCAAGGATTGAGAAAGAGAGGGGGGACACGCATGTCCGCTGGTTTTTAACTTTCCCATCAGTTCTATTACTGCGCAGACCTCCTCTCTCCCCCCTACTACAGGGCACCACCATCTCACCACGCGCGCCCTGTCTTACCCTGTAATGGGGAATCCCCAAATGTTCCTGTTCTTTCTACTCGGCCTCTGCCTCTCAGTTTCCTTCTGCCTTGGTGTGTATTCTCTCATTGGTCCTTCTCTTCTTTCTTTGCTTCCTTCTTCTCAAATATCTTTCTTGAAAAATTTCTTTTTCTCTCTCTTTCTGATTCTCAACCTTTCAAAAAACAATTGCAAGTCCCTCAACAACAAATCTTTGAATGGTAAGACTCCAAATTATTGACTTGTCTCAAAAACTCAATCTGACTCTCCATTGTGTTCAGCCCATCACTACCACATCCATTCTTTCTGATCTGATTACGCCTCAACATCTCACTCGAGCTTGAATAAACACCCTTCCTTCTGACCCTTAGTTATAGATATCTGGAACAGCAGGAAAATGGTGGAGTGGTTTGGATTGGACGGATTGCGCGTCTTGCAACTTGCAGATAAACCCCCAATATCTGGAAAGGCGGGCAATACAAACAGAATATGGGGTAGGGGATGCGGGGTGGATTATGGGAAAGGAGAGATAAGATTCAGGCTAGGGTTCTGTACTTAGGCATTGTATTTCATCATTCTTGCTTTCTTGCGGTTGTACTTAGGTTAGGGTTGAGAGGGAGAAACCAAATACCTCAATCTCAATTCCGGTTTGTGAGGGGGGGGGATCAGATCTTATCTTAAAACAGACAATGGAAAGTATTGAAGGAACAAGGAACAAGGATCTTATCTTATTATTCTTTCTCTCTCTCTCCCTCTCTCTTTTAATCATCGCATCCAACCTCCTTAAAGACGCTTGGACCATTAACTTTCAAACTTGAGGACAACTAGGGGATTTTCAACCTTCTTTGTTTCCACAATGGTAGTAGGAAGTTATTGAAAAGTATCACTGATGTTGTGCTTTTGTTTTAGGCTGAGTGCAATAGTTAGTAGATTGGGGTGACAAAGATCCTGGATTGATTGACCTAGATTACCAAGTTAGATACTTGAGGGGTCTAGCAAAGCTTGAGGAGATGAATGGACAGGACTCAACCAATGTGGAGGACTGAAGAGCCCTGGGGCTAATCAGGATCCTCTGCGTAGGTGAGTTTTAGTCTTGAGTGCTTCAAATTTGGAGTGCGGAAAGCGGAATGATTATGGAGGGAAAAGATTGGGTTATGTATGTATTGTGGAGCAATGGCTGTGCAGTACAAGAGGTAAACACAGATTCAATGAAGTAAGAGAATGAATAGACAAGACATAAAGAAAAACAACATGGCAAGATGAAAACATAGATAAAGAAATTCCAATTTCATGTCAATATTCCCTGCTGCAAAACTATGAAACCTAGAAAATGAAGAGAAGGAGTATGGAATTTTCACTTAGAGGCTTTTTCAAACAGTTCATTATTTCAAATTCTCTGTAGCACATCCCAAAAATGTGCAATGTGATCCTCAAGAGTTTTTGAGTAGACTAGTATATTTTCAAGATACACCACAAGGTATTTCTCTATGAGATCCAAAAAAATGTTGTTGAAAAAGTGTTGAAAAGTGAAAGGAGCATTGCAGAGGCCAAAAGGCATGTCATTATACAAATAAATGCCAAACCGTGTTCTCATCCTGGTGAAATATTCATGACTTTTTGCATTCCAACTAAGTTATAGGTGCCTTGAAGTTCTAACTTTGAGAAATAAGCAGCTCTATTGAGGAGACTGGGAGGTGTGACATAGGCGGTACTGGAAAGGCATTCTTCTGGATTCCCTGTTTCAGTTTCCTGTATTCAAAACACAGGCAAAGTCTGCTGTCTTTCTTCAGAACAAATAGAGCAGGTGAACTGTTATTCAAATTGTGTTGCCCAATAAATCCTTTTGATACATTTTCCACAATGTATTCTTGAAGCGCTGTTGATTCATGCTTTGAGAGATAATACACTGGTGCCAATACTAGAGGTGGGCCAGTAATTTTGATCCTTTGATCATATGAACAGGATGGGGAAAGTTTATCTTCCTTTAAAACTGAGAAGATGTCAGAAAAGTCATGGTAAAACAAGGTAAAGACTCTTGAATGATTTATAGATCTTCAAACTTGTAATCTTCAGGCACAGGATTTGAATTGCTTGCATTATGGGAGAGGATGAGGGAGCTCCAAATACACCTTTTTTTTGGTGCCTGTTTCTCTTTGAAGAAACAAGGAAAGGGTGAGTTGGAAAAATAAGCAATAACTCCTAAATCTGAAGATGGAACTTAGGAATGGAGGTCAGGATATTTCAAATCTCCTGGGGGAAAAGTTTCATCAAACTCAATGAAATTTTCAGGCAGGTTGTTCAATTCCTGTTTGACAGATGGTTTAGAACCCTGGGGTTGCAAGTTTCAAAGCTTAATTACTCCTTCTTGCCAATTCACATCCAGATTTCAATAAACTAGGAAGTCATGGCCTAGAATGAAATCATCCATTCTGGGAATATCCATGACAAATAAGACCTGTTTGAAGCTTGGGAAATTGAAAAATTCAAAGGTCCATTTTGCCTTTTGGGAAACCCAATGAGACGGCTTGGTTGCACTACTTACTAAATAGATGGGAAATTTATCTAACTTGGAACATGTAACATTTTTTGAAGTGGAAAAGATTCACTTATAAAAGAAAAGTTAGCGCCAGAATCAAGCAAAACTCAATAAGGGGAGTTTTCAAAATGGAAAAGGAAAAATCTCAAACTTGGAGCACCTAGTGACTTGCAATTTCAAAGATTGACTTGCTAAAATTGAGATAATGTGTAGTTCTCCTTGCAGGTATTAGAAAAACTACAAGTTGATTTTTTGAATTTCTAGCTTCTTCACGCGCTAGAAACTTTGCACAACTATCAACATCATGTTTTTCTCCACAATACATACATAACCCAATCTTTTCCCTCCTTAGTTGTTCCTGCTTCTGGAGCATCCCAGTTTCTTTTTCCAGGAACTTTGGAGTTTTGGCAACGGCCTTCCCTTTCAGGTTGCAGTGCATGGTTGGATTTGGTTTGGATTTTTTTGGGTTCTTCAACGATTTTTTTGAGGAGTCTTCCACATTTGGAGCCAAGGTTGAAATTCCATGGTTGTTTCTTTGACAGCGGTTCTTGTTGTGATAACCATTATCAAGATCAATCACCTTTTCAATTAACTGGTGAAAGGAGGTGGTATTTTGTCCCCAAAATGCAAGCTGATCAATTGAGAATGCCTGTAAAACTTTTCAAAAATTAAATAGAAGAGCTTCCTTGTTCCATTGGATGCAAGACTGCAAAGTATGGAAATTGGAGATATAAACAGAAACTCTACTATTCTCTTTCATGACTAATTTATTAAATTTGTATTTGGACTTTTGGACTTCATAAGGTTTGCCAAACAGGGTAAATAATTGCTGCTCATAATTGCCACAGTTTTTGAGGATACAAGTGGAGCTAGTGTTGTCTAATAGTTTGAGGTAAGGTTTGAACCGCTTCCAGGATTTTCAACAAAGGAAGGAAGATGCATACATAGCCCTATGTCTATCAGTAGGAAAGTTATGAGGATTGTTTAAGAAGATGATTTTACAGGACTGTAAGTAGCCTCTAAGTTTATGAGGGTGTTCCCCAGTAAAATAATCAGGCTTCTTCATGCCCGGAGTATGAAGGCTAGGGTCACTTGGACCTAATTGCAAGGCAGTTTGGTTAAGAGCCTGGATCAGGGTCAAGAGCAAAGTCAAAGTGTTGGGTTTGGGAGAATTAGTGCCAGCCCTTGATCTACCAAGAGTAAAGGTTTCAATGTAGGAGTGGTTTGATTCTTTGATTTCTTCAAGGGAATCCACCGCTTCCAAAGGAGGAGCAAGGGGATCATCAAGAGGTTCCACCAAAGGGGATTAAGAGGAAGGAACAGGGTCTAAAGTTTTTCTGGCCCAAGGGATTCTGGATCTCCCTACCCAATGGGAATCATCATTATAAGGGGTTAGGGAAGCATTCCCGGTTTAGCAAGTACATGACATTGTAAAACAAATCTATATAGGTTGGCAGACTACAATGGATGATTTGACTTAGTTAATTTACTTTCACACAACCACCCCACGCACTATAGGGCAATCTTAGATGATTGTGTGCGCAAAGGAGACTATGTGCAAGGGCAAGTGCAAGTTAGCAAAGCTAACTGCAAAGTGCAAACTTATGGTTGAGTAACTGGGCACACAGTGAGGGGGATGACTTGTTCCAATGGAAAGGAAATCAAAGCCAATCCCAATGTGATTAGCAAAATTCAAGAATGTATGAAATTAACTAACTGAGGAGAAAATCTTCAGGCAAGCGGCCTAGCCTTTATAAGGTATTACAAAGTGAATAGATACAACCTGATGGATACCCAACTACAGGTAAGAGGCAATGAGGCAATGAATAATATGAAACAGATTAGGAAATGAAATAACAGTATAGAAGTTTGCAAGGTCATAGCTTAGATTCAAGGAAATAGAATCTGAGTGCACAAGGGCATAAAGAATGAGAAAGGAAGGAGTGATGTGAGAGACAATGCAAATATGAGGTATAGCTTATGCAGGGTAAGGGACTAGTCCAAGTGCAAATTATACAGTTGGTGGGGCTAACTAGCATGGGTGCAAGGTAATGAGAGTGCATGACCAGGAATGGGAAACCAAGGGCTATTGATACCCAGGGTGAAGTGCAGAGCTCAAATGGATGGTTGACTGGAGTAGAGTTAACTGTGAGGTTTGCAATTAGGTGCTGATTCAGTTGCCAAGAATGGAAGTTTGTTATGTGAGCAAGAGTTGATAAGAGGAAGGAACCATTGATGTTGTTCTTCTATTTGTATCACGCATATGGACTGAGGTAGATGGTAATGAGAAAAGGATATTTCAAAGTGAGAAAGGAAATAATCCTTAAGCTTGAAGTGTGACAGTTACTTGTTTTTTTTTGGTATTTTTACTTTAGGGCTTGTCAAGTTACTTTTCTTTTTTTGGTGTTTTTTGTTTGGGGCTAGTCCAGTTACTTGTGTTTTTTTATCTTTTTACTTTAGGGCTAGTCCATTGGATAGTCCCAGTTTTTTTTGTTTTTTATTTATTTATTTATTTTTTTGTTTTTTTTTAACCAAAAAATCAAAATTTTTTGATGTCTTTGATTTTTTGGTTGATTCCTGTTTTTTGGAAGGTTTATTTGATTAATGGGTTATGTTAGTGCCCTGTTATTCCATTTTTTTTGGTTTTCTTTTTTTTTGGCTCAAGGTGGTCCGGTGGGGTGTTGAATGCCACACGACTACATTTGAGCCGTGGAAAACTCCACACAACTTGAATTTAGTTGTGTGGAATCCAACATGCCATTGAACCCAGCTGCATGGTCTGCGCAACCCATTGTGGCGTGGGGGGTCATACATGGCTTGGATTGGACCGTATGGTGTTCCACACAGCCCAATTTGAACCGTGTGGCGTGCCACACGACCCACTTTGAACTGTGTCCACGGCTCAATGAGCCGTGAATTTAACATTAGCCAAACAAAAAACATAAAAAACTAGAATAAATAAAATTAAATAAATTTAAAAATTTTCTTTTATTTCCTTTTCACCTCTTCCCAATTTTCAGTCAATCAAATTACAGTAAGCTTGAATTTGTCCAAATCCTCATCATTTATTAGACCCAAAGTAATTGCAACAAAAGAACTTGTGCAACAAAATGCTTCTCAAATATCTCCTCACATTTTGCAGTCCAACGTTTCTTTGGCCAGGAATTGCATCCATCCTCCTCCAAGATTTCTTCATAGGCTCTTTTCCTTTGATTTTGCAACAAACCCTATGCAATTTTTCCAGTCAGCCGCCTTGCATCAGTTTTGATTGGCACCATGACTCACTCTTGGTCCTCTTTTCCTTTGTCTACGGTCTCATTACCTTCCATTCCATCTCTCCTTTTCTCAATCCTTTCCTCTTGTTGCGTCCCATTTCATTCCTTGTCTCCATTGCCTCCAATTCCTTCATCTCCTTCTTCCTGTCCTGTTCCATTGCTCTTCTCCCTTGATTCCTCAGTTATTGCTTCCTCAGTTATTGCTTCAACCCACTCCTTGAATTTCACTTCACCTTGCACCTTTGAACTCATCTGATTTGCTGGAAATTTGACCAATGCTACAAAGTAAGGTGGTGTTAGTGGTGGTGTATTGGTGGTGTATCTGCATAATATTGACAATACTACAAAGTATAAGAATTAAATTATATTAATTTCATCTTTTTCATTTAGTTATTCTCCAAAATTTACCTGGCTTCTGCTCTCCAAGAAATTAAATTGCCAGTACTGGTGGAGTATTATAATTCACACGCAGGGCAGACCTTTGACTTTTGACTCCATGTGTGGAGGCCTCTTGGTATCAACCAATGCTTTTCTATTTAAGCGGAAGGAGAAATCATTTTTTTGAAGACAAAATGGTTTTCACTTGCCCCAAAGACAATGGGCAGTGGTGCTTGGGACACATCTCTTTTTGTGTCAAATACAGCTCTTGCAATGACGTGACAAGGATTACAACATGAATAATTAATTTTTTCAAAAGCAATAAAATAGTAATATTATGATAAGGATATAAAGTAGGTGATAAATTTTGGAATTTATGGGAAAATCATCTTAAACACCTGCAGGAGCTTTCAGCTTTATACCTGGGCAACTGTGATGCTCCAATAGTAAGGTTTATTTTCCTCATCCATTCAAAATATCCTTTTTCTCAGTACCATATAATTTAGTCCACAAGCATCACACAGAGAAAGAAAAAAAATCAATGGTGCCTTCTGTTTACCACCTTTGGCTTGCATAACAACCTTCCAATCTTGGCAACTCAGTATCTAAATGCAAATCCCTTTCAGTTCAAACTAATAAAAATTGACCATCCATCCAGGATTTGCTTTTCTACCCTGGGTATCATCAAACCTTACACTTCCATCCATGGTCCCACACTCACACAAGCTTGCAACAATTCCTAGATAGCCATATCAATTTATACTTTGCAATTGGACTAGTCACTTACCCTGACAAGGCTAAATCTTCATATTATTTTTTTCCTCACATGTAATTCCTTCCTGCCCCATCTATTAAATCCTTGTACACTCATATTCTATTGTATTGCACCTATGCTAAAACCTTGGAAAAACTGTACATTTATTTAATTTTCCTGCTCCATTCTGTAATTCATTGCCTCATAGCTTTCTAGCTGTAGTTGGCCATCAATCAGGTTTTATCTAGTCACCTTTTGATTACCTTATAAAGGATGAATTTCCCGCCTGAAGACTGTCTCCTCAGTTTGTTAATTTCATATGTTCTTAAATTTTCTAAATTGAGTCATCACATTGGGCTTGGGTTTAGTTCTCTTTGATTGGAACAATTATCCCTCTTGCTGTTTTCTGAGCCACCAAATCATAATTTTTCACAGAACAGCTAGCATTTATATCTCTTATTGTACCTTGAAAAAAGTTTCTCCCTTTATGCTCACCATTATCTAAGATTGAACTATTGTATGTGAGGTCGTTGTGTGACACAAATCTAATTTGGTCAAACTTTGCCCTTCTAAACTTTGCTATCATCAGCCCTTGGAATACCATTTTTGGTCACAAAATCACACTAGTTTTCAGTTCACTATATAGCCACAGCAACTGTATAGTTTTACAATGAAATACCTCCCTTCCCTGCATAACTATATCCATTAATTTTCATATTCCTTACATGTCAATCTTTGCTGTCTCATCCACCAAGTCACTTTACCCTCATATTGTATTGCCTTTCACTAACTCCACAACCTTGGAAAAAGCTGATCTGTAATTTCATTTTCCCATTCCATTCCTGTCATTCATTCAATCATGGCTCCCAAGCTGTAGATGGCCATCAATCAGGTTGTATCTAGTCACCATTGGATTACCTTCTAAAGTCTATACCACCCACCTGAAGATTGTCACCTCAGTTTTTTAATTTCATACTTTCTTTAATTTTTCTAAATCCTGTCATCACACTGGGCTTGGCTTTTTTTTCCTTCCATTGGAAAACTTCACCCATCTTTCTTTTTAATGTTGAAATCCAAAGCCACAGCTTGCACTTTGCCGTTGGCCTTTCTGTCTTGCACTTATCCCTTGAACTCATCTTCCTCTTTTGCGCTGACAATTGTCTAAGATTTCCCTACAGTACGTGGGGTGTTCATGTGAGATTAAATCAAATAACTCAACCAATATATCATAGTTTTGCCATAGATTAGATTTTTTTTTTGAAATTTCACATACTTGCTTGACTGGGAAAACTTCCCTCACCCCTAAAAATTATGATAATCATTGCATAGGGAGAAACAGCGCTTTTAGGGCCCAAAATCCCTAGATCCAGGTCCTTTGTCTAACTCTCCTTTTTTTGAAACCCTTGAAGGTCCCTCACTTTTTGACAGGAAGCTCTGGCTGATCCTCTCACAGAACTCAAATATTCCAAATACTTCCAATGAAAACTCAACTTTTGGTAGATCAAGGGTTTGCACTAGGGCTCCCAAGGCCAAAGCTTTGACTGTTCTCTCTGATTTGATCCAGGAGGCTAATTGGAATGCCTTTCAACCTAGCACAAGAGGTCCCAGTTTTTGAACTCTGGGAATGAAGCAGCCTTGAAATTTTATTGGGGAAAACTCCCATGAACTTAGATCTTACTGGCAGTCTTGTAAAATCATCTTCTCAAAAAATACCAATAATGTACCCTCCAACAGGCATAAATTCACGCACCCATCTCCCTTCTTGGGAGGTAGAGCCTTGCAGTGGTTTGAAATTTACCTCAAACTATTATCCAATACAAGCCCCACCTTTATTCTCAAAAATTGGCAAAAAGTTGAGCAACAACTTTTTAGACTGTTTGCCCAAAGGGGAAAAACTTTTCCAAATGTCTGAAGTTACTGAATAAGGAAACTGGGATGATAAAAAAAAAAGTAATGGAAAAGGAGGGAAAGACAATTTTGTGTATTTATTGTGGGGAAAAACATGAGGTCAACAGTTGTGAAAAGCGGCAAAGTAGTCAAAAAATTGGCTTTTTTTTTGATAATCACAAGGAAAACTACACATTATATTACTTAAAGCCAGTCAATCTTCAGACTTGCAAGTCACTTGGTTCTCAAAGTTAAATATTTCTCCTTTTCCATCTGAAAATAACCCTTATCATGTCTTACTCAACTCCGGTGCTAATAGTTCTTCAATAAGTTCATCTTTTTCCAATTCAAAAAATCTTACACATTTTGAGATAGCTAGGGTTCTTGTCTATTTACTAAGTAGTGCAACCAAGCCATCTCATTGGGTTAACCAAAAAGCAAAATGGACCTTTGCATTTTCCAACTTCCCCAGCTTTAAATGGGATTCATTTGTTCTGGATATCCCCAGAAGAGTAAACACCATTCCAGGCCACAAATTGCTTGTTTAATGAAATGCAGATGTGGGCTGGAAAGAAGGAGTAATTAAACTTCAAACCTTGCAAACCCAGGATAATAACCTTCCCTTCAAAAAGTAATTAAACAGCCTACCTGAAACTTTCATTGAGTTGGATGACAACTTTTATCCTTACCTTCATTCCTGGATTCCCTCCTCAGATGTAGAATTTATTTCTTATTTATCAGACTTACCTCTTTTTTTTTCTTTAAAAGAGAGACAGGCGCCTCTTGAAAGTTTTATTTTGCCCTCCCTAATCCTCTTGGATCGTGTAAGAACTTAGATTGTGGTGCTTGAATATGAACAGATTGAAGATTTAGAAATGATTTGAGAGTCTTTACCTTTGGTTTATTTTCAATTTTCTAATTTCTTTTCAGCTTTAAGGGCAGATCAACTACCTCATTCTTGTTCTTATCATCATAGAATCAAACTTAATAGCCTAGCTCTGGAACCTGGAACATTTTACTCTCTCTCAAAGCAAGAATCAATTCAGCTTCAAGAATAAATTTCAGAAAATGTATCTAAAGGATTTCTTTGAGCAACCAATTCAAAAACTTTCTTGCCCATCCTATTTTTCCCAAAGAAATATAGCGGCCTTTTCCTTTGTCTTGAATACAGGAAATTAAACCAGGTAACCTGGAAGAATGCCCACCCAGTAACACCTATGTTGCACCTCCTCAATCTCTTCCATGAAGTTTCTAATTATTTCTCAAAGTTAGAACTTCAAGCCACCTTTAACCTAATTTGAATTGAAAAAGGGCACAATTATTTGAACTCAATGAGAATATGGTTTGAAAGTTATGATTATACCGCGATTCCCTTTGGCTGCAGCAAAACTTGTTCTTTTTTTTAACATTTTGTCAATGACATTTTTTTTGACCTTTTAGAGAAATAACTTGTGGTGTATCTTGATTATATACTTGTATACTCAAAAATTTTTCAGATCCACATTTCACATGTGCAAGAGGTGCTGAAAAGGCTCTGAAATAATAACCTGTTTTCAAAAGCCTCTCTTATAAGCAAAAATTTCATACTCATTATCTTCAGCTTTTAGGTGTCATAGTCTTGCAGAAAGGAATATGTATGTACCCAGCCATGAGCCAACACAAATTGGACTTGCCTGAACCTTTTTTGGTCAAATCACTTTAAATTTTTCTTGGATTTAGTAATTTTTAACAGAGCTTAATTGAAAATTATGGCAAAAAAACTGTTAATCTTACTAATCTTCTTCAAAAAGACACTACTTTTTTAATTAATTTTACCTCTGTTCTAATAATTGCTCATTTTCACAAGCTAGCTTTCACTATTGTGTAAACTGAAACAAGCAACTAGGCAGTTGCAGGATTCATCTTGAATTTTTCTCCTTCTTCTTCACTTTTTAACTCTGTAGCCTTCAACTATTGCAAACATCTTTCTGTGGAGCTTAACTAAAAGAATCACAAGAAATAAATTCTTGAAATTTCTTATTTCTTGAAGAATTGGTGTTCATAGCTTTTGAGTTTTATGGAACCCTTTGAGGTCTTAACTGATCAAAATTCTCTGAAATACTTCATGATCTCAAAAGTCCTTACACACAGACAGGCACATTGGGCCAAATACCTCTCCAAGTTCAACTTTAAAATCATGTAACACCCCAGGAAACAAGAAGTAGTTCCTGATCATTTGTAAGGTTGGGTCAATTTTTATGCAGGGGGGGGAGCACCTTTGCCAATAACAACCCTGAAAACGTTAGGACACTCTTCTCCAACCAGTCTGCCCAAATCATTTCAACCAACACCCACCTTTGAGAAAATGATGAAAAAATATGAAAAGCTAAACTCAAATATACCAAGTGTAAAAAAATTCCAAGAGTTCAAAATTATTAGATAGTGATTACAGTATTGACAAAAATGGTTTCTTTGTCTAGAAAAATCCTTTAGTAGTACCCAATAATCCTTGCATTAAGTTATATATCTTTGGGTCTCAACATGACTCTCTGCTTGCAGGTCATTATGGGAAGGATAAAACATAGCATTTGATCACACAAGACTTCTATTGGCCAGGTATGACCAAGGAAGTAAAAGACTATTTAAGCGCGTGCTATGAATGAAAAAATAAAAAGTCCTTGAAAAAGAGGAATAATGGGCTTCTTCAGCCGCTTCCTATTCTGCCTATTCCTTGGCACTATTTTTCACTGTATTTCCTTTTGCAATTACCAATTTATAGTGGTTATGATGCTATTTTAGTAGTAGTTAATTCCTTCTCAAAGATGGCTTTATTTCTTTGCAGGAATGTGACCACCTCTTGGGAAGACCTAGCTAATTTATTCATGGAATATGTATTTTTAAATCACTTTCTCCTTGATAATAGAATTAGTGATTCTGGATCTTTTTTTTTCTCCTGCTTCTGGACCTTGCTATGCCAGCATTTGAAGATCACTCACAATTTATCAACAGCTTACCACCCAGAAAAAGATGGGCAAACTGAGAAATTTAAGCAGATTCTCAAACAGTATCTTCAAATTTATAGGATTACTGGTCACAGTGGCTGCCAATAGCCCAATTTTTTCTACAAAAAATTCACTCATTCCTCCACCAAATGTTCGCCCTATCTCTCTTATCAACAGGATTACTGGTCACAATGGCTGCCAATAGCCCAATTTTTTCTACAAAAAATTCACTCATTCCTCCACCAAATGGTCGCCCTTACAGAATCTCTATGGGAAAAACCCAACTTTTGCTTCCATTCACTTATCATCTTCTAAATGGGTTACCAATTATCAGACTTACATTCAATCTATTCAATTTCAACTCTGATCAGACCCTCAAGCATCAAACCAGAGCTACAAGGAGCAAGCAGACCAACTTTGCACTATGGCCACAACCTTTGCAGTAGGAGATCAGGTATGGTTCCAGCTTGCAAAATTCACAGTAATCACCCAACCTGTAAAATCTCTGAAAAAAAATTTCCCCATTCAAAGTTGAATCAATCATCTGTCCCAATGCGTTCAAACTTTCTTTACCTGAAAAACGGAAAGGTACCCACCCAGTCTTTCATGTGTCTCTCCTAGAGCCAACTAGAGTCCTATAACTGGGCAAGACTCACCCTCCTCCTGAAACTGTTGATTTCCAGACCATTTAGAGTGGGAAGTAAGGTAAGCCATATTTTGCATTACATGTTACTCAAAGGAAAAATTCAATACCCCATTTAATGGACTGGCTTCCAATCCAACCAAGATCAAACCTTGAGGGACCCAGTCCATCCTCTTTGGAAATTGTCTGACTTTTTCCAATATTTCCATGAAATTTAACCTTTCAAACCTTTTCAAGCCTCATTTTACTCATTCCATCACATTCCATTCTATCCTATTCAATTTCATCATATCTTCCATCCTATCTCATCCTTGTTTTCTTAATTTAACCCTTTGACTACTTCATTGAAACCTCTTTTTTTCTATGTTCTTTTATTTTATTCTCTACAATGTTAAAAACCTTTTGAATTTTTAATAATAGAAAAAGAAATAAATGAAAATAAAATTAAGGGGTAATGTTAAATTCACAGCTCATTGAGCCATGCACAAGGTTAAAAATAGGCCGTTTGGCAAGGCACACGGTACAGTTGAAGCCCTTTACAGCCTCCCACGGCTCACAGAGTCATGAGGCCCACCAAACCTGGTCCACCGCCGTGCAGACTTCCACACGACTACATTTGAGACGTGTGGAGTTGTAGAAGGCTCAAATGTAGTCGTGTGGCATTCCCCACGGCAGCAGACCGCGGTGAGCAAAAAAAAAACAAAAAGGAATGAAAGGGTACTTACACAACCCTTATACTAAATAAAACTTTCAAAAAAACAGAAATCAACCAAAAAATCAAAGAATTTTCATTTCTTAGTAAAAAACAAACAAATAAATAAATAAATAAAAAACAAAACAATACAATAAAAAAACAGGTTGTATCCCATGGAATAGCCTTAAAGTAAAAAGACCAAAACAAACACAAGTAACTGGACCAACCCTAAATTAAAAACACCAAATAAAAGAAAATTAACTTGACAAGCCCTAAAGTAAAAACACAAAAAAAATACAACTAACTTGACAAGGGCTAAAGTCATTTCAACTTGACTAGCCTTAAAGTAAAAGGGCACAAAAATTAAAGAAGTGTTTTTACAAGCCCTAAAGTAAAAGGGCCCAAAAAAATACAAGACTTTTGACAATCTCCAAAGTTAAAGTGCCCAAAAAAATACTTCTTTTGACAAGCCCTGAAGTAAAAACACCAAAAAAAAACAATTTCAACTTGTGACAAGCTGATCCCATCCCAAGCTTAACATAAGTTATGCTTGTGTTGAAATCAGCCCAACAAATGTTGAACTGACTTACCATTGAACTCTCATTCAAAACATTCAATATAATGATGTTAACTCAAAACACTCAAAATAATGATTTTCAAAATGTGATAACACTTTATATGAATAGAACTCCTTAGCTGCATTAGAATTACAATTTATATGAAACCCAATGATGGAATGAAGTCAAAGTCTATTACAATCTAGTATACATTTGCAGTTGATCTTTGAGATGACCACCCCAACCAGAGGCCTTTTGAGAAATCAAGGAATGTGGTTTTGCTAAAATGGGTGGGATTGGAATCATTTCTCCCTCAAGTACTAATAGAACCCAGTGGTAATTTTTTACAAAGGAAATGAAGATTGTATCTGATTGATAAGTAAAACCATTTTTCATTGGAGTATAAGTATCACATGACTCCAATGAAATGAAGCATACAGGTTTGGAATAGGTGTCTTCTATGATTTGAACCATGTCCAATTTAGCCAGCCATTTTGAGGAGGGATTTTTTTCATTTATGTTTTCAGCATCAAGTCTTTTTTTAATCTTTTAAACCTCCTTTTAACAACCAAGCATCTTAATGTAGTATGCTTTATGTTTCTCTAATGTTTCAATCATTTCCTTCCTAACTTTAAACCAACCATGTTCTCCATGACCAAGAGATTAAGCAATGACTCTAAATCAAAAATTCCCATCTCCAATTGTATCCCAAATCTCAAACCAGAACTTATGGAATTTCAAGGGTATTTGATTGAGATACTTCACGTTTGGTTCCTTACATTAAAACTGACTTAGTATTCATTTATTTAATTGGATCAATGAAATCAAAACTCACCAAAGATGAGCTTCTGGTTGAGCTTTTCTTCATTTTCTCTTCCTCTGAAGATGATTCTGATTCAAAATTATGTGATCACAATTCACTTTCAGTCTCTTCCTCTGAACTATGAAATTCAGATTGAGATTCCGCCAAATTTCACTAACAAATCATCATTAGTTAGTAACTAAGTGTTGGAGTACTTATGTCTGATGCTACCCATTAGGTCTTAGGTATACCATACTGTTTCTGCCTCTGTTCTGTTTTCCCTTTCTTCTTCTACTTCCTTCTCTTTATATCAGTTTTGTTCATGACTCAAACATCAGACATATCAATGTAAAGGTGTGCTTCACCCGTCTGTCACACGCCCTCACTCATACTTGTCTCAGTCTCTGTTTCATCCGCGCTCATATGTCATTTTCACTACTCATGTCACACAATCTGTGATATTTTGTCAACCACCACTACCTGAGGACAGAGGATGAGTCAGACAGAAGATTTTCTTCTTCATCCTTCTTTCTGCTCACTCCTCTGCGTCTTCTCAGGTAAGACTTATTTTCTGCATCATCCGTTTCTTTCTATTCCTTTCTTTTGTTTTATTTTTCTCCTGTGACTGAATAATAATCCTTCTTTTTGCTCACTCCTCTGCGTCTTCTCAGTGAGCTCAACAGGTTATGAGCCCAGAGCGTTAATCAATTCATTCCAAGAAGGGTCTGACTCAACTCCTTGTTGTTAAACTTTAACCGTACCTCAATACAAATCACACCACAATGGAAGAATCCCACTCCGGACATCCTGTCCTGAAGACACCCTCAATTACTCCGCTTAACTCGCCCGGATCTGAATCAAACTACCATGACTGGGCGATGATCCTTTGCATTCACTTTAGGGCATCTGGTGTAAGTTATCTGATCAACAACGATGCAACCAAGACCAGTCCAGAAACGATGTCTCGAGATAATCTGGCCGTGTGTTCAGTAATCTCAAGATCCATCCTCCCTGTCAACTTCCAATACATCAGAAAGTATGAAGAGAGCGCTCTCGGAATGTGGAACGCGCTGAAGGAAGCTCACCAAGACAACTTGTCGGGAGGGAGGATGTATTGGCTCACAAAGTTACTTCTAACAAAACTCAACGATAAAGATATGACCACCCATCTCTCTGAAATAGTGTCCTACGGCGAGAAACTTGGTTCACTTATCACTCCGGACAACCCTCTAACGGCGGACAACCTTCAATCTACTGCAATCTTACTATCGCTCCCGGACGACTGGCTTGGATGCGTCTTGAGTATGATGAACGAGGAATTGGTTCCATCGTCTAAAATACTCACCGCGCTTAAACAAGAACACCTAAGGAGACAGACTCGAATTGAGGATGAGATTGTCCATTCAGTCAATACTAAAACAATGGCGAGAACTCAACCAAAAAAAGGTCGACTCAGAATCCAAACGGCTATACTAGAACCTACTACTGCACCAACTGCAAGACAGAAGGACATTCTTTTTCAAGGTTTCCCGAGGTGCTTCAAATTATCAAACAGTCAAAGAGAAACAACCCGCGACCAAATGACAGAGGAGTCAGATCCAAACCATCAAACGTGAACGCGAGAAAGGCCTTTGTGGAATACAAATCAGAAGATGGTGACTCGGACGATTTCTCTTACTCTCAAATAATTGTACACGCCAGTTCCACCATCTGCAATCTCACCAATTCCACAGCCAATCTGAAGAGAGATTTCAATCTTGACTCCGGATGTTCGGTCTCCATGAATCCGTACAAATACCAAATCTCTGATAGAAAAACGAACCACACTCCTGTCCGCCTCGCCAACGTATCCACCATTACTTCTGTGGCAGAAGGATCACTGCGTCTCCCTTTCTGTCAAATCAGGACTCTCGTGGTCCCAAAATTGAACGAACCGCTCCTGTTTGTTTCAGGTATCTGTGACTCTGGACTCATCGTTGTTTTCTCCAAAGACGGATGCAAAATATTTGACAAGAATGTCACTGACTTAACAACCTTGTGTCTCCAATCAGGATATCGTAATGGGAACCTTTATTATCTCCCAAAACAAGAAGTGAGCGGCTACAACTCTCTCTCCTCAGCTTTTTCTCATTCACCTGAAAACAGTCTTTTCGGCTATCATAGCAGGCCTTCCCATTTGAATCTCAAGTCTCTCAAAAAGCTCCTGAAATCACACAATATCTCCCCGCTCCTGTTGAACAATCTTGAGGTCCAGCAATGCCCAGTCTGCATTGAATCAAAAATGACAAGGACTCCCTTCCACAATTGACTCTCCCACAGATCAACTAGACCGGGAAAAATCATTCACTCCGACGTCTGCAGTTTTGAAACCACGTCTCGAGAAGGATACAAATACTTTGTCACATTTATTGACAATTACTTAAAAGCCCTTTTTGCCTATCCGATCAAAAACAAGTCAGACGTGTTCCAGTGCACCAAAATCTTCATTCCTTTTTTTGAAAATCAATACAAAGACCAGATTTCTTCACTTTGTACCGAAAATGGAGGTGAATACCTCAATCAGTCAATGAAAACCTACCTCAAACCAAGGGGCATACTCATAGAACCTGGGCCGCCACACTCCCCTCAACTCAACGGTGTCGCTGAACGGTCCAATCGCACAATATGCAACATGATTTGAGCCTCACTCATCTCATCCCACTTACCCAAATCTTTCTGGGAAGATGCTCTCAGACACTCGATCTTTGCCTTCAACTCTTTCCCTTGCAAAACTCCCTCCGGATTTGTCTCACCCAACTCTCTCCTCCGTCGCAATGATGTCCCACTGTCATATCTCCATCCTTTTGGTTTCAGGGTTTGGTACACAGTCCCTGAAGCAGACCAATCAAAACTCGACAGCAAAGGAAAGTGCGGAGTTTTACTGTCCTATCTGCCCGACAGCAACGGATATCGCATCCTTGACTCTCAAAGCCGCAAGGTCATTAAATCATGCAAATGTTTCTTCAATGATGCTATTTTTCCTAACGACCGTCCCACCAGCATGGATAATAAGCCTCAACTCCCACCCACATCTGATCTCCTTCCGATTCAGACCACTCCAAATCCACCTGCAAGTACCAGCGTTCCGACCGACAATGCTGTACAGCCGCCTCCGGATGACTCGTCCACCCAATCACCATCTACACCTCCTATCGCCCGTCCTGGCCCAGATCCTGTGTTCAGAAACTACCGGCCTGATCCCTCTTCCCGGCCGCGCTCATCAAGTGCTGGCTCATCTGGCTCTGACTGGATAAAACCTCTACCCACCCAGCACATCCCCACCTCCCCACCCTCTCCCTTTTCCGTCCATGATTCTCCTCCTTCCCTTCGCACCCCACCTTCCCCTCTCCCTACTCCTCCCTTTGCTGTTTCTCCCCCCGTTCCAACTGTCACCCTCCCCATCCGCCGTTCCTTGAGACAACGTTGATCTCCCAGTTGCTACGGAAATTTCTCTTGATCCATTTCCGTCAAAGACAACCTTGTTGCTCCCAAGACCTGGAAGCAGCTCCTCAAATTGCCGCATTGTCGCCTATGGATTCTCTCTGCGCAGGACAAAATTTCCTCGCTCCAGGGTATGGGCACATGGAAACTTGTCCCTCCTCCCAACGGTAGGAAAGTCATCCGCTGTAAGTGGGTCTTCAAAGTCAAGCGCCGGCTGGACGGCTCAATTCTTAAGCTCAAGGCCCGCCTCGTGGCCATGGGATTTTCGCAGATCCATGGGCTCGATTTCGACAAAGTTTTCTCTCCGACTCTCCGCATGGAGAGTCTTTGCCTTGTATTCTCTCTCCTAGGTCACAACAATTGGGTTGGCCGTCAAATCGACTTCAAAACTGCCTTCCTGAATGGCCAACTGGACAAACCAATCTACATGTCCCAGCCGCCAGGATTCAAGGATCCGTTCCACCCTGACTGGGTCTGCAAAGTATCACGCGCAATCTATGGACTACGCCAATCCCCTCGCCAGTGGAACCTTGAGCTAAGCTTGGCAATGGTCTCTCTTGGTCTGTCACAGTCCTTGTATGACTCGTCTCTCTATTACAAGCTTGACGGTGGGGTTCTCAAGGGAGTAGTTGCTGCTCATGTTGATGACCTCGCTGTGGTGGGGACGCCCGTTTTTGTTAAAAATTTTGTCACTGGCATCAGGGGTAAGTTCAAGGTTGGCTCGGATGAGGATCTCCATCTATTCCTGTCATTATCCGTCCAGCGCAACCGGAAGGCTAAAACTGCCTCCATTGGTCAGTCCCACTACATCAAATCTACCTACAACTGCTTCCTGCCCTCAACCCAGTTAAAAACCGTTCGGTCTCCAACCGCGACTTCCTTCAAGTTTCTCCGGAAGCGGGCCCCAGACTCCCCTAACGCCCCGCCCAAATACAACAAACTCATTGGTTCCTTGCTTTGGATCTCCCAATGCTTGCGCCCTGATGTTGCTTTCGCCGTCAACCGGCTCTCTCAATTTCTTAAAGACCCCTCACTTGATCACTGGCGTGCTGCAATCCGGATCCTCCAATATCTCAAAACCTCTGCCAATCTGCAACTTGTCCTTGGAGGCCAGTCCCTTGATCTTGTCGGATATACAGACTCTGACTGGGCTGAAGACTGCGTTGACAGACGATCCACCTCTGGGTACACCTATCAGCTTGGTTCAGGCGCCATCTCCTGGAAATCAAAGAAGCAGCCCACGGTCTCCCTCTCCAGCACCAAGGCTGAGTACAAGGCTCTTTCCAACGCCTGCAAGGAAGGCCTGTGGCTACAAAATCTGCTGTCCAAGCTCCACCTTTGGGATTCCTCACCAGTTGTCCTTTTTGTTGACAACAGCGGTGCTGAGGCCCTGGCAAAAAATCCACTCCACCACTCTCAAACAAAACATATTGACGCAAGGCATCATTTCATTCGCAAATGCGTTGACCGGTCTCTCTTTGAGGTTTGACACATTCCCACCACTGACATGCTTGCTGATATGCTCACAAAGCCTCTCCCCAGGGTCATGCTTCATAGACACCGCTCTCCTTTTGGCTTGGTATGACGTGCTCAGCATGGGGGGGTGTTGGAGTACTTATGTCTGATGCTCCCCATTAGGTCTTAGGTATACCATACTGTTTCTGCCTCTGTTCTGTTTTCCCTTTCTTCTTCTACTTCCTTCTCTTTATATCAGTTTTATTCATGACTCAAACATCAGACATATCAATGTAAAGGTGTGCTTCACCCGTCTGTCACACGCCCTCACTCATACTTGTCTCAGTCTCTGTTTCATCCGAGCTCATATGTCATTTTCACTACTCATGTCACACAATCTGTGATATCTTGTCAACCACCACTATCTGAGGACGGAGGATGAGTCAGACAGAAGATTCTCTTCTTCATCCTTCTTTCTGCTCACTCCTCTGCGTCTTCTCAGGTAAGACTTATTTTCTGTATCATCCGTTTCTTTCTATTCCTTTCTTTTGTTTTATTTTTCTCCTGTGACTGAATAATAATCCTTCTTTCTGCTCACTCCTCTGCGTCTTCTCAGTGAGCTCAAAACTAAGTTCATTAAACCAAAAAATGAACATATCTCAAAAGAAAATACTTTCAATCTTTTGTCTTTTCTTGTTTGGAGCCCTTCTAGTTCTTTTTTCCTCCTTGAGTTGTTTTTCAACAAGCTCAAACAAAGATTGTTCTTGCCGCGTATCTGTCAATTTTGGCCTGCCCCTACATGATCCTTAGACTTTAGGTCCAAGTCTTGGCTTGGATTTATATTTTGTAATCTTCTGAATGATATACTTCAAAAGGCCGCTTTGCTTATGATCTGGAGATTCCACAATCATTTCATTGAATTTTTCACATAACTGAGTAATGCTTAGCATTTAATCAAAATTGCACTGGAAAAATTTAAAAGGATCAACCACTAGTGAATTAGTTAATCAAAAAACCTGTATCACATAGTGATTTGAACAATCCTACTTGAACAATAAAACTTAAGCCAACTTATAGAGTTAGAACTGCAAGGGTCATAGTCCAACCTCCACTGAGGATGAACATCTTCAGGTACGAAAAATCCTCTGAATGCTAGACAGTCACCTATTTGGTGTGAACAGGGAAAACCCATAGTCTTGAAATATGAATTGGTGCTGAATTTGCCATCATGATCACTTTTGAACTTCTCAAATAGTTCCCTTACAAGATGCATTGCCTCTAAAGACAATTTGTGACCCAATGGTAAAAGTTTGGGGAGAATAAATTTCCCTAACTTAATTTGAGAGTTATAAAGTGATGCATGAATTGAATTAATTTGATTCAAAACTGCTCCATGTAGGCTTTTCCAAAAATCCAACAGGTTTCCCAAAGAGTTTGCAAGGAATTGTTTGACAGTCACATGGGCCCCTTCAACCCAAGAAGTTGTTTTTTTCCCAAAATCTGGGTTGATACAAGTCCATGCTGTTACAAACTTCTCTTTGATAAGGAAAATGTTATTTTCCATATAATCGAGTACATCCTCATAGTCTTTGAAGAAGCACTATAAAAGTCAAAACTTCAGAACCCAAAACTAGGAAAAATAAGAAGCAGTGATTTGGACCTACTCTGAGTCCCGCATCATTGACCTCCACCTCCTCCTTGGTCTTTGAGGCCCCATACTTTGCCCACAAATTCATAAAGCTTTTCCATCCTTCAATCTCATTAACAAAGTGCACTTTACAGTTTGCTTGTATGTTCTTAGACAAGTGCAAAGTGAAAAATTTTCTTGATGACTCTGGTAAAGAAGCCTCCCTGGATCATAAGCCAACTTCTTTGGTGCATTCACTTCCCAACTGTATAAATCAAATGTTCCAATTTTTTAAAAAAACAAATCTCTTTTTAAAAGCTTTCCTGTTGGCTGTAATTCCTACAACATGGAATAGAGGGATGTTTTATCTATTTCTTTCATAAGTACAATTCAACAAAATAAGACAATGGAATTTTTTACAATGTTTTATAGACTCAGGAAAAGCCAAGAAAAGGGCCTCTACGTGACCCTCTCCTCCAAATATTGACCAGGAAGCCCATTTGGTTTCCTGGAGAATTTGTAATAGAATGTCCATAGAATGTTTCCCTTTGAATCCTGCTTGCTTTATCTTGCGCTCAGTGTTATAAATTGTTCTATTGTCAATGTATTCTCCATGTTGATGTTCATGCTTACTGTGTCCTTTGTCTCTTAAGTTTTTTTATAGTTTCATTTGTGTTGTTCCTTTGCCTTGTTGTTTCCTGTTGTTTCCTACAATCCCTTTTCATGTAATTTCCTGTTGTTTCAGACCTGAAGAAGCTGTGGCAAACTCAAACTGCGCATTCTGCCTACTAAATATATCACTCGCATGTCACTAGTTAAGCCTGTCGCATCAAACCTTGCATATCCTTTCAAGTCTCCTGCTTTGGTCCTCTACTGATGTTCCAAAGGATAGTCTCCTCATAAATTATCCTTCAGCAACTCATCCTGATCATCACCACCCTTGGAAAATTTGCTATTTGTTCTACTTGGTGTAGGAATTTTTGGCTAATAAGGACTGAATTTTGGTAGGAAGCAAAGCGGAGTAGACAAAAACCTTGGAGCAGGAAGCTTTGACAGTATTAAATAAGGAGCAGGCAGGCACAGGAGAAGGTTGAAGAATGAAAATGAAGGAAACAGGAAAGGAGTATGAAAGGAAGAAAACATATTGTGGTTGAGCACAGATTACTATTGGTGGGACAGCGTATGAGTGGCGGGTGGTAGAAGTTGGTGGGGGTGGTCAGGGGTTGATTGTAGTGAGATGAGGAGTGGTCGGTTGAGCGTAGTGAGAAGAGGAGTGGTTGGTTGAGCGTAGTGAGATGAGGAGAAGTTGGTTGAGCTTGGGAGGAGGGGAGGGCTTGGCTTCTGGAGGTGCTAGTGGGGAGTGTCCAAGGACGGGGAGTGGTTGGTTTCCAATGAGAAGTTCAGCAATTGCAGTGCTGCTGGGAGGATGAATCATTTGATGTTCCCAGTTTGGGGTGTTGGCAGTGCAAGCTGAAGTCGTGAGGCGCATGAAAATGATGTACGCGGAAAAGATTGGAAGAGATGGGTGGAATAAAACTGAAAAAGTGAGTGGAGGGAAACTGAACACTGAGCAAAGAAAGAAGAAAGAAGAAATAATTTAGGAGAGGAATGAAGAGAAGGAATGAAAGAAAGAAATAAAAGCGGCAGGAGAGAGGCAGGAGAGAACCAAGAGTACAGCAAATTTAGAATGTAATTTTAGAATGTATTTAGCATCTTCTTGATTAACTCCAACAGCCTCCCTTGCTAAATCATTCTATTATCTTGAGTTGAGTGAGAGTTCAATTTGAAGTTATGGGGGAAACAGGCTTTGTTAGGAAGTCTGCCAAGTTCATTTTTGACGAAACCTTTTCAATCTGGAAAGAGTTTTTCAGGATTTCTCTTCTCACGTAGTGGAACCGCAGTTCAATGTGCTTGGTGTGAAATCCAGCATGGTTGGCCTGATTTAGAGCAAGTTTGATACACCCTTCATTGTCTTCATAGATAATTGCAGGCTTCCTGGAGCCGGAAGGAAAAGTTTTGAGCATCAGTGAGCGGACCCAATTTACCTCCTTGATGGCATTGATGATTGCTTTATATTTACCCTCAGTGGCTGAGAGAGAAAGCAAAGGCTGCTTTTTGGACTTCCAGGTGATGATTTTTCCATGCCATAGGATCAGCAGGCCAGAGATGGACTGCAAGGTACTGGGACCGGTGGCCCATTTAGGGTCTACATAGCCATGGATTTTGATGTTGTCTTCCAATTAAGTGAAGTTGAGGCCCTTTGTTTCAGAATGTTTGAGGTAGTTGAGCATGTGGAGATTGGCCTTGTAGTGATAGAGATTGGGCTTGCACAAGAAATGCACTAGGTAGTTCAACCCAAAAGTGATATCCAGTTGGGTGTAGGTGCTGATGTGTTTCAACTCACCCACAATTTTCAAATAATTTGCTCCTGGTGCTGAGAAGTCAGCGTGGTCTTCCTTGCAGGAAGTAAATAGTTTCCCTTGAGGTCTGAACGGAGTGGAGTAGGTTCTGTGAGGTGGAAGAAGATGTTGGGAGCATATGTGTTGGATGTAGGACTGCTGGTATAGCTTGAAGCTGTTGGCATGGTGAGCAATGTTCATACCCAGTAACAGAGACACTATTCCCAGGTATTTAATTTTGAACTTATTCCCAATTTTTTTTGATGAAGACGGCCGGTTCTTTGATGAAAACTGCGATGTTTTCCACATGCGCGTAGAGATAGGTGGAATCTTTCCAGAATATGCACTGATTGGATTCACTTCTGTTGAAACCAATTTCAAGTATCCAGTTACTGGGGGTTTCATACCAGGCCATTGGGGCTTGCTTCAGGCCCTAAAGAGCCTTCTTCAGTCGCAGGATGTTTCCAGAGGAGACTGCAATGTTGGATGGAGGCATAATGAATATTTTCCCAGTCAGCGGGGCATTGAGGAAGGTGGAATTTATGTCCACTTGATGAAAGAGCAGTTTTTCCTGCGCCGCAATCAAGATTAGCATTCAAAGAAAATTCTTGTTACCGGTTGGCAAGAATGTGCTTGTGAAGTAGAAACCATATTCCTGGTTGATGCCCTGCACACAGAGCAGGAGCTTGAATTCAACTATTAAGTTTTGGTTGTCCCGTTGGGTGCAAAACCCCAAACGCAGTGGACAGGCCTGGAGCATGGATTGCCATCAGTTTCCTCACACACATTGTACGAGAGAAGATCCAGTTCTTCATTCTTCATTGCCTCAATCCACTTATCGTGGTATTCTGAGCTGAGAGCTTCTTGAAGGATTTTGGGGTCTTTGTACAAGTGATCCACTATGAGGTAGATGGAAGGAGTCCAAATCTTGGAGTTGGGGCAATGTGGAAAAGGGATAATTTTTTCTGTGGAAAGCCTATCATGAGAAAAGAAGGATTAGTTATTGTAAGGGCCATTGCCTTCAACAGGGGCAAAAGCAGGGGAGATATTAGGAGGCACAGAGGAAAGTGGGGGATCACAGTTAGTGGTTAGCAGGAAAGAAGGGAGAGAAGGAAAAGGAAAACCAGGACAGGAAGGAGCAGCAAAAGGAACAATCAAGGGGATACAGGACTGGTAGATGGGACTAGCGGAGGAAAGGAGAGATTGTCAAATGTGACGTTTGCACAGTTAGATATCCTGGATAGCTACAAGTCCAGTAGTTCAAATGATGAGAATTCATTCACCTACCCAAGGAAAATAGTTTTCTTGCTATTTGGGATGAGATTGAACAACCAAAGCTGTTTTGGGATGAGCAAGAAGGGAGCACAGGCAAAGGGGTGGAGACGGCCGTAATTGAACTTCCAATTTTGCTAGGATTCATATGGGACTTTATTGTGCAAGGTTTGAGAGGGTAGGATGTTGAGGAGATCCGTGGCGTTGTTGAAGGCTTCATCCCATAATTTGGCTGGTAGATTTGATTTAGAGAGCAGGCAGGGGGCCTTTTCTAGAATTGCTTGGGTGTATTGCTTGGCCAGTCTGTTTTGTTGGGGAAAGTATGGAGGGGAGAAGTGGTGGAAAATTTCCTTGTCTGCACAGTATCTGAAAAGGTTTTGTAGAGCTATGAGGCAACTCAAACCAGTTATATTTCATCAGAATGGAAACAACACAAAACAGGAATCAAGTAAAGATGATTTGAATCATTAATAACCAAAAACCAGGAGTTGACGTGGGCACTAAAACAATAAATGGAAAACACTTGGTAGAAGCAACACCTAGACCTAGCATGGAGATACACATTAGACAACAAATATGGTAAAGGGAAATAAGAGTTAGAGGATTTTGATGTTGATGATGGAGCTTACCTCACTAAAAGCAACCTCAGTCCAATGACACAATGTTTGAGTTTTCTGAGGAACCAGAAAGAGGAGTGCCCAAGTCAGGGCTCAATTAGTCTCCAAGGTTCAGTCTAATATAGAGTATTGGCACTGGAGCGCGCAGAGTGAGTGGTAAACTCAGCGCACACATTGATCAATTGACTCAGCTGAGGTAAAATGAAAGAAACTAGAATGTTGAAATGAGACATAAGATAGTAAAAGAATAAGACATAGAGAAGCTGAGAGTTGATAAAGAATAGTGTGAGCATTCAATTTCAGCGCATCATTGTAGTGAGTGGATGTGGGTTTGGTGAGGAACTGCAACAGATAATTTGTTGCAAAGGTGATATTGGGTTGTGTGTTGCAGCTGACATATAGCAGCTTTCCAACTTTTTTCCTGTAGTCTTTTCCATTTTTGAGAAATTGGGCATGTTCTTCTGCCTAGATGCAAGTAGCTTACTTTTTGTTTTGAAGGGAGTTGAGTGTTCTTTGTGATCTGGAAGTACATATTTACTCACCAGGGTGTCTATGTAGGTGGACTGGGACAGCTTGAAACCATTTTTAGTGACCTCTATGTTGATACCTAGAAGCATGCACTCCTGGCTCAGGTACTTGATTTTGAAGCACGGTTCAATGAGTTTTCTGAAATTCCAGGGGTCTTTGCTGAAAATTTCTATATTGTCCATGTGGATGTACAGCCAGGTTTCATCTGAGAAGAAGACACAGTTTTTGTCCTCACTACGACAAAAGCCTATACTGAGTAACCAGGAGCTTAGCATATGATACCAGGCCATGGTTGCTTATTTCAGGCCATATAGCGCTTTATTGAGCTTGAAATATTTTCCAGGCAATTTTTTTACATTTGAAGGAGGAGCAATCAAGATTTTATCCTTGAGAGGCGCATTGATGAAAGGTGACTTCACCTCAAGCTGGTGGAAGAGAAGACAGTTCTGAGCGGTGTGGTAAATGAGCAGACAAAGTGAAGTTTTGTTCCCAGTGGGAGCAAAAGGGCTTTCAAAGTTTATTCCTTCTTTTTTGTTGAAACATTGAACACACAGTCAAGCTTTGAATTAAATGATTTTGTTGTTGGCCTTAATCTTACTTTAAAATACCCACACATACTTGATAGCTTTTAAATTTGCATTGTTGTCTTGCTCTTCCCACACGCTGTATGCTTCCAGGTTCAGAAGTTCCCTATCCATGGCATCTATCCATTCAACCCTAAACTTTTCATTCATTTCTTTGTCTAGAGTGGTTGGATCAGAGTAGTTGAAAACTAGGTAGAGCTGAGACCCTTTGAGTCTAGGATATTTCAAAATATTATTGGAGCTGACTTCACTGGGGCGAGGGCACAAACCGCTGTTTGGGTTCAGAGACAAGTTGATTGGGTTGGTTAGACTTGGTGGCTCAGGGCTGTTTTTTGGATAGGCAGGCAGATCTTGAGGGAAGTAGGCTAAGTCAAGGGAATCCTCCAAGATATGCGGAAAAGAAGTATGGGGATGGTCTTTGCTGAATTTGCCCTCCTTGAATCTTGCATTAGTGGTGGCATAGACCTTGCCATTAGCTGGATTTAGAATTATGTAGGAGGAAAATTGGTTGCAGTAACCCAAAATAGTACCCTCAAAGCTGGATGCACCAAATTTGAATTCACAGTTGTTTTTAGGGATGTGAACATAGGCAGTGCAGACAAAGGGACGCAGTATGTCTTAGTTGAATTTAGATTTGAACCAAATTGCATAGGAAATATGCTTTTGGTTGGAAACCACGGGCAAGAGGTTGAGCAGATCAGTGGAAGTTTTGACTGCTTTGGCCCAGTAGCAAGGTAAGAGTTGGCTGTGGTTGAAAAGAAATCTAGCCTTTTCAATGATTGACCTGTTTTCATGTTCTACCAAGCCATTTTGTTGAGGAGTGTAGGGAGGCCAAAAATGGTGATTACTCCCTGCTTCTTGACAGGAGGTTTTAAATTCTGAGCTAGTGAACTCACCACCGTTGTCTGAGACTAAGGTGATCAATTTTTTGTTCATAATTCTCTCAGAAGAAAACACAAAGCACTTGAAAGAAGTGAGGGCCTCAATTTTGTTCTTAAGAAAAGAGACAAGCGTGAGTATTGGTCCACTATTGTCAAGGAATATCTGCACCCACTGGCCAATTCAACTGAAACTGGACCTAGAAGATTGATGTGGACAACTTCAACCGGCTGGTTTGCATTTTTAAGTGTCCATTGAACGCAGTGGTGGTCATCTTGCAATTCTGGCAATTTTTTGCAGTCAGCACTAGTTGAACCCGAATTCGGAAAAAAGGTTTTCTGTGTGGCAATGCCTGGGTGACCCAGACGGTGATGCCATTTGAAATAAGGCTGGTCTGGCGCAAAGTGACGCACAAGAGGTCTGGTGGTTTTTGTGAAAAATCTAGTGCCGTATAGCTCCAGGAGATGGTTGACAGTTGAACCAAGAAGGTTGAATTTGTCAATCAAGATTGACACTCCGGTTTTCCCAAATTGGGAGAGGGTTGATTTCTGAAAAAGAAGTCTTTCCAGTGATATCAAGCATCTTCTGAGGTTGGGAATCAGTAGGACGTCTTTTAGGAAAATTTTGGAACCTTCATGGTAGATCATTTGGGAGGTGCCAATAGCAGTGCCTTGGTGAGCAGAGGATTTGGAGCCGGAGCCAACAGGGAGGTTAATTGGTTTTGAAGTGATCAGATAGTTTGGATTGTTCACAATGTGGTGGCTGGCTCCTGATTCAAGGAAATGTGGTAGAGCAAAGGCTGCAGGGAGACTAGGGGAGTTGGCCTTATGGTGGTAGAGTTGTGTGTTGTAAAAGGCATTGGCTGGTTCACCAGAGCTATTAGCTGCTGGCGCACTAGATTCAACAGGTTGAGTGTGATGCGCTTGTGGTGCATTTTTGTAAGGTTTCAGGTGGGGATGTAAATGCCAGAAGCACAACTTGGGGTGTTTGGACAGGGGATGGTGGTGCCCTTTTGAGCAAGGATGTTTTGGACCTTTCCAAGCTTTTGTCTTCAGCAGAGCAGTTGAGCCAGACTGGTCAGGAGGGCTCAATGTGAGAGCAGCAGAGTTGGGAGGAGCCTGGGTAGATTCCAAACAAGTCACCTCTCCCAGTTTGTTGAGAACTTGGATGGGGCTTTGGAGTAAGTTGTCATTGAGGAGAATGCTGTCAACCAGATGATAGAAATTGGTGGTAAGTTTGGCTAGTATGGTTTAACTGAGGCTGTATTGGTGCACTTTGAGTTTAACCATGGCACATTTTTTCATGAGCTTCCTGCATTCCCTTAGGTAGGTGTGGAGGTTGCCATTGAATTTTTATTGGATAAGGTTCAACCAGATTCAACATCTATTGTTGGTTGACTGAGAGGAATATCAATCAAGGATGCCTTGCCAGATGAGAGTCGGTTTTGACTGATTCTCAGGATTGATGACAGCATCAAGTGCTGTATCTCCAAGATGCTGGATAATTAGATTGGCTGCTTCATAGCTTTTCTTCCTTTGTGGGCCGGTAGAGGGAATGATGAGAGCCTCAAATTCAGTGATTTCAAAGTTTTTTAGAAGACCTTTTCTTTGGAGATGGATTCAAAGTCTCATTACCCGGGAGGAATAATTGGTTTCATTTAAGAGAGGCAGGTTAAGATGTTTTTTACTGGGTTTATCAAGGTCAGACATAGTGAACCCAATAGTAATGTATACCCTGGTTTGGTTTATGAGACTTGGGACTGTAAATCTGTAGAGTTATGAGGCAACTAAAACCATTTATATTTCATCAGAATGGAAACAAAAGAAAAAAGCAATCAAGTAAAGATGATTGGAATCATTAATAAACTAAAACCAGGAGTTGGCGTGTGCAGTAAAACAATAAATGGAAAACCCTTGATAGAAGCAACAACTAGACCAAACATGAGAAACACATTAGAAAACAACTATGGTAAAGGGAAATAAGAGGTAGAGGATTGTGATGTTAAGGATGGAGCTCACCTAACTCAAAGCAACCTCAGTCCAATGACACAATGTTTGAGTTTTGTGAGGAACCCAAAACAGTAGTGCCCAAGTCAGGGATCAATTAGTCTCCGCGTGTCAGTCTAATATAGAGTATTGGCACTGGAGCGCGCATATTGAGTGGTAACCTCAGCGCACACAGTGATCACTTGACTCAGCTGAGGTAAAATGAAAGAAACTAGAATGTTGAAATGAGAAAAAAGATAGTAAAAGAATAAGACATAGAAAATCTGATAGATGATAAAGGAAAGTGTGAGCATTCAACATTCAACAGATCTGATGAGAGAAACTCTCCACCCTTGTCTGAGATCAGCCGCTTGACTGAGAGTCCAGTGAGTCTTTCAGACAGGGTCACGTAGTCCATGATGCTGGAGTAGGTTTCACACTTTTGTTCTTGAGGAGGGCAATTGACCAAAGGCCAGAGTGTTGGTTCTTGAAGGAAATAAAATAATTTAAGCCAGAGAAGGAGGTAATGCCAAAGGGACCTACCAAGTACAGGTGGAAAGCATCCATCAGTTTGTTGGCTGGCTTGAAGTGATGGGAGAAGTGGGTGGTGGAGCCTTTGCAAGTCTTGCAGACTGTGCAGGAGGTGGAGGAATCTGGAGCGGAATTAAGATCCAGGAGGTTGAGGAATTGATCTCCAGAGTGGCCCAGCTTTTGGTGCCAGAGTTTGTGTGGGGTGGTGAGTAGGACAGATCTAGCGGGGGAAGGAACAAAATGAGCTCTGCAGACTTTGGTGGGGTTTTACTAGTGGTTCCAATGAGAGAGAAGTTGTCAAGGATCACTTCAAAGCCTGAGTGACCCACGGATTGGAAGTAGGCCTTGCTGGAATTCAGTTGGGTTGGTGAAATCAGGCAGTGGTTAAGATTTGGAATGAGGAGGTTCTTTCACAGGGTTAACAATTTTCCTTTGTGGTTGGTCAGCTTGGCCGAGCCCACATGGGTTGCCATAAGGGCATTGTTTGGAGAGCCAGTTCCAAAGGCAATCTGGGTGGGGGTGGGATTTTGGAGCATCCTGGGATTGTTGATGATGTGGTTACTAGCACCAGAATCCAGGACAGGAAGCAGACTCATTTGAAGTGGCAGCAGTGTGAGGTAGAGCTGAGCATTGAAGTGTAGCTTGGCATTAGGAGTGGATTCAGGCGGGAAGGCGTTCCCAGGTGAGTTGACGCATGAGTGGAGGTTTGAGCTAGGTACACTTTTTTTCCAGTTGGGGCGCAGGTGGTGTTTTACAAACTAGCACTTGCTTTCTTGGTGCTTGGCCAATGGATTGTGCTTTCCTTTTGAGAAAGGGTGCTTAGGCTTGCAACGTACAGAGTTCTTATGAAGTGCTGTTGAGGGGTCTGTTCTGGTCTCAAGGGAGAGATTGGGGTGAAGAGAACAAGAGGATTTCAAGTGATTGACTTCATGGAGTTTTTTGAGAATGCCTGTGGGATTGAGCAGCAGACTGTCATTGAGGATGAGGGATTTGACTATGTGATAGAGGGAGCTTGGCAATTTTTCCAGAATGTAGTAACTCAGAATGTTGTGCAGAAACAGACATCTTGTTCATGGGTTTTTGAAAATCATTGATTTAAAGATTGAGGTCACCTTTTAAATGATATTGAATGAAATTTAGCCAGATCCTACCGCAATTGTTAGAGAACTGCAAGGCATAGAAATTTAGAATGGCAGTCCAGGTGGCAAAGGTGTCACCATTGATATTGCTTTTCACCACGGCTTCAAAGGCAGAGTCCCCAACATGTTGAATCAGAATGTCAGCAGCCTTGTTACATTTTTTCTTCTGAGTGGGATTGAGAGGCTGAGAGGGAGCTTCAGTGACTAATTCTAGCAGGCCCTTGCAATAAAGATAACTCTTGATTTGAGGGCACCATGAGGGAAAGTTTGAGTTGGAGAGCAGGGGAATTTTGAGCTTGGATGAGTTTCCATCTTCTGATGCCAAAATTGATGATCTGGAGTTCCCGTCTTGTACTAAGAGATAGTACTGGGACTGGAAATCTTTAGGGATTTGTGGCTAATAAGGACTGAATATTAGTAGGAAGCAAAGCGGAGTAGACAGCAACCTTGGAGCAGGAAGCTGGGACAGTACCTAGTAAGGAACAGGCAGGCACAGGAGAAGGTTGAAGAATGAGAATAAAGAAACAGGAAAGGAGTAGGAAAGGAAGAAAAGATATGTTGTTTGAGCAGGGATTCCTATTGGTGGGACAGCCTATGAGTGGCAGGTTGTAGCAGTTGGTGAGGGTTGGTCAGAGGTTGATTGTAGTGAGATGAGGAGCAGTTGGTTGAGCGTAGTGAGAAGAGGAGTGGTTGGTTGAGCATAGTGAGATGAGGAGGGGTTTGTTGAGCTTGGGAGGAAGAGAGTGGTTGGCCTCTGGAGGTTATAGTGGGGAGTGGTTGGTTTCCAATGGGAAGTGCAGCGCTTGCAGTACCTCTGGGAGGATAAATCAGTTGATTTTCCCAGTTTGGGGTGTTGGAAGTGCAAGCTGAAGTCATGAGGCGCACAGCAATGATGTACACGGAAAAGATTGGAAGTGTTGGGTGGAAGGAAACTGAAACAGTGGGTAGAGGGAAACTCCACACTGTGAAAACAAAGAAGAAAGAAGAAAGAATTGAGGAGAGGAATGAAGAGAAGGAAAGAAAGAAAGAAATAACAGCTGCAGGAGAGAGGCAGGAGAGAACCAAGATTATATCAATTTTAGAATGTAATTTTAGAACTTATTTGGAATATTCTTGAGTAACTCCAACACTTGGGAGGATTGGTATAAGATTCAACATCTCAACCTGATCACAATTTTACTCAACATTGTGGTAGGTTTCAAAAAGTCTGTTGAATCAAAATCAAAAGTTACTGAGTTCTTCATCACTCATTACTTTCAAATTCATTTGTGGAGGATTGGTCTGAATTTTTCCAATTGCCTTCATACTCTATCTAGTCTGCTCAAGGCCATTACCCTGGTTGTAAAGGCGCAATTTCTGTTGGTTTCTTTCATCATGCTTTCCGTTTTCACATCTCAGTTTGGTTTTTGTTGGCTCATCTGAACTTTGAAAATTGCAACAGCCTGGTCCTGGTTTCTCAAAATATTTTTCATCTCAAACTCCACCATCAATATTTCTCAACTTACTTTCAAGTTTCACTGTTTTGAGCCCATCATTCATGTCTTTTTTGAATTAGTCCAAGGCTACACAAATATCATGCTCATTTGAGGATGCAATGAGTGTTTTTAAGATGGTTTATGATTTTTTTTGTCATTTCTAATGGAGAGACGCAAAAAAGAATCTTCTACTGCATTACTTGCATGGATCATGAATCAACACCCAACCTTTCTTTTGTGAGTTTGCCTTTGGTGTTTGGTGAGGCCTGGCCCCTCACATACTCAAAGTCTGTTGCATGCTAGGTTGAAATATTTTTCCCACTTCAACATAATTTTTTTCAATTTTTAGGCATGCATGGCTGCCCATTTTTTACAATAAATCTCATTTTCCTTCCTACTAGGAAAGGCTCCTGCAGGAGGAGGCTCAACAGGTTCTGGAACATCATAGTTACATCCACCATTAGTTCCCATCAGATAAAATTAGTCAAATAGCATATGAAATGTAAAACACCCCGTTTATTAAACTCTCTCTGTGAATCAACATCTTGTTCCTTAATTGTGACCCTACATGAGAATGTACTGGGGGCATTCAATTTTTTCTTTTACAAATCACTACTCAAATGCGTAGAATACAAATCTTTTTAACAAAACTTTCAATCAAGTCATTTCACACAGCCATGTTCAAACTAGGGTTTTTGGGCTTGCCACTGTTTTCATAGAAGAAAAACATTCAACACCATTTTGGTATTCATTTTCATTGATAAAAAAACAAATCTAAATTCTGCTCAATTTTAAGTTGAGAAACATAAAATTGTGTGACAAGAAAGTGGTGTGTAAAATTTTTTAAAATTCTTTCTTTTCCAATAGGCAGAATGCATTTTCCAACTTTGCTGAATGCAGTATTTTTGTGGTCCAATAATAGTTGCAAGTACTATGTAACATCTCCAAATTTTGGTTGAAAGCACTCAAAAGTGGTCCAGGGTGCCTATGCACCCCAACTCCCCCCTAAAATGGACCATTTGGGGCTCTGTTGTCCCAAATGGACAAGGAAAGCACGTGAAACTTGCTCCCAACATGAGCATCCCCCTTTTCAACTCAAGAAGGGTTGAAAATACCTGTTTGAAATCCTAATGGGGGTGCAAATGGGGATTTGGAACCCCCCAGGGATGCGCAAGCTTTGAGGGGGTTTTCTTGCTGCTTTTTGGATTTTGAATTGCCATTCACAACACACATGGGTTGCAAAACAAAATTCATGCTTGTTTGCAACCCCAAGGTGATGCATTTAACATCCCTAATAATCTGATGGGTGAAAGATGTGAAAATAACTCAGAGAAAAAATTTATTTGGATCTTTGTTTTAAATTTTAAATTTCTTTCAAAACATATATTGGGAAAAATTTTGATTCAATATGTACAAAAAACGATTGCAATGGATGTGTTATTTTTAGGTTCTTTTATGTTGGATTCAATTTTGGGGGGTCCAGGATACAATCAAAAAATCTCAGATGAATATTATAAATATCTTAAATTTTTTTATGGACTTTTGAAGATTTTCAATTGCCAGAAAGAATTAATTTAAAATGCAAAGAAAAGGATCCAAAAGTCCAATGAGAATTTTTTTTGTTGAATTTTTGGATTTTTTTAATGAATTTTTTAACGTGTATAAATAAATCCAAAAAAAATTTGTAAAATCTTAAAAGGCTCTTTGGTTGTTTTTATAAATTTCTGATAGCTTGAATCACCAAAAAATCATAATCAAAACAGAATTAAAGGATCAGAAAGTCCAATCAGAAATTTCAATTTTTTAATTTTAGGCTCATTTATTTTTGTTTTGACTTTCTGGTAGCTTAAATTACCAAAAAAAATCAATTAAAAAGGCAAAGGAAAGGATCCAAAAATGGAATTTTTTTGATTCTTTAATTTTTTGAAAAAATAAGAATTGTTGAAAGAGCAGGAAATAAAGGTTTGTCTTTTTGGGAGTGATTGCGCGCAGACATATAAAACTCATGGTTTACAGGATTGCGCCTGTGAGAGAAATAATGTTCTAAAATATTTTTTTGAAATTGAAGTGCTTTATGTGTGTTTCAAGTAACTTTATATTTTCTTTTGAAATCATGTTTTCTCAAAACTATGAACTAACCGATGAATTTAAATGAAAGTTGAAAATTATTCAGGTGTATTCATATTGATGCATTTTGCTTTTATATGTGTCAAGAGATTGAACTTGCATCTTCAAAATTAATGTTGACATAAATTAGATGATATGGTTTAAAATATGAAAGAAAGAAGAAAGAATAGTCTATTAAATATTAATATTTAATTCACCCTTATTTCCAAAGATTTTGCCTGGAATGTGGTAGATTAGGAAAAAAGGAATTCATCATACTATTCTTCATGTAAATATTCCATTGGCCATTCTGATTCCAATGAGGGAAAAACTTTAGTGCACAATGTTTCAGATGAATGCTTTTGAATCTCAATTCCAAAAAACAAATATTCAGTTCCAAGAAAATCTTGCCATTCAATTAATTTTTAGAAAAAACAAAATTAGACCATAAAATTATCAGGCCAGTTGAACAACATATTATTGGTCAATTGCACTTCAGGAAAAAATTATACATTCAAAATTTTACCTTCCAATTCAAAATTGGAATTGGAATCCCAAAATTAAAAACAATAAAAGCATTGGATAAATCTTAATATAAAATCAAATTTCCATCAAATATCTTGAAAATATTCCTGATTTGGAGAATGGAGGTTAAATTTTTCATGGGCTATGTGCATATCGCATTAATTCCATAAAAAAACCTTTCTAATAATTTATTTTTCTTTCTTTGCAATAAATTTCAAAGAAAAAATTCTTTCTCTTAAATCAAGCTTCGAATTTCAATTGAAAAGCTCTTGAACTAGGTGAATTATCAAAACAATACTACAAGTTCTGATATATTATCTGTAAAAGACTTCTTGGCTGCCAAGGCAAGAGAATTTTTATCTTCAACATTGTAAAAATCCAAAAAAGTGACCAGTTAAATGAAAACTAATTATGAATTAAAGCATGAATACAAAATGTGCTAATTTTTTATCAAAACTGAAAGTCTAGTTTCCAAAATCCTTCCTTTTTATGAATTCTTGTTTGCATTCCAAAATTTTGGATTTGGATCACATATTTTAAATAAATTATGAAGGATTTGCATAAAGAATTCAAATATTAAACTTTTAAATTAAACCCTTATAATCTCTTGTAAATACTCAGGTTCAAGATAATAATTGCACATTCCAATTACTGAAAAGCATTTCTTTTCAGAAAATCTATCTTCCAAAAATCTCCAAAAACCTTCTAAATTCTACCTTCAATTTTCCCTATATTTTAATATGCATCCTAAACCACCTCGTAGTTAAAAATTCCTAAAAACATAAAAATTAAAAAATTAAGCAGCAGAAAATTTGCAATTTTTCAAAAACCATCAGTTTATGCCTAGGTGAATTATGAAAAACTATTTTGAACATTAAGTTTTGAGGAGAAAGGTTTTCACCTCTGCCAACTGAAAAGAAAGTTCAGGTTTTAAACTCAGAAGATATTGACAAAACCCTCTGAAAAAGAAATTTGTTCCACTCTTAAACAACCAATCCAAAACTATATGGAGGGAAGAAAAGCATTTCTCAAATTTTAAAGATAAATGGCTCAAAGAATATGAAATCTGTGGCCTACATATCTCAACTCTCCAATGGAGACACCATAATTTGACAAAGTTGGACCAAAATTTTTCAGGAGTGATAATTGAAACATTAATTTAATTCCACGGAGATTGATGTATTCCAAAATTATGCACTCAATCTTTAATGTGGAAAAAAGGTTCAGCTCTTTGGGATTCTGGAGATTGGGAATTTTTGTTCAAAGGGTAATTAAATGAATACAAGGAGATGCGACAAAAATTCTATGTATCAAGTTAAAGACAGATTAAGCTTAAGATTCTTCTCCATTTTTTAAAGCCCTTTAGCTTAAATTGTTGAATCAAATTTGAAAGTTATAAAGTAACTATTTGGACACTATAGAGTGCAATATGGGGAAGTATTTGGTTAAATGCTTTCTCCCCTGTGTGCAATGTTGCTCAAAAAATGAGGAAGAACATGAGGGAAAATACCAAGTGTATTGGAGAAGCATAATTTAATAAATTTATAGATAACCTTCATAGCAAAACTCTGAATTATTTATCTGAGACAAAAGTTAGCACTCATTCTAAAAAAAATAATTGAATCTGGAAGAACCTGTGTTTCAATAGTTCAAAACTATGAGATGAAACCAGGTACATCTCTCCCCTCTAATTTTTAATGCCCAATATTTATTGAAATATTTAATTGGGAAGATAAAATAGTCTTTTAAATGAGGTCATTAGAGGAGAAACTAGAATGATTAGAAAAATCACTTGAAACCCCACATTGGTTTGAATAATTTTTTTTCTTAGTTTTTCTATATTGAGCCTGTTTTCAGGCAGAAAGAAATGAAAAAATTTTGCATTTTCATACATGATTTTCTAATCATCAATTACAGCTCAATAGAAAAATTCAATATCCCTAGAATTTTTTTGTTTAGGAATTGAAGATTATATGAAATATTTCCAACAAATTTTTGACAAAACGTTTGTTGGAAAAATGTAATAATTCCAATAAAGATTTTGATTTTGAAAAATTCATTCATTTTTCAAAAGGAAATAAGGGCCTTCCAAAATTATTCAATGCCCATTTATTTTTTTTTAATATTCATTATCAAATTGATTCCCACGGGCTATATTATTTCCAACATGTTTAAGAAGATTATTGAATCCTCATTAAACATTGGAATTGGAGATTAAATTTTCTCCATTGAATCAATATCCACGTAATTTTACATAAATAAAATGAAGAACTCACCAATTAATCTGAATATTTTCAAAAAATAACATTGAATTCAATCATTAATTAAAAAAAAGGAGTAGAAAAAACTTTTTTAACAACTCAATAGGAAATAGAAATAAAAAAGGTTCAATTTCTGAACTTTTCAAATCAGGGTAGTATTTTTTGTGGAAATCCCTGGCTCAAAAGTGTGAAATAATATTGCTTCCCTACTCTCCAAGAGTACACAAAGTGAAAATTTTAAAAAAATTTCTAATAAACTTTATTCCATTCATGCACTAGTAATTCTAAGAATACTGACAAAATTATAAAAAAAACTTTTTTTTGGGTTCTTGCTCAAGTTCAAAACTGATTCCCAACACATTCAAAACAAGTTCAACTCCAGTTTCAAGTGCTACAGCTACTGGAAGGTACAGCAATCTTTTTCATTTTGAGTTCCATTTCTTTACACTTTACCAAGGTTTCATCAAAAAAGCCATTATAAATAAATTGGAATGCTTAGAAACTAATGAAATAGTGACCTTGTGATTTATAATTTTCATTATATCAAGGACTGGTTTTCTTCCACTTTTATTTTCATAAGCAAGATTTGTAACAAGCAACTCAAGAGAAACAGAGACTCTACCTTTACATCCACCAAAATTCAGAGTGGTACAATCTAGGATTTTGGGACAAAATTAGGGAGACCAGTCAAATGGAAACCAGAGTGCAATTGGTTGCACCCTGGCAATTTCCAACATTGATATTGCCATCAATGACTGTAGTGGGCAGAACATAGGCTTTCAATCTGGTAGAAGTTTTACTTAAGGCAATTTTAAATCATAACTATTGTTAAGCAAAGATGACCAGAGGATGTTCCATGAGCCATAGAATGGATTGAGACTGTTTTTTTTTTGCGGAAATAAGAAAGCTAGGCAAGACAATCACCAGGGATATGTATGAACTGGATTGAAATTTTAAGTTTTTGGACTAACTTGTGCCAAGGGCATATTGCCAAAACTTCATTTTCCTTAATATAAATCTCAGCTTTGGTCATTGAATCTCCTAAGTGTTTGATTCCTCTTTCATTTCATGCTATTACGGATAGAAACTCAACATATTTTAGGTAAGCATAACTGACTCAATTGGATCTCTGAATTCTTTCTCATAAAACCAATGGATGAGTTTTTTTTCTTGATGGTAATTAATGGATGCCATAGATAATAACTGAATTATATTTGGACCCCAATTTCATTGATAAAATCAATAAAATATAACAAGTGTTTTCTTTGAGATCCTTCCAGTCATCCAATTGAAATCATTCTTGCACTTCTTGAATCCCACTGCTTTTTATTCACTTCTCCCTCCCCTCTTCTCTGTTCACCCAATTCCCATCTGGCATTATTCCTGCATCCACCTTGCTGGGTGTTCCTTTTGGCTGAGGAGAAACTCTTGCAGCAGTCTCAATTAACCTTTTTGCACCTGATTTATTAGGAAAGATGACAGAAACCATACAGTCAATAAGAGGTAAATTTTGCATAAATTAATCCTGGCTAATTTATGGGTTTCCAGATCATCATACTTGATAATGTTGGCTAGAGATGAATTAATACAAGATATAAAAAATTTTCCTGGTGATTTCCATGATTTAAAGCTGCTTAAAAAGCTATACCCTCTAAATCCATGATCCTCATGATCTCATCTGGTCCATGCTATATTTATTTTTCCATAATTTTCAACAATTTAGGTTCCCTCCTGGCTGGGAAAAAACTGGAAGAATTTTGGGTAGCAGGATCAAGGGTACCCAAAAAAGCACTCCAATTTTTTCCTGCAGGGAGAAGTGAAACCCTTTAATTATTGACACAAAAATTGATGTTGCATTAGTGTTTCCCTACTGACTTGTAGCAGATTGATTTTTTTGGATGAATGCAACCAAACACTAACATTCTTGTGCAAAATCTGGGATTCTCATTGGGATTCTGCAGCCTAAACTGAAAACTTTTTCAGAAAAGGAAATTTTTCAACCCATCATGCCCCATTGGTAGATATCAAAAAGAAAAAGTAAATTCTCTATTGCCATTTTTCCCAATGTATAACACACATTGGAAAAAAATTGAAGATTTAAATTAGAAACAAAAAAATACTTACAATCCCAGAAACCAAAGATTGACCCCAAAAAACCCCAAAGCCTGGCCCATCTGGAAATCCTTTGACAGGTTAAATTTCCAAAACAGTGATATGAAATAGACTGTGAAATGAAGTTGTTTCAATGAGTTCTGAAATTGACCAGAATGAAATTTGAATTTGATTTTAGAAAATATTAATCACAGAAATCTTAGCTTGGATATCAAAATAAAAAATATTTGATTTGAAACTTTAATTTTATGGGGAATTTAAATTGACTACCAGTTAAATCAATGAGAATATTCAGGTGAATTGAGGCTCTTTCCATTGTTTAATTAACAGTGAAATTCATTTTCCGGCTTGTTGAATACAATGTGAATGTTTTTTTGGTAATTTAAAATAATGTGAACTCAAGAATATTCATTTGTGAAGAGAATATTTCTTGAGAGGGATTCAATTTGCCTGAAAATGGGTCTGGATGGTGAAATTTTCACTCTCCAAGGTTGAGGGCTAATGTATTCTTCATTTCAACATATAATTTTCTTCAGTACCATCTACCAGTACATAAGTATGACACAAATGAAGCACCACATCAATGGTAAATTTGGCTTACTACCTCTGTATTTTTGAATGACCTTCAAATGTTGGTGAATCAGTATTTACTGGAAAATCTTTTCAGTTAACTTTAATCAGGTGAAACATCCAGTCAAACATTCCTCTTCTGCCCCTGGGTATAGTTTGACCTTCAACTTAAATTTTTCTTCACCCAATAAAAAGCTTGCACCCACGTCTAGATATCCATATCAACTGTATAGTTCCACCAAAGAACTAGCTCCCTTCTCTGCATAAACTAAATCCATTCTTTTTCATTTTCCTCAAATTTCATTCCTTTAATGTCTCACGCATTACGTCCTGTTCTCTCATATTCTATTAACTTGCACCTGCGCTACAAAGGTTGAAACACCTGTACTCTCTGTTTCATTATCCCATTCTTCTTCTGTTGCTATTTGCATCATTGCTCTCTATCTGTAGATAAAAATCCATCAGCTTTTACCTAGTCACCATCAAATTAACTTATAAGTTCTTTGAAGCCTTGCTGAATATTTTCTCCTCAGTTGGTTAATTTCATACATCCTTGCTTTTAATAAGACAATTAATCACATTGGGAATTGCCTTGGTTCTCTTCTATTTGAAAACTTCATCCCTCTTGCTTTTTTTCAAGTCATTGAGAAATCGGTTTCCACCTTGCAGTAAGACTTGCTACTTTGAATTTAATCCCTTGCACTGAGCCTCTCCTATTTTATCTCAAAATTATCCAAAAATTGCCCTATGGTATGTGGGGTGGTCATGCAACAGAAATTAAGTCACTGGCAAGCCAGATACCCAAATTTGGCCCTGGTTGGACTTCCCACAAGTAAAAAAATTCTAATATTCTTGCTACTGAATCTTCCACACAAAAAATAGATATTTCCATGAAAATTTATTTGAATACTAGTAACAGCAGAAGGTACTTGGCTAGTGGGGATATGTCAAAAACTCAACAGAAAATTTAAATTCAACTCAACTCTTTGCAAAGCCAGTTTGAAAACATCAATTTCAAATTTACTGAACTCATCCAACTACCGTGACCAAATCACGTGTGAGATGAAAGGTGCATGATGATCTGGACTCATCAGAATCTCTTGCAAGTTCAAACCAACACCAACTTACACCACAACAACAAAAACCTTTCCAGCAAATTATTTGTCTCTCCCTCTCTCTCTGATTCTGTTCTGTTTCCTTCTCTTTATATTTTCTTCTTCAGTTCTTCACTGATTTTTCAACTCCTTGATCCTCTCAAATAATGTAAGCTTGCTACTTGTACAGAGAAACCTCTCAAAATTAGAATTAAAAAATAAAAATAAAATAAAAAATACAGTAGGAATAAGAAATCTTTGAATATTTTGAAAAATTCTTATTCCTCATCCAAAAAAAGGTGGGGTCAATTACTGACCCCACCCTTGAATTCCAAATGCTTATATTTTTCAATAAATTTACAAGAAAATGACCCAAAACCATGACACCACTTCAATCAGTTTTTTGGAAATTTTAAGATTTCATATGTATTTTCACATATGGTTTTCAAACCTAAAATTCACTCAGAATTAGATTGTTATTTATATTTTAGGAGTTACACCCGGTTTTGTGTTTGGTCACAATTCCTGCATACATCTCTGCATCCATCCAAGTGAGGATTTACGCGCCTGACACTCAAAATGCAGGCATCTGTCAAGAAAACAGCATGCATTATTCTTCTGGACAGATTCTGGCCCGCAGCTTTCAAGCAGGCGCGTGTAAAAGCTTCCCGCAAAACTCCTTACAGCCAGTTACTGCAGGAAAGTGTTACCAAATGCATGCATCATGCATATGTAACCACATGACTGATGGATAGAGGGATATTTGAAACCTCTAAAAACTGAATGAAAATATCAAAGAAATTTGCAAGAACTTTAGAAATAATAAATTATCATTTAAAAGGTTCCAAAAATTATTTCACACATAAATATGATACAGAAAGGTACATCTGAGTTAAAGCACTAAGGATGCGTGCCCCAATAGACCTGGCAAGCCTTATAGCCTTACTCCTCAAGCAAAACCCTCTATACATACCCTGAAAAGCTCCCTTTACCCCAAGAAGGTATATATACAGCATCTTTTTATTTTTTTTAACCACAGAAATTATTAGTATCAATCCAAACCCATTTCCATCCTTCATAAATTGTTTATAAGAGATTAAAAAGGTGATATCTGGCCCTAGTCTGATATTATAAATTTTCATTCTGAATCCTTTATTAATTCCAGTGATGAAATTCAGTAAAATCCCCAACCATTGATCTGAGACTCTTTCAAATGTGAATTTCTGCTTTATCCTTGTGATTTAACTGCTTAACAGTGAGCCCGTTCCTCCCTGCCTAGTTATGAGTCTTTTTAAGCCAAGAAACACCATCATTCCCTTGGGAGTGTGAGAATTTGGATTGGAAACCAAGACCACACTGTATTTCATAAGGTGATATGTATTATTAAGAATGATTTTGAACAAACACACATGATATAACAGATAAAAACAACCACCAGAGGACAAGCTGGCTGATACAAGCAAATCTTATATAGGATAATGAAGACAGAACAACATGATGAGAAGCATCCAGGTGAAGTTGCAAACCCAGTTAACAACAAACAGATCAAATAATGAATAACTGTGAACAGAATAGTAAGTTCCTGCACTGATTGATGAGTTGCCAGGTAAGGTTCTTACCATGATCAGACTGGTTGCTTGTCTTGATGGTTCAATTTGTTGGAAGGCAATAGGTTTGATGATTGAAATGATGAGAAGATTAATATCAAGCAGGAGATTGGATTGAGTGATTGATCTTGAGTTATTTATTGGATGGAGAGATATTTGTTGATGGGGATTGTGCTGGTGATACTGAGCTTCAGCGGTCCTTTGACCAGTAAATTCTTGGAGGCCGCAAGAGTGAGAGTGATGAAAGCGCGCGCAAATTGCGCACAAGATTGGATGTAAGTATTGCGCGCAAGTGTCTTTTACAAAGAAAACAAAACATTGTTCACTTTATAAGAAGGGGAAAAAAAGGAAGATATGAGAAAATGACAACAAGAAAATTAGGAAACGAGAAATTTGAGAGATTCAGAACATCAAAAAGCCCCCACAACTTGGAGATCGGTGGAAGGGGGAGCTGAAGGAATTTACAAGCCTTGTGAATGACCTTTTGTTGGCTGCTTTTGCAAGAGCATCTGCAGTCATTGACTGTGACGGTATTAACTTAAATTTAATGAGGCCATGTTTGAAGTCGTCACAAAGGCTTTTGATTTGAGTTTCAATTTTTTTTTCTTTGTAGTTAGACCCAAATTTCCTAATATTTTTTTTAGTCCCTTATTTTCAATCAGGTGAAGCAGGCATTCAAATGAAATTCAATAAATATCTTTGATGAGCTTTTGGAGCCAACGTGCTTCAAGGCGGCAGCTTCAAAATGCATCAAATTTGGATTTGGTTGAGGAGTGTGTTATGGATTGCTGACTCCTGATAATCCAATACAAAGGAATGCCTTTGAAGAAAAAGATGAAACAACTCTGATAGACCCTTGAATCAGGATTGTCCGCCCATCTGGTATTGCTGAATCACAAAATTCAATCAGATATTGATTGTGGTCCAAGCATCAAGTTCATTTCTTTTTTTTTGTTCAAATAACTCCAGACAAGCATTACTTCTTTCCATTGACTGATGCCTGGTTCTTCAAAGTGTCTTTCCAGGCTTGAAACAGCAAAGCTGATATCAGGCCTGGAAAGTCTGGCTATGAAATTCAGTCATCCAATGGGGGAACAATAGTTGAGATTTAGAGAAAGGAAATGTTCCCAATCCTCCTTTCTGACCATACCAAGATGGAGACTGGGGGTAAGTGGAGTTGATACCGGCCAGCTTTGTTGAAGGTTGAGTTCTGAAATACATTTTTTGATTTGCAGCAGTAGGGACAAATTAATTAGACAATCTTTGCTTTCTATCTTCATTCCAAGGAGAGTGTTTGGGGTATGTGCAGAAGAATTTTTGAACTTGAGGAGAAATTTATCATTGAATTTGTTGAAGTTCATGGTGACAAGAAAATTTTTGAAGTGGAAAAATATGACACTTGTCTTGTTTTCCCCCATTTACAAACATGGATTGCACACTGAATCTTGGAAGACCTGGGCTTTGATCCACTCTCTCAACATTTGGTACCAGTTCCTTGATGCTTCTTCAAGTCCATACAGTGACCTCTTGAGCCTTAGGTACTTGGAGGACCAACCACAGCCAAAGAAAGTTTTTATAAAGACCTGTTTTTCCAGTTTGGAGTTTAGAAAAGCCCCCTTCACATCAATCTGGAGCATTTCCAGATTTCTATGAGCTACATTTGTCAGAACTGCTCTTAAAGACACTACCTTCCCAGTGGGTGCTTAGGTCTCTAGATATTCCAGCCCATACCGCTGATTGAACCCTTGCACGCATAGCCTAGTCTTGAGGATCAGGGCTTCACCATTGGCATTTTGCTTGATCTTGAATACGGGGACCATTTTGAGAGGTTTTGTGATGGCTTTCCCATAAACCTCTTCCCAAACATCCTGGTCCGAATTGCCTTGAACTCCTCCGGAGCTGACTTTTTCCATCCTGGGTTGTTCATAGCCTCGGCAAGTGATGATGGAATTGTTTCAGATATGAATCCATGAATTTTTTAGAGTCACCATCATTGGATTCTGCATTAACAGCAGTCAAGTCTGTAGAAGTGGTATCTTTTGCAACAGGACAGAGTGTATTCAAGGTAGGGGCTTGGTCAAAATTCAAGAGAATCATTTTTTGGCTGCTGGTTGAGTCATCTACGTGGAGGGTTTGTGTTGCCTCTTTATGGTTGAACTTTAAATTTTCAGTGTCGATTATCTTGCCAGTAGATTTAATAATCTTTTAAGAAAGTAGCAATGGGATGAAAAAAAGAATTACTCTTGAAGAGCCTTTTTCACTGAGTCTAGATTTGATAGCTGTTTCTTTAACCCTATAGGTTAGGCTAGAGTCAATGGGTTAGATTTAATCTTCCAGAAGTTGGTTTTGGTGCATTTTCTTGCAGGGAGATTCCTTTCCTTTCTTTTTTGGAACCTGATTTAGCATGAGGAAGCAGCCTTTGACCAACTTGTTCCAACATGATTTGGGAATGCTCAAGTCTGGCCAAGTCACACAAACAGCTTCCATCATGTTCCTATTTGCCCTTTCCGCTCAGCCATTGTGTTTCAAATGATAGGGTTCACTTACAGCTTGATTGATGTCATGGGTCCTAAAGTAATATTGAAGTTTCCAATTCATAAATTTGCTGCCGCCATCAGAGAAAATTTTCTTGCCATATTGATTGGATTTTCTGTGTTGATTATCTATCACAAAGATAAGAACATTGGCGGTGTCACTCTTGGATCTGAGTGGAAAACCCGCTATGTACCAAGATTGCAAGTCAATGAGAATGAGAAAATATTGGAATCCTCCTTTTGAAGTTGGGTTGATGGGCCCAATGAGGTCCAGATAAATCTTTTCAAATCAGCTTTGAGCAATTTCTTCCTGATGATTGAAATGTGCACAGTTTATCTTGGCTTTGTTGCAACTGAGACATTTGAATGAGTTCCTCTGCAATTTGGTGAGCTTTATTTTGAGAAAATTCTCCCTTTGCAATAGACTGGCATGGCCAAAAAATTGGTGGATGGCAGATATTTTTATATTTGAGTAGCAGGAGTTCTTTGTGTTATTGGCCATGTTGATTAAAAATAAGTTTTTGATCATGGAACTGGAGAGTAATGATGAACATTCCATGGTAAGCTCAAAGTTTTGGGGATTTTTGCTTCTTTCTACTTCAAGATTAGCTCCTTGACTCATGAGCGCCCCTAAAAAGATCAGATTTACTGTTGACTCAACCACCCAACAAACATTGGATAGGATTAATTTAGCATCTTTTGTGGCCAGAGCAGCTTTTCCACTTCCTTCAATCATGATGGCAGCATCCCTTTTTTCAGTCTTTTCTTTCTGTTCCATTCCTATTATCAAAGTTAGTGAAAGAATGTTGATCAATAATCATATGAATAGAACAGAAGAGTCTGGTATGAAACGCTGATGATTGATTGGTTCTGTCAACACATTTGAGCTGATTCCGCAGAAAAAATTATAGAAATGTGCTTTTTCTTGAGTTTTTGCTCTTCCTTTCTTTGATCCTAGTTTTTGAATTTTTGCAGGCTTGAGCTCAGGATATTTGAACCAACATGAGCTAGCTGAATGAGAGTTTACCGCCGGGTTGTGCTTCTCATTTTTGCATTGCAGTCCCCTCTTGAAGGCAATATTCACAGGCTTTCCGCATTCTCCTTTGGAAATTGACTTGTTTTGATGTTGAATCAGATTATTTAAGACAACATATTCTTTCATTTTGGTGGTGTAGTTCATGATTTGTGACTTCATGTGTTGCACTGATAAGGGAAACTTGAACAGTACAAGATAAGAGATGATGTAAAAGGAAGTTCAATGCCAAATTTGGTCATTTTCTTAAGATATATTTTTACTGTGGTTACAAATGCTTCAATATTACTTTCCATTGAAAGATGCAAGAATCTTTTGAAGACACCAGCTCTATTTGCAGACTGGGATGAACCAAAATGCGCCTGAGTTCAGATCCAAATTCTTTTTGTTTTATCCTTGTTGGTGTCATCAGTAATATTGTTGTAAGAGTTTGCGTAAATTTGGAAAGGATAGGAGCTACAAATTCTTCATTTGTGTTGTTTTCCAGACAGGTTGATTCATCCACATTCATGATGTCAAATATTCCACGCAGATTCAAGAGCTTTTCAAACTTCTTCCTCCACATGCTGTAATTGTCAGCAGTTAGTAGGGGTGTGGATTTGATGAGTGATTTGATTGCTAGGGATTTTTAGTTGGTATAGTCCCCCCTGGTCCTGGGGTGGATCAGGTCCTCGGTCAATCCATTGTTGCAATCAATTGGCACAGGCTTTTAACCGTGTGAGAAATTAGATTGGAAAACAAGACCACAATGTATTTCATAAGGTGATATGTATGAGTAATAATAAGTTGGAAAAAACACACATGAGATAACAGATAAAAATGACCAACAGAGTACAAGATGCCTGGGACTAGCAAGTCTTATATATGATGATCAAGAAAGAACAACTTGATGAGAAGCAGCCAGGTGAAGTTTCAAAGGCATTTCAGGTTTTTCGGGACAAACAGATCAAATAATTGAGAACTGAGAATAGAATAGTAAGTTCCTTCACTGATCAATGAGTTTCCAGGTAAATTTTTTACCATGATAAGACTGGTTGCTTGTCTTGATGGTTAGATGTGTTGAAAGGACATAGGTTTGATGATTGAACTGATGAGAAGATTGGTCTCAAGCAGTATATTGTATTTAGTGATTGATCTTGAGTTATTGATTGGATGGAGAGATATTTGTTGATGGGGTTTGCACTGGTGATACTGATCTTCAGCGGTCCTTTGACCAGTGGAATATTGGAGGCTGAAAGAGTGAGAGTGATGACAGCGCTCACAAAAATTGGGCGCAAGATTGGATGTAAGTATTGCACACAAGTGAGTTTTACAAAGAAAACAAGATATTGTGCACTTTATAAGTAGTATAAAGATAAGGAAGGTGTGAGAAAATGAAACAAATAAAATAAGGAAATATTAAATTTGAGAGAATCAGAACATCAACAGGGAGTTACCCCTTGAAGTATTTCTGAGGGTTCCCATTGCCCAGGGTTTATACTGCTCAAAGTAGCACCCTGAAGAGAGGTTGTTTTCTGCAAATATCCCCAGCCTTTTATAAGCTGTGGCCCCTCTTAAAAATTATATTGAAAAAATTCTGAACCAAACCACCAAACCTTGCACTTGCTCTAACCATATTCCTATTTTTGAGAATTTTACATGCTTTCTTGGAATTATTATAATTCCAAAACCAGTATCACTTTCTGTAGCTAAAGGAATGCAAGGTCCCTGGCATCAGTAAGCTGAAAAATAATAAATCTGCCTTGTCTTGTCTCTGGCGGGATCTTTTCTTTTTTTTAAAAAAAATTTCTTCAAAATTGAGTCACTCAATGTATATTTTGAAATCCTTCAACCTATTCTCAATTTCCCTATCTCCAATTTGCTCTGATCTTCAACTGTCATATTATATCAACAGACCTTAATTCACATGTTTTTTTATTCTCCTTTATTCCTCATATTTTATTTCTCATTTTCCACCTACAATCTTGTGATGTTTACTGGACTTTCAGTTTTGAATAAAATATCTTTAGGAGATAGAGGGTAGGAGGCAACCTTCAATAAAAATAAAAATATTTTTTTTTGGCAGTTTTTAAAATTTTATTGAAGATCATTGTACACAGTAATGATGCTTATTTCAATATTCAATTTTGCAAATTAATTTGTTTACAACCCAAATTTTTAAGCTGGAGAGTTTTACTCTAGCAGAAACAATATTAATAAGAATCAAAAAAAACATTTTAGTGTTTTTCAAAATACTGTTTAACATTTTTTTAAACAGAAATGATATTTTTTTTAGATATTCAATTTTTTGAAGTAATTTCTTTATAATCCATGCATTTGGGATATTTTATCCATTTCTTTGCAGGTCTACGTCTCCCCATAAATGAAATAGCTGAGAAAAATGATTCCCTTTTTCACATGACATTCAATAATTCTCCTTCTGCTATTTTTCAAACATCCATCTCACTTTGTCTCAAATTCAACTGAGCTTCAAGCTTATTGTATTCAAACCTTTGTGCACCTCTTTTATTTTCTTTATCTATGTCAAATTTGAGGATCCATTTTTCCTTTTCAACCAAGGATTTTTATTTTCCAATTCAGGTTTTTCACTTCTGATATGCAAAAAAACTGGTTACAAAGGCATTCAAGCAAATAAGTATGTTTAACTGTTTTGATACTGGTTTAATTTTATCCCCTAAATCTTGATTCTCAATTATCTGATAAAAATTCCAAATTTGTAATTTTTACTCCATCTTTGATGGCTTTTAGGGTTTATATTAGTTAATTCTGATACCTTTCTATTTCCCTTTAATGAGGATTAGTTCAGTTTTCATCATCAATTTGATAAGATGGCAAATTTGGAGGCTCAGTTGGTTTTAGCTCTTGGTATCTTTTGACATGGTGGGGATTTTTAGAGGAAACAAGCTTTCAATTACTAGCTGGTTTTATATGGAATATACTGGCTGTTGATAAAAACATAGGTTTAGCCATTTGGGGAGGATTTTATGCCTCAAAGCCATCCTTCTAAGGATTTATGCAATCAGAAATGAGTTTGCCCAAGCTAGGAAGCAACCAATCAACAGAGGCAAGTGATGCTTCCTGGGTTGAATTGGAATTGATCATTGATACCAATGAGGAGGGCATTATACCTTTTATTGGTGAAATATCTTTTTTTTCAATAGATCCAGTCCAATTCAAATTTTCCTAAACAAAAATTGGTTCCTCAACCATGGTTTTATTGTTATCCTTTTCACTAGGCTGAGGATTGGCTACCATCTCCTCAGCATAAATGAATTTGGATCTTTGAGCATCAAAATCAGCTAGAGGGATTATTTTGGCTGTCTTTCCAAATATTCCGTCCATTTGAACATAGAAAGGACAGATATATTTCATTTTAAAAACAACTACTTTGATCATATTGGCTTTATCAGCATCAGTGAGAATAAATCCAGTTGATGTTGAAATTGAATGTGATTTTTTATACTTGGAGCAATAGTTCTTGAATTTCTCTCTCAATTCTTTTTATAATGAATCAAGCCTAAGTTTAGTTTTTTTCTTCATCTCATTGGCCATTAGGAGATAACCATTGTACTTGGTGGAGGAGGTTGACAAACACAAATTTTTGTTTTCACTCCCAAAACAGGAATCATAGTTGGCCGCATTTGAAAAAGATAAGATGATCAACTTTCTTTTTTTGACTAAAAGCTTTGGAAGCCAATGGAGGATGAGGGTTTGTTTTTTTTTTTGAATTTGTGGTGGTTGAGTTACTTTGGGAGGTTTTATTGGGATATTTTAAAGGGAAAGATCTCTGAGGGGCCATTTGGAAAGTGAAAGAGAGATGAAGTGATGAGTGCATGAAAAATGAATGTATTAGTTAAATAAATTGATGATTGCAACAAATCAATGAGTTGGAGAACAAATGGATGCAATAAATAATTAGTTTTTTGAAGTTAGCAAATCTTCCAATAAAAACTGTTGGAATTGTGGCATCTAGTTCCCTTCTTTTTTGACTTCAGAAATTAAACAAAAATTAAATAAAAATTATATAAAAATGATATAAAAATTATATAAAAATTATATAAAAATTATACAATAATTATATAAAAATTATACAATAATTATATAAAAATCAAACAATAATTAAATAAAAATTATAAAATAATTATATAAAAATTATATAATAATTATATAAAAATTATACAATAATTATATTACAATTATACAATAATTATATAAAAATTATACAATAATTATATAAAAATTATACAATAATTATATAAAAATTATACAATAATTATATAAAAATTATACAATAATTATATAAAAATTATTTTAAAATCTAAATTATCTTCTGGTATTATGAAATCATAAAAGTAGTATGTTATGATTGAACATTATCTGTCATATATCTAATTAGTTTTCCTCCTACTGATTTGTTTTTCCAAGTTGGTTAAGTAACCAAATAATTTGGATTAATTCTTCAATTTCATTGTGCTGAAGCTGTTCTTTTGACAGCTTTTATGTCCTGTCTGATGGCTTGTTATGTCTCTGAATTTTTTTTGCATACTTTCTGTCACTGAATGTGTGATAGCTCTTTGGATTATTTTTCATTCATTATTCATTATCCTTCTTTTCTTTAGAACCACAGTTTGGTCTTGAACAAATGGGTTGTATGTAGACTATTTAAACCTTTTCTAGTCAAGCCAATTCATCCTCATCCATTCTGACCCATAACAAACCCAAGTTACCCTTTGAATCCATGGATCTGCTCCTCTTTGCAACATAAGAATCCAATACCTTCCTTCCTTTCCGTTTCGGCCAGCGCATTAGTTCAATATTTCAACAGAAACCTTTATTTTTTCAAAAAATCTGCAATTTTCAATGGTGAGTTTCTGAAATAGACTTAACCCATAACCAGTGTATTTCAAAATGGCCTATTTCAAGGAAATTGTGGATTTTACACATCAAATCTTCCATTCATGCATCATCATCTATCCACCATCTATTAACATGCAAAACACCCATCCACACCTCCATATCATACCTATCAAAAGCTAAACCTCAAATCAGCACCCCATACACCTCCTCATCACTTTAAATCACAAGCACCACCCCTCCCCAAACTTGTCACTTCTCAGAATGTCAAAACCTACCATCAGGGAAGCTATTTTAAAATGCAAACAAGCTCCTCCTACTCCTCACCCAATCATTTTACTCAACCACTCATACTTGTCCTCCTCCTCCCCTCCAACCACAACCTCACCACACCCACTGGCCCACCATCTCCATCTCTATCTCCAGTTCAGTCTCCTTATCTCAACTCCCTTTTTGATTGCCTTGCTAACAACCCCCCCCTTTCATATCCCATCTATAATTTCAGCCCACCCAGGTATGCCCTCCCCCCTCCTTCTCAATCCACCCCCCCCTTGGTGCGCTTTTCCTCCCCTCTTCCCTTGCTTCCTCTCTCCTTGGGCAACTGAACCTCCCCCTTTGGCTCCTCCCTTCTTGGCCCACCAGAACCTCATTAATTGCCGCAAACCCTCCCCCATCCTTGGGCAATAAACCAGCCCAACCCCCATTTTTGGGCAATGGACCGCCCCCCCCCAATCCTTGACCTTGACTGCCCCCCCCATTTTTTGCTGATCCACTGCCCCCATTGTCCTCAACTGAAAAACCAGCCCCACCCCCATTGTTGGCAAATTGAATTCCCCCCCCCAATCCTCCCCCTTGACTTCCCCCCCTCCCTCCAATCCTCTACCCTGACTGCCTCCCCCTTGACTTCCCCCCCTCCCCCCAATCCTCTACCCTGACTGCCTCCCCCTTGACTTCCCCCCCCTCCCCCCAATCCTCTAACCTGACTGCCCCCCCCCCCAATCCTCTACCACCACCTCCCCCCCTCCCCAACATTGACAGATCCTTCAGCCCCCCCCCACCAATCAAAATTCCTGACTGAAAAACCAGACCCCCCCTCCTTGACTGAGAAACCCATTCACCCCACCCTCCCGCTGTGGTGACCAATCCGGGACACCACGGAAAAAAAAAAAAAAAAAAAAAAAAAAAAAAAAAAAAAAAATATATCTTTTTTGGTTGTACCCCTATGGGTACCTTCGTTTCCCCCCATCAGACTGCACCTCTCAGACTTCTTCCCAACATGTCATCCACCTCCTCATCTGATTGTTCCTCTACCTCAGCCACTCAGAACTTGGCTCCCATCATGCCGTTCATCCAACCCATTGAGCCCACCGAATTACCCTTTGTATTTGACTTTCAAAACTCAATCCAAGATCAAAACCCGCCCAGCCAGCCCAGCTATTGCGATCCTAGTCTTATGGGCAACGGCAACGGCAACGGCAACGGCAACTCTCTCTCTCAATCAACGCTACTCTCTCCATCCTAATCTGCTACTCCCCGCTCGGCTCGGCTCGGCTCGGCTCGGCTCGGCTCGGCTCGGCTCAATATCCCAATCCTCCTTCCATTTCTATCTCAATTGATCCCTGCCTGCCCTGCTCGCCTTGACCCCCTCGATTTGGACGATTGACTATATTCACTGACTCGTTGATCTTCCTCTGGCACTCAACCCTCTCCTTCCCCCGATCCATCCAACTGTCACCTCTGCTCGAGAATACGCATCCATCCTATCTTCTCTCGCTCATCTTCCATTTGATCTATCCTTTCCACCCATCCGCCCCAAACCATCTACTCAAATCCATTGCCCATCATCCAATCTGGCCGACGACCGCGAGCGACCGCTTGTGGCCGTTGGAACCTTCACCCTGTTGTCACCCCCGATCGGGCGACGACAGCCGTTGTCAATACCCCCGACCGCTGTCGCGGGTGTCCATCTGGTTGCCCGCGGTCATTCTTGACGCGGGCGACATTTCTTTTTTTTTCCCCCTCATGTTATTTTTTTTTTTTTATTTTATTTTATGTTTTCATTTTCCCGCACCTATTTGTAGTATCTCTTGTACATAGTATACAGGGCCTCATGTCTATAAAAGGAGGGGCTCTCCCCTTCCTTTTGGCCCAGGATCCCAGGAGACCATCAGCATCCATCCTATCAGACCATCATCAGTAATCAACTTATCTGTGGGCATCCTTCCCCACCTATCTGAGCAAATTATCCATGTATATCCATGATTGCCCCCTTGATCCTTTGAGCCTACATACTCAAACTCTGTCCTTTGTGACCTTGATCCCTATCACCAACCAATAGCCTTGCTGGTTGAAGAAGAATTCCTGTCTGTCTGAGTTCTTGGATTTGTTATACCACTCTGATCCTGTTTTCCGACCATACTGGTCTTGATCTCTCCTTGATCATCTTTCTGGAGCCAATCACGTTTGATTGAAGAGGTTTATTAAGCATAAAACCTGGAGTGTTATACCTCCCTTCTTGTTTAAGGTTGAATTTTGCAACACTATTCTTGAGTCCCTTGAGAAGTGTTGGGATATTCTTGCTTGAATTTGTTATTGATTTGCTTCTAGAGCTTCACAAACAAATTTCTTTTGTTTTGTTCATCCTCCCACAGTTATCTGGTACCCTTCAAGCGCTTGATAGCGGAGAGTTGGGCAGGTTCATTGAGAACCTGGAGGTTGGTTGGGATTGAGTTGATCTTTCCTAATCAGCTGCTGACAACTAGAGTTATTAGCTTGTGGGCGTTGTTACTTACAACTGTCTTGTTCTATTGAACTCTGAACAAACCTTGACTTATTTGTTCAAGTCTTTACCTGCACCATCTTGCCTCAGATAGTGTTGTTTCCATTGCTACCGACAACTCTTATCCTCTTCCCTTGCTTTGATTTCTCACCCATAAGGTTCTGGACCTTGATTCCGGTTACATTTAAATATTATTGTAACTCCTAGGAGGGCAGCCTAAACAGAACCTTTCCCCTCCACAGTACTGCCACGGCTTAGCACCGTTTGGAGTCTTACATTTGGTCCCCCGGGCCGGGATCGAACCAGCAACCTTGGGATTTACAGTCCCAAGACATTTAAAGTCAACCTCAAAATCCAATCTTTTTTTTACATTTTTTTCTCTTCTCAAATCTGATCCGTGGAGGCAACTTATCCTAGAAGAACTCTGTTATTTGATATGGCATCTTCCGCTACTCCAACCACCTCTGTCCAACCTAAGATGGTAAAGATCAAACCTCAGAACAAGAACTTAGGCTTCAACGGTACAAATGTCAAGCAATTCTTGGACTCCTACGAAATGGCTGCTGAAGTGGATGGAGCTAGTGCATTTGATATGGCTTATCAGTTGCAGTTCTTTATCTCCTCTGATGAAGTTATGGAGGTAATCAAGTCTTTTGAGGGATTTGAATCCCACAACTGGACGCTTCTCAGGAAGGCTATGTTGGCATACTGGGGTAAAATAGATGTGGCTAGGTTTACTCTGCAGGATTTGGATGCTCTGGTTTCTCAGTGGATCTCCAATGGTGGTATTTCTTCAGCCTCTGACTATCAGATTTTTAGGAAGTCTTGGGATCCCATTCAAAACCATCTTATCCGAAACGATCACATTGACACAGTGGACGAAATTTGAGCAAAGTTCTTCCAATCTTTTTTGTCGGCTGTGCAGGAAAGGATTAAAGAAGAACTGGTCAAATCTGGATCCATGATTACCACCAGGGATAATCGATTCAAGCTCCCTGTTTTTCTCACCAGGAGTACTGTGGATAAAGTCATGAAAGGTCAAACTGCTCTTACCTTTGAAAAGCCTAGAACTACTGAACCAGTCCATGCTCCTTCTTTTAAAGAGTCAAACAATATTATGATTAAAATGGAGGCAGGTCTTAGGCCTAAAGCAGATCCTAATTCCAATGGAGAACCTACTACTATAGATGAAATCACCAAGTTACTTAGAGCCTTTGAGAACAAAATAGATCAAAAGATTTCTTTGCTAGCTACTCCTAAAACTCCTTCTTCTGTCCCCAAATCAACTCTGGTCTGTTCCTACTGTCATAAGGAAGGCCATGGAACCGGACGATGCCAGGAACTTCAGAAGGACCTAAAGGAAAAGTTGGTAGAGCAGAGGGGGAACAATTACTTCCTCCCTAATGGTGCCCTAATCCCTTTTGACTCGTCTCGTCCTATCCAACATGTGGTGGCCTCTTACCAGCCATCACCTCCTGTGAAAGCATCTCCTGCTTCCTTTGAATTTTGATCATCCTGTGGTACCCTCCAACCTTGGTATCCTCCAGCCATTTCTTCCTCTACTCTTGCTGGGACTACTTATCAATCTGATCCAGCCAGGAAACGACATGAGGAACCTAAACCTCATAAGGCTCCTTCCTTGCCAACTTCAATCCTTTGAAAACCCGTTAAATGTTGATCATCACTTGAGCCTCCTTCCTCTGATATAGAAGACATGGAGGTGGAAAAGGAACCACTCATGGAAAGGTTCCCAGATCACCCTGATCCTTCTCCCTCACCTCAACCTTCTAATCCTATCTTAGATTCTGCGTCACCTGAACTTCCTCCCTCCACCCAGCCCAAAGTTTGATTTGAAAGGGGCATCTCCAAGGATCACCCCAATGCTGTGGAGGGAGTATTAAAGAAAATTTCTGATCTCAAAATTCCTGATCTATCTGTGGCTGAACTCCTATCAATCTCTCCATCTGTTGCTGAAGGAATGAAGAAATGGGTCTCTTGTTGACGTGTGGAAATTGGCCCTGAAGAACTCAAAGTCTCCTCTGGCACTTTAATGGAGGACTCTGGTGGAACCAGTCCTTCTTTAGACTCCAACCTTTATTCCTGTCCCCTTGGCTTCCTTCCTTGTTATCTTGGTGACTCAGCTAAAACTGTTTCTCCTCTTGTGGATTCTGGATCTCAGCTTAACTTAATCTTGGATGCTATGGCCTGCAAGCTCAAACTTAGTCCTAGGGTCAGCTTCAACTCTGCAGTGTATGGGATAGGAAATCAAGCTTGTGAACTGGTTGGTATTGCTGAAGATGTACCGGTCAGGATTGGTCAAAATATTTTTGGAACCTGCCACTTTTGGATCACTCGTTTGGACAGTCCTATGATCTTGGGACAACCCTTCTTAATGGACTTTGGTGCAACCTTGATGTTTTCTGATCAAGTTGGGGAGAGAATTCTTCTCCCTGATGCTGATGGCAGGAAAATTGAAGTTCCTCTTTGCTCCTTGGATTCTGGTTGTTGGGAAAGAGATTTTCCTGGTCATTCTCCCAAATCATCTTTTAAGGGGAAGCAGAAGGATAACTCTAGTTCCTCTCATTTTTTAGGGGAATAGTTGATCCTACTAATGGTTGGAGTTCTTTTCAGCCTCAGACTGCAAATCAATGGTCAACTCCCATCCCTCAGGCTTATTTTTCATTCCTTTCATCATTCTCTTCTGAGCTCAAGAATATTAAAAAACAAAAACATATCAAAATAGAAAAATCCAAAAATATTTCTTCTCCATCTCCTTCTCTCTCTGGATCTGTTGTGTCTTCTTTTCCTTCTACTTTTGAGTCTGATCAATCCTCTCTCAGTTCCGTTTTGAATCTCCGCAATGAGTCTAAACTAGATCCTAATTGCAATTCCGTTTTTGGTGATTTTGGTATGAAGGAATATGGGCTTCAGTGGAGGCAATTTGGGGTAAAAGTAAGTCCTCCCAATTGTGCACTGCCAGGGCAATCTTTTACCGTCATATTTGAAACCCTACCTTGTGCCACACATGTGAGCAACGTATTATCTCCTGGTTCTCCTTTTATGGAAAAGGCACCCTTCAAGGATATTGCAGAACATTGGACTTGCAAGATGTTGGAACTTGGACTCAGCTTTTGTAATCAAGTCTCTCTGGTCAACTCTTGGAGGAAACAAGAACTTCTTTCTTTTGCCACTAAGTATAAACCAGTTGCTAAGAAGATCCAACCAGTCAACCAGCCTATGCCTCTCAACCTCAATCCTCCCCTTATGCGTCCTCCTCTATCTCGCGATCCTTACTGTGGTCTTCCTCAATCTCTTACTGGTCCCTTTGTGCCTAATGGACGGGTCACTGAAGAACGTCTGAAGGTGGTCAACTTTGGTCCAGATGGATGGCTTCTTCCTGATGAGTTAAATTTAATCAAAAATGTCTTATCTCTAAGAGAAAAATCTATTGCTTTCTGTGAAGAAGAGAGAGGTCTCTTGCGGGAATCCTATGGCCTCCCTTATATCATCCCTGTAGTTGAACATGATCCTTGGCAAAAGAAAAAGATCCCTATCCCTGCTGCTAAAGTTGACGAATTCATCAAGTTGGTCTGGGAACAAGTTCGAACTGGCCTGTATGAACAGTCAACTTCTAGTTACTCCAGCCCCGTCTTCTGTGTCCTCAAGAGTAATGGTAAACTTAGAATAGTTCATGATCTTCAACATCTTAATAAAGTTACAATTAAAGACTCTGGTATCCCTCCTGCTACTGAAGAATTTGTTGAATCCTTCGCGGGGAGAGCTTGCTATGGTCTAGGGGATATTATGGGTGGCTATGACAAACGATCCTTACATCCTATTTCTCGTCCTCTCACTACTTTCAATACTCCTCTTGGTCGATTTCAACTTACTCAATTGCCTCAAGGAGCCACCAACTTGGTTGCAGTCTATCAGGCTCAGATGATGTGGATCCTTCAGGATGAAATCCCTGATCATGCTGGTATCTTTATTGCCGATGGAGGAATTAAAGGTCCAGTATCTGACTATGATAATGAGCTCTTACTTTGGAATTCAGGAATTCGTCGTTTTATCTGGGAATATGCTACTACCTTGGAGAGGATTCTGTTTCAAATCAAGGAATCTGGCCTTACTGTCTCTGGATCCAAACTGGCGGCTTGTGTCCCTGCTCTGAAAATTGTTGTTCATGTGGTCTGCAAGGAAGGAAGAAGGATGGCACCAGCCAAAGTCAACAAGATCATCTCTTGGCCTACCCCAATCAATCCAACTGAAGTTAGGGGCTTTCTAGGTGTTGTCACTTATGTTAGAATCTTTATCCCATCTTTATCTGAAATCTGTGCACCCTTGCGTCGTCTAACCAGAAAAGATGCTGAATGGATTTGGACCCAAGATTGTGAATGTGCTTTCCAGCTACTCAAAAGGATAGTTGGTAAAGACATAGTTTTGAAAAAGATCTCTTATGGACCTGGAGCTGGCAAGATCAAGCTGGCTGTCGATTCTAGTTATCAATCTGTTGGGGCCGTCCTTACTCAGGAAGATGAAAATGGTTGGGACCGTCCTGCTCTTTATGAATCTTTGTTGTTTTCAGATGTAGAATCTAGATACTCCCAGCCCAAACTGGAACTCTGTGGTGTGGCTCGAATGATGAAGAAACTTCAAACCGTTCTCTGGGGCCAACATTTCGATTTGCAAGTTGATGCTTGATCCATCATTGAAATGATCAACGCTCCCAGTCTTCCCAATGCTCCTATGACTTGTTGGGTGGCCTTTATCCAGCTTTTCTCTTTTGATATTGTTCACAGGCCGGGGAAATCTTTCACCATGCCTGACGGTTTATCTCGACAACCTCTTGGGGACAACGAATCTGATGTTGGAACCGAATTCAATGAAGAGGAACCTTTAATTCAACCTATTTTCTCTTTTTCTTCTCAAAATTATTCTGGATTTCAACAAGGCTTCTGGTTTAAATTAGAGCAGTACCTTTCAACTCTTCAAAAACCTCCTGATCTCTCTGCTAAGGAATTTCAATCTCTTAAACAAAAGTCTTCTAATTTTTTTTGTTCAAGGCTCTAGACTTATGAAGAGGGGCAATCCTTGTGCTCTTATTGTTGTTACTATTCCCTCTAAACAAGATTCTATCCTTGAAAGTCTCCATGAAGGCCTTGGTCATCGTGGGGAAACCAAAACTTATCAACGATTATCCGAACGATTCTGGTGGCCATCTTTGAAGAAATCCGTCTCCCAATGGTGCAAGAGTTGTGAAGTTTGTCAAAAACGTGATCTTAGGCGCCCAGCCGAAATTTGTTATCCTACTGGGGAGTCCACTGTCTTTGGAAGGATTGCTATGGATGTGGTTCATATTAAGGCAGGTGGTGCTAAGTACCTCATTGTGGCTAGAGATGATTTTTCCGGATGGGTTGAAGTGAAATTTCTTAAGAACCTTAGCTCTGAATCAGTGGCAGCTTTCCTCTATGAGACCTGGACAATGCGTTATGGCCTGGATTGATCTTACTCTACTGATGGTGGCTCTGAATTTTGGGGCAAGCTTGCTGAAATGATCCGATCCCTTCCTGGACAACATAGAGTTCCTACTCCTTATTATCCTGAAGGCCAAGGCATGGTGGAACAAGGCCATGCCCCGTTTGAAGGCTGCACTTGTTAAACTGGCTGGTGAAAGTGGCAAGAATTGTCGCAAATTCCTTCCTCTTGTTCTCTTCTCTGATCGAATCTCAACCAAAAGAACTACTGGCTACTCACCTTATGAAATCATCTTTGGTCAAAGAGCAGTCCTTCCTTTGTATCTGGAAATGGAATCTTTCTTGGGTATCTCTTGGGAAGAGGTGTCCTCAACCACTGATCTGTTAGTTGCTAGATCCAAGCAACTGGAGCAAAGTGAAGACGTTTGTGAAGAAGCTTATCAAAAGATGATGGAGTCCAGAGCAAAATCCGTCCAGTATTGGGAGGACAAGCACTCTAATCAAATCAGGGAGCCCTTGAACCCTGGTGACCTAGTTTTAGCTTATAATCAATCTGTGGAGACCCAGTGGGACAAGCTTTTCTCTAATCATTGGAATGGCCCTTATCAAGTGGTTCATCAAGTTAGAGGTGGATCTTATGTTTTGGAGGAGCTGGATGGTACTCGGTTAGCCAGAAGGTTCTCTGCTGATCAAGTCAAGAATTTTCATTGTCGTGGGGGCAACTTATCTCAGAAGTAAGTCCTCCCAATTGTGCACCACCAGGGTCATTTGCTGCGTTTTTTATTATAGCACTCTACTTTATGCCACATATGTGAGCACCTGGGACGTCCTCCTTTTTCTATTCCTGCCGCTTCTAGGGCTCATTTGGAAGAATCAAGATATTTTCCTCAACTCTTCAATTGCTCTCAAGATCAAGAAATGGCCAATCTTTGCTTCAATTTCTTTGTTCCCTGCTTTTTTTTTAATCCCTTCAAATTTTAGATGCAGACTAGGGACATTCTGTAAGTTGGGGAGAGATGTGGTGACCAATCCGGGACACCACAAAAAAAAAATATATCTTTTTTGGTTGTACCCCTATGGGTACCTTCGTTTCCCCCCATCAGACTGCACCTCTCAGACTTCTTCCCAACATTTCATCCACCTCCTCATCTGATTGTTCCTCTACCTCAGCCACTCAGAACTTGGCTCCCATCATGCCGTTCATCCAACCCATTTGGCCCACCGAATTACCCTTTGTATTCAACTTGCAAAACTCGATCCTAGATCAAAACCCGCCCAGCCAGCCCAGCTATCGCAATCCTAGTCTTATGGGCAACGGCAACGGCAACGGCAACTATCTCTCTCGATCAACACTACTCTCTCCATCCTAATCTGCTACTCCCGCTTGGCTCGGCTTGGCTTGGCTCAATATCCCGATCCTCCTTCCATTTAAATCTGAATTGATCCCTGCCTGCCCTGCTTGCCTTGACCCCCTCGATTCGGACGATTGACTATATTCACTGACTCGTTGATCTTCCTCTGGCACTCAACCCTCTCCTTCCCCCGATCCATCCAACTGTCACCTCTGCTTGAGAATACGCATCCATCTTATCTTCTCTCGCTCTTCTTCCATTTGATCTATCCTTTCCACCCATCCACCCCAAACCATCTACTTGAATCCATTGCCCATCATCCAATCCGACCAACAACCGCAAGCAACCGCTTGCGGCTGTCGGAACCTTCACCCTGTTGTCGCCGCCGATTGGGCGACGACAGCCGTTGTTGATACCAGCGACCGCTGTCGCGGGTGTCCATCTGGTTGCCCGCGGTCATTCTTGACGCGGGCGACATTTCTTTTTTTTTCCCCCTCATTTTATTTTTTTTTTTTATTTTATTTTATGTTTTCATTTTCCCGCACCTATTTGTAGTATCTCTTGTACATAGTATACAGGGCCTCATGTCTATAAAAGGAGGGGCTCTCCCCTGCCTTTTGGCCCAGGATCCCAGGAGACCATCAGCATCCATCCTATCAGACCATCATTAGTAATCAACTTATCTGTGGGCATCCTTCCCCACCTATCTGAGCAAATTATCCGGGTATATCCATGATTTCCCCCTTGATCCTTTGAGCCTACATACTCAAACTCTGTCCTTTGTGACCTTGATCCCTATCACCAACCAATAGCCTTGCTGGTTGAAGAAGAATTCCTGTCTGTCTGAGTTCTTGGGTGTGTTATACCACTCTGATCCCGTTTTCCGACCATACTGGTCTTGATCTCTCCTTGATCATCTTTCTGGAGCCAATCACGTTTGATTGAAGAGGTTTATTAAGCTTAAAACCTGGAGTGTTATACCTCCCTTCTTCCTTAAGGTTGAATTTTGCCATGCTATTCTTGAGTCCCTTGAGAAGTGTTGGGATATTCTTGCTCAAATTCGTTATTGATTTGCTTCTAGAGCTTCACAAAAAAATTGCTTTTGTTTTGTTCAGACTCCCACAGTTATCTGGTACCCTTCAAGCGCTTGATTGCGGAGAGTTGGGCAGGTTGATTGAGAACCTGGAGGTTGGTTGGGATTGAGTTGATCTTTCCTAATCAGCTGCTGACGACCAGAGTTATTATCTTGTGGGCGTTGTTACTTACAACTGCATTCTTCTATTGAAATCTGAACAAACCTTGACTTATTTGTTCAAGTCTTTACCTGCACCATCTTGCCTCAGATAGTGTTGTTTCCATCGCTACCAACAACTCTTATCCTCTTCCCTTGCTTTGATTTCTCACCCATAAGGTTCTGGACCTTGATTCTGGTTACATTTAAATATTATTGTAACTCCTAGGAGGGCAGCCTAAACAGCACCTTTCCCCTCCACAGTACTGCCACGGCTTAGCACCGTTTGGAGTCTTACACCGCCCTTGACAAAAATACCCATCCCCCCCCCCAATCCTTCAGCAAGCAACCCACATACCCCCTCATCCTCAACCAAGCACACCAAACCAAGCAAACAACCAGGCCTGAACAATGAAACTCCCCACCCCATCTTCCTTGGCCAAAGAAATGACAAAAACCTCCCCACTCCCACCACCACCATCCTTGCCACTCTCATGGCCACCATCCTCCCCAAGGCTTATTAGCAATGTGGTGAATCCTGGAGCCAAAACAGTGAGTAAACTCACCCCAATTTCTTCCTTGGATTCCCACCCTGCTTCATCTTCCCTACGGTGTCTGTTGACTTGATCATACAATCAGGATCATGTCCATCGTCAGGTCTCTGATACCAGGAACCTTGCAGTCCTTTAGCTACAGAGAGTGATAAAAATACTGGAATAATAATAATTATTATTATTCCAAAAATAAACGCTAAGAGGCTCAAATAAATAATATAATAAGAGCAGTTGCAAGGTTTAATTGGTTTGGTAATAAAAGGTTTTCAATATGTATATAAAAGGGGGGCCACATTATTATACTACTTGGGGTCTTTACAGACAAAGCAACCTATCTTCAAGGGGCCTCCTTAGGCAGTTTAAGAACCTTGGAATGAAGATGGGTGCCTTAGAAAGGGCTTATTACACTAATTGAAAGGCATAATAGCACACTGGCCTAGAAAGGAATGGAAACACTCAATCTGAGAACTTTATCATGAAAATCCTGCAATAATAGGAAGGGTTTCAGAGCAGATGGGGTGTATTGCCTGACTTAACTTCAAGGTTTGATTGTTTTTTAAGAAATGAATAATAATATTACAGACTTGGTCATAAATCACTTGCTTATATTCTTCATAAGCACTTGAATAACAATGACACGGTGTCTGATTGATAATAATAATTCCTGGTAAACTGATGATGGAATAATGGATCCAAAGAGGTCTGTATAAATAGCTTTTTGGTGTGATTTAAAGCTTCTCAGGGCACATGGAGAGGGTTGTGCTCATGGGCTGAGGCTGGAAATCCATTCAGAGCAGGATTAGCACGTCCACTTGGTGCTTTTAATCAGCTGACCTTAGATCTTCTGGATTTCTGTACTATTTTAGCCACAGGATCTGTTAACCTATTTTTGCTTAAATTTGATTATTCTGCACTCATCCTTCATTTTTACTATTAGTATTGCTTTAAAGTGAACAGATGTGAACTTTTACTGAGTTTCCATCATCTTTTGATCATTTAGATAATTTTTAATAATTTTTATGAACACTCCTTGTAGTATTTTGTGGTCTTCAAAGATCAGAGTCAATGATTTATGTGGTAATCCTTGATCTTTAATTTATTATTAAAAAATGTTCTAAACTTAATTTTTCTTAATTTTAAATAAGTTTTGATCATTTTAGATTATTACTAACGCATATTTCAACTTGATACATATGCCAGGCAACCCTAATTAGGTTGTAGCTCTTCTGAGCGGTACCTGCTTGTCAGATTAGTCACGGCGGATCTAGGCGCAGGGATCAGTCAGTTCAGATGCGCGCAGGGTGGGATCCGCTGTGTGCGTGGCAGAATTAGCTTCGCGCAGGTCTTTAGTACGCGGGAAACTGCTACTATGAGTACTTAGGGGTATGTAATGATGCAAGGCTGCGCGCGGGAATTGTGACATAACGTTTTTGTGCATGTAACTCCTAAAATATACACAACAGCTCAATTTTGAGTGAATTTTAGGTATAAACCCTATACGTGACAAAACATGTGAAGTGTTAAAATGGAAAAAAGGTGCCATACTGGCGTTTTAATTTTTAGTACTTTTCTTTTTAATTATTTTAAAAATGTAAGGACTTGGATTTCAAGGGTGGGGTCAGTGAGTGACCCTACCTAATTTTGGGTGAGGAATCCATTTCTTCAATAATATTTATTGATTTCTCACCCCTTCTTTTGTTAATCTTTATATTCTTATTTTTTATAGTTTTTGTGTTGCTATGAAAGGTTGCTCTTTACATAGTAGCAAGCTGACATTCCCCCACCCAAGATATCTCTATATCTGAAAAAAAAAATTTTGGGTCAAGGCCTTCTGCTGGCTCTGTATGTCCCTAGGTGTATGGTTCCATCAGGGATATTGTGTTCAGATAACCATTCATCCTTATCAGCTGATTCTCCCTTGTATCTAACTAGATAGATTCTGATATCTTTCCCATTGATCCTTTCTTTTTTATCTTTAAGTATCTTGCTAATTTTTCCTCTGTCTTTTTCAGGTTCTTCTGCAACAGGTATTTCAGGTGAAGGATTATATTCTCCATTCCTTGGGTTGTAGTGTTTGATGAAACTTACTGGGAAGAATGGGTGTTTCCTAGAAAGCTCATCACTAAGGATTACTTCCACAGCATTCTTACCATGAAGTTTATTAATGGTGAAAGGTCCAGCAAAAGCCGGTCTAAGCTTTCTGTTTCCAGCTAAGTTGGTGAAGTTGGTGGTAGATCTCAAGACTTGATCAGCAATCTTGAAATCGGGCTCCTTATGGGTTTTATCCCACCTTTGGTGGTTATACTCCACAGCATCCTGGACACACTTAACAGAATGTTTATTGGCTACATCTATCATTTTTTTGAAATCAAGTGATGTAGGGTGAATATTTGTTAGCTGTTGATTAAGGTTATCCTTGGTTAATTTAGGAATCCATCCTCTTTCCAGTATGTAGGGTTCTTCCTTAGTGGTATAGTGCTTGCTACTGTTGTAGGCCAACTCTAGTGCAGGTAAAAGGCTAACCCAATTGTGGAAATAACCATCAGAATTCTTTTATTCTAGACCAAAGCCACAGAATCTCCTTAGCTTGTCTTCCAGGGTCTGAATCATTGTTTCAGCTAAGCCATCCTTCTGAGGGTGATGAGCTGTAGAGAAAGCTAAGGTGGTTCCCAGAATGTCATGGAGATTTCTCCAGAACTCAGATGTGAATTTAGGATCTCTGTCACTGATAATGATCTTGGGAACTCCAACATCAGCAATGAGTCTGTTCCAAAATAATAGGGCAACTTCCATAGCAGTGTCTTCCTTGTGATTAGGTAGAAACTTTTCTTTCTTGGAGAACCTATCCATGATGACTAGGACTGAGTTGTAGGAATAGGCTCCTCCTGGTGGTATTCCAGTTACAAAGTCCATGTTGATGATCTCCCATCTTTTTGTGGGTTCATCAATCTTTTGCAGTAGACCAAACCTTTTCCCAGTGGTCCTGTTGGACTTCTCACAAGTTTCACAACTAGTAACATACTGGATAAGGGAGTCTCTCCAATTGATCCACCAAGCGGTTTGTTTAACCTTATCTAAGTTTCTATCAGCAGATAAATGACCAGATGAGCAGTTATCAAGGCATTCATCCAGGACGTGTTTGATATGGTCATCCTTAGTCAAGACTATAACACTTGAATGTTGATGCCTGTAGTATACTAGACCATCCCATATAGTGAACCTCCCAGCTTTGTATGGTTTCAAGATGTTGGAGTATTGTGTTTATGCTGCTAGCCTTGATCCTTTAGTTTCACATAATCTTCTTATTTATATGTCACAAACCTGTCTAGCCAGATGATCCTTTATTGATTTATCAATTCTTTCTTATTGGCTTACTCCATACTCAATCACCTTGTCATTTATTGTTTCCGCCATGATTGATAGTCATCAAGCACCTTAGGCCCCCTGTGAGGGGCTCTCTAGTTGTCTATTTAAACCGGTCTTTTCCAGGACCTTGCAATTGACCTTATCGACTTTGTTTCTTAAAAATCCGGTCCTCAACTTTCTGAGTTGAGTAAGAGTCCATGATCCAATCATTGACTCCAACAGGTTATGAGCCCAGAGCACCACCTATTGTGCTGTCTCTGTTATTGCTTCAAGTAAATCCTCTCTTAGTACAGTAGCTCTCCAATTATCCTATTGTTAATTGCATCTACTCCTTATTCAGTGACCTTTGTTGGTCATCCCTCAATCCCGAGTAGCTCTACTGTCTTTCTATTACTGACCGTATCTACCTTCTCATCCAAACTGATCCTATTGATCACCTCAATTAGTTACCTCTATGGTCTTCCCAAGTAGCACTACTGTCTTTCTATTACTGACCGTATCTACCTTCCCATCCAACCTATTGAAGGTCCAGGGGGTGAGATGAGATGAGGCATCATCCCCTTGTCTCCACCATTGACGCTCGCCATCAATTGACCATTTCATCCCTAACCTTCCATCACAACCATCAATACACTCACAACAGCAAACCCAACAAATCACTTTGGCTCGGCCAAGTGCCCAGTCCAGTTGCTCTCTCAACTGTCCCTCTCAATCATCCAGTCATCACCATCAATGATCAACTCAAGATTGATCAACCCTACACTCTTGCTACAATCAATCAACTCAACTTTGACTACAATATTTCCTTCCCTCTATCTTCTATCTTTCTTTCTGCTGGTCCGCCTTCAATAGTCTTGTCCCTCAAACAGGCCTCCAACTCTTTTGGCAAGGGGGTGAGATGGGATGACTCCCTATTCCCTCAGCCCTCACTCAATCTCATCTTTGACCGACTCTCCCCCTTTAACTTTCTCAACATTGTTGTAACCATCAGCCTTGTCAAAGATCAAAACAATTGCTTTTTGAGATCTCAAGACTGTCAACTTCCCCTCTTCAACTTCTTCGATTGACTAACTCCCACTACCAAAATTGAACCTCAAGATGTCCATTTCTGGCGGACTTTTTGCCCATGGTACCAAGATCCTGACCAAGCACACAATTGATTCATCTAAGAACTTCTCAAGATCCGCCTCAACAATCCTCTCCAAGATACCGCCCAATGATTCTTGTTTGACTTATGCGGCCGATGATCATCTCTTTCATTACATCAAGACCAATGATGTTGTCTTCATGGCCATGTCTGAAGAATCCCTTGGTCGTAAAATCCCATTTACTTTCTTGGCCGAATTACAGCAAAAGTTCTTCCATACTTTTTCTTGCGCTGATCTGCCTTCTACACCTCCTTACGGACTAGCGTCATTCAACCCAGAGCTTGTCGGTCTCTTGACGGCGTACAACCTCCAAGCAACCAATTCAACTCAGTCTCAGTATCCCTCAATGTCTAATCAACAGATCCATGCCGCCTGCTCCGAGCTGGCCAACGTCAAGGATATCATGATCAAGAACGTGGGCAAGATACTCAATTGAGGAGAGCAAATTGAACTGTTACTCAACAAGACCAACAACCTTAGCGCCCAATTGAGCGCCTTTTGATAACAGAGCCAGGTCTTACGGAGGAAGATGTGGTGGAAAAACACTTGCATGATTGCTTTGAGTGCCGTGGTGGTTTTCATGTATGGATCCTACGCTTTGATCATCTATCCTGTCGGCGCCCCTCATCCAATTTCTACGTCCGACTCGCTCCCTCCTACGATCCCATTTGGTCTAAGCTCCCTTATCATCCTCTCATTGCGCAAGTTTGTCCTGTCGCTTCTTCAACTTGCTGCGCTGTTTCCATCACGGGACGTTTGATTAATCAAGTATGGATCCTACGCCTTCCTGTCTTTTGGATGCCGTCCCTCTATCAACCTTGCAATCCTGGCCACTCTTTCCAACTCTCTTCTTGCGATTTGATACGCATCTATCTCGCAACTTTGCTCGCTGATCTCTGCAACATTGCTCACTCCAATCATGTTGCAACCTCAGTCGCTCCTCATTTGTGACCTGGCTTGTTTCTCCTCTTGCGACTTCAATCAACCCTGCTTATGACCTTGCTTGCACTTTCAATTGCAACTCTGATTGGTTGCTACCTCAGAAGTCCTTGACCCTTTTCATCACCTTGTTAGCCTGCGTTGTCATACCTTCTCATCTTCTCCCCCAGTCTCAAGCCTTCCAGCAAGGGGTGTGTTGGAGTATTGTGTTTATGCTGCTAGCCTTGATCCTTTAGTTTCACATAATCTTCTTATTTATATGTCACACACCTGTCTAGCCAGCTAGTCTTTTATTGATTTATCAATTCTTTCTTATTGGCTTACTCCATACTCAATCACCTTGTCATTTATTGTTTCTGCCATGATTGATTAGTCATCAAGCACCTTAGGCCCCCTGTGAGGGGCTCTCTAGTTGTCTATTTAAACCGGTCTTTTCCAGGACCTTGCAATTGACCTTATCAACTTTGTTTCTTACAAATCCGGTCCTCAACTTTCTGAGTTGAGTAAGAGTCCATGATCCAATCATTGACTCCAACAGGTTATGAGCCCAGAGCACCACCTATTGTGCTGTCTCTTTTATTGCTTCAAGTAAATCCTCTCTTAGTACAGTAGCTCTCCAATTATCCTATTGTTAATTGCATCTACTCCTTATTCAGTGACCTTTGTTGGTCATCCCTCAATCCCAAGTAGCTCTACTGTCTTTCTATTACTGACCGTATCTACCTTCTCATCCAAACTGATCCTATTGATCACTTCAATTAGTCACCTCTATGGTCTTCCCAAGTAGCACTACTGTCTTTCTATTACTGACCGTATCTACCTTCCCATCCAACCTATTGAAGTTCCAGGGGGTGAGATGAGATGAGGCATCATCCCCTTGTCTCCACCATTGACGCTCGCCATCAATTGACCATTTCATCCCTAACCTGCCATCACAACCATCAATACACTCACAACAGCAAACCCAACAAATCACTTTGGCTTGGCCAAGTGCCCAGTCTGGTTGCTTTCTCAACTGTCCCTCTCAATCATCCAGTCATCACCATCAATGATCAACTCAAGATTGATCAACCCTACACTCTTGCTACAATCAATCAACTCAACTTTGACTACAATATTTCCTTCCCTCTATCTTCTATCTTTCTTTCTGCTGGTCCGCCTTCAATAGTCTTGTCCCTCAAACAGGCCTCTGACTCTTTTGGCAAGGGGGTGAGATGGGATGACTCCCTATTCCCTCAGCCCTCACTCAATCTCATCTTTGACCGACTCTCCCCCTTTAACTTTCTCAACATGGTTGTAACCATCAGCCTTGTCAAAGATCAAAGCAATTGCTTGTTTAGATCTCAAGACTGTCAACTTCCCCACTTCAACTTCTTCAATTGACTAACTCCCACCACCAAAATTGAACCTCAAGATGTCCATCGTTGGCGGAATTGTCGCCCATGGTACCAAGATCCTGACCGAGCACACAATCGATTCATCTAAGAACTTCTCAAGAGCCGCCTCAACAATCCTCTCCAAGATACCGCCCAATGATTCTTGTTTGACTTATGCGGCCAATGATTATCTCTTTCATTACATCAAGACCGATGATGTTGTCTTCATGGCCATGTCTGAAGAATCCCTTGGTCGTAAAATCCCATTTACTTTCTTGGCCGAATTACAGCAAAAGTTCTTCCATACTTTTTCTTGCTCCAATCTGTCTTCTACACCTCCTTACGGACTAGCGTAATTCAACCCAGAGCTCTTCGGTCTCTTGACGGCGTACAACCTCCAAGCAACTGATTCAACTCAGTCTCAGTATCCCTCAACGTCAAATCAACAGATCCATACCTCCCGCTCAGAGCTGGCCAACGTCAAGGATATCATGATCAAGAACCTGGGCTAGATCCTCAATTGAGGAGAGCGAATTGAACTGTTACTTGACAAGACCAACAACCTTAGCGCCCAATCTAGCGCCTTTCGAAAACGGAGCCAGGTCTTACAGAGGAAGATGTGGTGGAAAAACACTTGCATGATTGCTTTGAGTGCCGTGGTGGTCATCATGTATGGATCCTACGCTTTGATCATCTATCCTGTTGGCGCCCCTTTTCCAATTTCTACATCTGACTTGCTCCCTCCCACGATCCCATTTGGTCTAAGCTCCCTTATCATCCTCTCATTGCGCCAGTTTGTCCTGTCGCTTCTTCAACTCGCTGCGCTGTTTCCATCACCAGCCGTTTGATTAATCAAGTATGGATCCTACGCCTTCCTGTCTTTCGGATGCCGTCCCTCTATCAACCTTGTGATCCTGGCCACTCTTTCCAACTCTCTTCTTGCGATTTGATACGCATCTATCTCACAACTTTGCTCTCTGATCTCTGCAACATTGCTCACTCCTATCATGTTGGAACCTCAGTCGCTCCTCATTTGTGACCTGGCTTGTTTCTCCTCTTGCGACTTCAATCGAGCCCTGCTTATGACCTCGCTTGCACTTTCAATTGCAACTCTGATTGGTTGCTACCTCAGAAGTCCTTGACCCTTTTCATCACCTTGTTAGCCTGCGTCGTCATACCTTCTCATCTTCTCACCCAGTCTCAAGCCTTCCAGCAAGGGGGTGTGTTGGAGTATTGTGTTTATTCTGCTAGCCTTGATCCTTTAGTTTCACATAATCTTCTTATTTATATGTCACACACCTTTCTAGCCAGCTAGTCTTTTATTTATTTATCAATTCTTTCTTATTGGCTTACTCCATACTCAATCACCTTGTCATTTATTGTTTATGCCATGATTGATTAGTCATCAAGCACCTTAGGCCCCCTGTGAGGGGCTCTCTAGTTGTCTATTTAAACCGGTCTTTTCCAGGACCTTGCAATTGACCTTATCAACTTTGTTTCTTAAAAATCGGGTCCTCAACTTTCTGAGTTGAGTAAGAGTCCATGATCCAATCATCAACTCCAACACAAGAGGGGTTCAAGTAGGCTATTGATCAGTTCAGATGGTGGAGAAGGACTTTCCATAATGTTGATCAGAGTTTTCATGCCAGAATTGTAAGATTCTTTGATTGAGTTGAACAAGGATTCATCCAATTCACAAATGTGGATTCCCATTATAGGAGCTTCAAGGCTCAAAATGTTAATGTTAAGCATAGGGAAGATATCATTATCCTCTGGGTCATAAGAAGGGTTACTTGGGTCATTGGGTAAAGCATTCCTGCTCAAACTATCAGCATTCTGGTGTTTAGTACCAGCTTGGTGAACTATGGTCATCTGAACTCTGTACTGTTGTATGGCTATCAGCCATCCTAGCATGTGCCTACTAGGGGTCTTCATGTTTATCAAAGTCCTGATGGCATTGCAGTCATTAATCACTGTAAACTTGGTGCCTTCCAAGTAGTAATGAAGTTTTTCCAGAGCCCATACTAAAGCAAGACATTCCATTTGGCTTGCACCATACCTTTTCTAAGTATCCTTAACTTGTCTGGATATGAAGAGTATAGGTTTTTCCACTGGTTTGTCATCCTCTATGACTTCCTGGTGTAATGCAGCTCCTAGTCCTTCCATACTAGCATCTATATAGAGCTTGAAGGGTTTAGAATTGTCTGGCTGAATCAGTACTGGAGCTTAAGCCATGGCCATCTTGAGTTCCTCGTAATTCTTAACTCTTTCATGAGACATTTCAAACAAGGTGGTGTTGTTGCAGATTTCATACAAAAACTTGGTTAGAAGAGCAAACTTTGGTAAGTACTTCCTATAGTAGCTGCAGAAGACAATAAAAGATAGGAGTTCAGTTTTATTCTGAGGCATTGGCCTATTCATTACAGCTGCTATCTTGTTTTGGTCAGCAGCTAAGGTTAGTCCAGAGAAAATGTGTCCTAAGGCTTTCAGTTCTCCATAACCAAAGTTACACTTTTTCATTGATACTTTTAATCCCACAGCAGAGATAGTTTTGAGGACTAATCTTACTTTATCCAGGTGGGTATCCCAATCATCAGAGTAAATGATAACATCATCAATGTAAACCATCATCCATCCTTGTCTGATGAACAATCCTAGAACTGTGTCCATCATCCTTTGAAAATGAGAAGCAGCATTTTTTATACCAAAAGGCATCCTTAGATACTCATAAATTCCCAAATGACAGATAATTCTCATGAATTTCTGGCTATCAGGGCTGATAGGTATTTGGTGAAAACCTTTAAGAATGTCCATGGTAGTGATGTACTTAGCTTTTGATAGGTTTTTCAGAGCATGGTAAATACTTGGAATTGGATAATAATCAGCTTGGGTGTAGTTGTTCAGAATTCTGAAATCTCCAACCATCCTTGACTTATCATTATGTCAAGCTATAATTACTGGAGTAGTGATATCTACTTGTTCATTGTGTCCTACTTTCCTTAAGACTTGTAGGTCAACCAACTCTTGGATGTGAGTTTCTAGAGCAGCTCTAGATTTTGGACTAGAAGGGTAAGCAGGTCTCCTGAGGTTAAGTGGGTAAGGAGGCTTAATGGTTAGAGTAAGAATCATATAATTTCCTTTGATGTTACCAATGGGGTGATCTTTGGTACAGAAATCATTCTGATTTTCAAAGCATACTTGTAGGATGTCCCGTCTTTTTTCTTCATTGAGCAGGGGATTCAAAGCTGCTTGAGAGAAGTATTCCTGATTGAAACTCTCTAAGTGTTTCTCATAAGTTGAATCAGAATTTTGAGCATTGACATGGCATATTTGAAACTTCTTGTCATACAAGAAAAGAGAATCATTACCAAGCATTAAGTAATCACATAATCCATTTTGGAGCACTACAAATTCAATGTTCAGTTTGAGTGATCCTTTAGAGTGATGAAGTATGATGTCAGAGGACCATACTCCAACAGCATTGAGAGAAGCATTAAAACTGCTGAACTTAGCCTGAGGTACTGGTAATAAGTTCAGTTTCCAGTTTGGGTCTTGTTTCTCCAAATAAGTTGAACCAACACAAGAGCAAAAGGCTGAAATTTCCAAGAGTAACTTAACAGGGGAACCTTGGATCAAACCAGTAGCGTAGCATGTTTTGCCTGAAGTGTAACTTTTACCAGCAGAAGGTTTTAGAATCAAGGCCTTGGCCTCAGAGCTGCGGTTGATCTTCATTTTGGGATTCCATTTTTGAGGTAAGTTAGAATCCTCATTAACAGAATTTATGTCTAGAGAAGACTCAATACTTCCTTCAATAACATTGATGGGGTTAGTGATAATAAAATCAAACTCATAAAGTGATCCATCAGTATCATCAAGGTGAGGGTCAGGATTATCATACTCTTCTCCTTCAGTAGGATTAATCCTTTTCTTAGGTAGAGGAAAATCACGTTTTACATTTCCTGTTTGGTTACACTTCCAACATACTTTTTCCTTTGACTCTGGAGTCTTCTTTACCTCCAAGGTAGTTGGATTCCTGGCAGGGGATTCCTTAGCTTTGACAGTATACTCTTCCCTGTTCCTAGTATTTTGTTCTCTGGGGAGTCCGTTGACTCTCTTATCTACATCATTCATATCAATAGTCTCTTCCAATACACCTATCAGGGTAGAAAGATCAGAGTCCATAGGCATTCTTCACCTTACACTGTGGTTTATTTGTCCAGGACATAATTTTAGAAGTCTTTCATTGACTTCTTCTTTATCAGCATCTGGGTTAAAAAAGTCTCACCTCCTTTTCTGGTCTAAGAACCACTTATGAGGTTTGTCCTTGGATAAATCAAACTGGGAGGTTTCAAAAGTTTTCATCATCTTTCTTTTCCAAATCCTAGTACCAAATTGTACTTTGATCAATTCCTTCCAAGAACTCCAGGATAAAGATACAAATTCTTCCCTTTTATTGATAAACCAATCAAGAGCCACTCCTTCAAATAGTCTGGGAAATCTTACCACAACTATTGTATCAGGAGTTCATCAAAAGCAAGGGTATAATCAATAAATTTAAAGAAACTGACATGTTTGTATTCTCCTTCTCCGGAGAATTTAGGCCATTCAGTAATGGGAGGAAGTAACTTCAAAGCCTGGTCTATCTCAGTAGTAGGACTGGGCCTAAAATATTCATTTCTAGTTGTCATGGTTCTGAGAGGAACACTAAGAGTACTGGTGAACCTAGCAGGTCTAGTTTCTTCCAGGTCAATGACTGGGGAGTTAGTAGAATTGACTTTAAGATCTATAAGAGCATCCTTAATCATAACTAACTCCAAATCAATTTTGTTGTTTAATAAATCAATTTTGTTAATCAGGTGAGCTGAAGAATTAGGACTAGGCTTTGTAACTTCTTCCTTAAGCTGGTTCATGATTGCAAGAATATCTTCCTGAAGAATTGATTGGTTATCATCAATACGTTTCATCAGGTCCAACTTACTAGATTTTATACTATCCTTGATTTATTGTATTTCTAACTCATCAATTCTCATGTTTGGATACTTGGTATCCATCACTCCAAAAATACTCAGACTCAATCTGTCCAATTCTTGATAAACTTGGTAAAAACATTGGCTGATAACCCTAAAATTGTGAGACACATTTACAGAAAATCTATTAAGAGCTTCTACGTCTAATTGTGGTACACCTTTTTCCACTTCTGGGCTAGGGATATTATGCTGTCCCAATCCTTTGGGTTCCTTAACTTCTAATGGGCTGAGGACCTCTTCTTTTAAGGGTCCTTTCCCTTTAAGGAAGCTAACTGATCCCAAGGATTCCAGTTCTGCACGTAGCCTTCTACCTCTTTCTTTGGGATCAACTTTTGCAGATAAATCTGAGATTTCTTTGCCAAAGAAATGGCTCTTCTCATACCTGGCTGATCCTCCTAGGTCTGCACCAACTTTAATTGCTCCCAATAGCTCATGTGCTCTTTCACTAACACTTTGACCCTTTCCTCCTTGGTTGAGTCCAGCTGTGGTGGCATAGGAGGACCGGTATCCTCCTGGGATAACTTGTTGGGCACTGGGCAGTTCTCCAATTCTCTGTTGGTCAAGTTGGTGGCCGCAGACGTCGCCATTGTCATCCCGCGTGACACTATGGTCACGGGTTTGAGCCCCTTCATTGCGCTTGTGACTGGAGTCCTTGCGCGTATGGGTTCCTCTGGGTAGAGATCCATAAAATGGGGCTCTAGCTGTTGCACGGGTGTTGCGCCTGTTTTGGTACATAGCACCAAAATAAATGAGTAAGTCTTTTGTCAAAACTTTTGATAAAAGACTTAAAAATATAAAAAATAATATTTTTTGTGTATTTATATTTTTAATAATTCTTAGTATATATTTTAACTCACTTAAAGTTAAATTCAAGGGTACCAACACTTGATTGGGATCACAACTGTCCTTGGGGGGTATTCCAACTGGGTCTGAGCGAGTTCAAATCAGATCCTGAGATAAATCCAAGGGTAAGTCCAAAGGTACACTATCTGGGACGTACTCTAGGAGGTCCTGGTAAATGAGATCACCAAAAACCAAATCCACTGAGATGGATAAAGACAAAAAAAATATAAGTTTAATATTTTTGGTGTTTTTACGTGGCAAGATGATATTTTTAGAAATATAATCACTTTTATTATTTTGGATATTTCTTTATCTTCAGGATTATTTATTTTATAAATATAAAGCTTCCTTTGATAAATTTTCCACTTCTTATGTTGCCTTAATAAATAATTGAAATTGATAATTCTTTCAAGCTCAAGTTCTTTATCCTTTATAACCTGCTGTTTATAATAAAGCAATTTCTCTTGTTGTTGCTCAGGAGTTATAATAACAGGGACAAAGTTACGGAGTTTTTCTTCCTTTCTCTTTTTAAGAAGGTTCAAATAATAATTGATCAATTCTCCATTGGTCTTAAGGTCCACTACAGAAACAAATGATCAAAAATATATATTATAAGTATTTTAACTTATTTAAAAAATAGAATGGTCCAAGGAATAAATAATTAAAGATTAATTATTCAAGGACATTCCCTGGCCAGACCCACAGTTGTCAGCTCTCTGATGCCAGGAACCTTGCAGTCCTTTAGCTACAGAGTGATCAAAATACTGGAATAATAATAATTATTATTATTCCAAAAATAAACGCTTAGAGGCTCAAATAAATAATATAATAAGAGAAGTTGCAAGGTTTAATTGGTTTTTTAATAAAATGTTTTCAATATGTATATAAAATAGGGGCCACAGTATTATACCACTGGGGTTCTTTACAGAAAAAGCAACTTCTCTTCAAGGGGCCTCCTTAGGCAGTTTAAGAACCTTGGAATCAAGATGGGTGCCTTAGAAAGGGCTTATTACACTAATTGCCAGGAATAACAGCACACTGGCCTAGAAAGGAAGGGAAACACTCACTCTGAGCACTTTATCACAAAAATCCAGCAATAATAGGAAGGGTTTCATAGCAGATGGGGTGGATTGCCTGACTTAACTTCAAGGTTTGATTGGTTTTTTAGAAATGAATAGTAATACTACAGACTTGGTCATAAATAACTTGCTTAGATTCTTCATAAGCACTTGACTAACAATGACAAGGTGTCTGATTGATAATAATAATTCCTGGTAAACTGATGATGGAATAATGGATCCAAAGAGGTCTGTATAAATAGCTTTTTGGTGTGATTTTGAGCTTCTCAGGGCACGTAGAGAGGGTTCTGCTCATGGGATAAGGCTGGCAATCCATTCAGAGAAAGATTAGCACTTCCACCTGGTGCTTTTAATCAGCTGAACTTAGATCTGCTGGATTTCTGTACTATTTTAGCCACAGGATCTGTTAACCTATTATTGCGTAAATTTGATCATTCTGCACTCATCCTTCATTTGTACTTTTAGTATTGCTTTAAAGTGAACATATGTGGACGTTTACTGATTTTCCATCATCTGCCGATCAAGTAGATAGTTTTTAATAATTTTTATGAGCCCTCCTTGTAGTGTTTCTTGGTATTCAAAGATCAGAGTCAATGATTTACGTGGTAATCCTTGATCTTTAATTTATTATTAAACAATGTTCTAAACTTAATTTTTCTTAATTTTAATTAAGTTTTGATTATTTTAGATTATTACTAATGCATATGCCAGCCTACCCTAATTAGGTTTTAGCTCTTCTTAGCAGTACCTGGTTGTCAGATTAGTCACGACGGATTTAGGCGCGGGGATCAGTCAGTTCAGATGCGCGCGGGGTGGGATCTGTTGCGTTCATGGCAGAATTAGCTGCGTGCAGGTCTTTAGTCCGCGGGAAACTGCTACTATGAGTATGTAGGGGTATTTAATGATGCAGGGCTGCGCACAGGAATTGTGACATAACACATTTCCGCGTGTAACTCCTAAAATATACACAACACCTCAATTCTGAGTGAATTTTAGGTGTAAACCCTATACGTGACAAAACGTGTGAAGTGTTCAAATGGAAAAATGGTGCCATACTGGTGTTGTAATTTTTAGTACTTTTCTTTTTAATTATTTTAAAAATGTAAGTACTTGGATTTCAAGGGTGGGGTCAGTGAGTGACCCTACTTCATTTTGGGTGAGGAATCGATTTCTTCAATAGTATTTATGGATTTCTCACTCCTTCTTCTGTTAATTTAGATATTCTTATTTTTTATAGTTTTTGTGTTGCTACAACAGGTTGCTCTGTACATAGTAGCAAGCTGACATCCATTGGGGGAGTGATTCAGTCCAATCCTTGGATTTTCCCCCTTCTTCATCTCCCTATGGTTTCTGTTGACTTGATTATACAATAATAATCACAGCCATTGTGGGAGCGATTCATTCCAATCCTTGGAATTTCCACCCTGTCTTATTTATGCCTTGTTTATGTATTTCTTTTTTTGGGATCATTTGTGAATCAGTTACTATTGGTTTAAAAATAAGACAAAGACCTTAAAAAGGCAAATGAAAAATAAGAGGCACTTGAATTTTCTGAGGAAAAGAATTAACCTATCCATTAAATTTTTCTTCATCACAGCAAGTAGGAAAATTGATCCAAACCCAACAGAGATTCACATCACTGAATCCAACCTGAAGTTGTACACCAAGTTCAACATGGGACGTACCATCATTCAACCAATCAAAAGACTTTCTTTATGCCTTGCTGAGTTGTTCCCTTTCTCTGAGATTTATTCTGAGGATAAACTTGGATTGTAAATGTTTTCTTTCCATCTAGTCCATTGCATTACACACATTTAACCTGTGAAAATAAACTAGGCCTTATTTTCTGGAGTTATTTGGGCTTATGGACGGGGAAAGCCAAGCAACAAAGAAGCTTTTGGAAAATATGGTTCAGCCACAGAACTCCGCAAGGCTATGTGAAGAATTAGATTCCAGCCTCAAGCGCAAAAATCATAAATAATTATGGCTGCAGAGTGGCTTTCAAAAAAACTTAGTGAAATTTCTCCATATATTATTGAAGAGTGTCAGAGGGAAATCATTAAAAATATAATTCCTTCCATGAACCATATGGATTATGATGAAGAATACAGGTTTTCTTTTTTTTCTTCCTTCTTAACCTTGAACCTTTATGATTTCAAAAAAATCCCCCATAAATATTTTGATGTTGATGCCTGGACTTTGGTAGGATGTATTCCCATCTTCAACCAAAACAGTATATCAGATGAAAGTTAAACTGATCTTTTGGCTGATGATAATTTTGATATGATTGGAGGGAAGTTTCAATTTAGTGATCATCAGGTATATCTTGATTTTGCTAAATTTTCAGGGGTTACATTAGCTCATTTTAAATCCAAGGCTTTTACTCATCAAATTTTTGGAGTATAACCACCATCCAGAAAGATAAAAAATAGGCTTCCCTTGTCAAATATCCAAAAAAAATGCCACTAGCAGTCAAGAAATATCTTGATGGCACTTCAAAATTCTCAAAAATTGGTATATATGAAGAAAAGATAACAAATGCTTATAAATAATTTAATTTTTATTTTTTTTGAATGCATAGCAATATATTCAAACAGCCAATTTTAAATTCCCAACCCTGGGGTCGCAAACAGCGCCCAAAACGCCATTTGAAACCCATCTGATTTGCAAATGGCCATTTGAAACCCATCTGAGTTGCATTGTTGTAATATATATATTTTTTTAACATTTTTTGAAAACATTTTTTAATTTGTTTCATTTACTATTTCTTTTTTTTATTTCAAAAATAATAAATTAAATTCAAAATATAAATATATAAAACAATATAAATATATGATAAATATAATAAATATAATATATAATATGAAATAAAGAAATAAATCAATAATAAAAAATAAATTGATTGATTATAGTCAAAATTTAAATATCAAAACAAATGTTAATAAATTAAATAGAATAAAATGAAATATATATATATATATATAATACATTAATTGATTAAAATGTAATATATATATATATATATATTAGGGCGTATCAGAGTTAGAAAACCCACCATTAGAAACCAGCCATTAAAATGGTGGGTTTCTGAAATACACATACCCCCTAACTGGTGTATTTCAAAATGGCGGTTTTGATGAAAATGTTCAATTTTAAACATCAAATGCGCCATTAAACCCACCACTAATTCATCATCATACATCCACCATCCATCACATCCAAAACACCCATCCACATCAGCAAATCCATACCCGTACCATCTCCATCACATCACACACATCTCATCTCCATTGCTTCACATCTCCATCAATTCACAACTCTATTGATTCACATCACCATCTTCATACAAATGCCATCATCATCTCATCACCCCACATCAAATCACCATCTTTTTCAACATTTCCCATCAAACTACTTGGTGGCAAGTTGAAAATGCAAAAAAGCTGACTGAAGTTTTGTTAGTATTTGACTCCCATTCAGACTCCAATTCAGACTCCAATTTGGAATCAACTTGGTTGGCTTTGAATTCTCTATTACAAAAGCAATACATGGTTCCAAGAAGACAAACTCTCCATAATCCTATGTATGAATGGCAAAAGCTTCATCTCCTCCCCAAATAAAGCTTCCAGAAACTTTTAAAAACTCTATTGCCTTCATTTGAAAAACTTTTGGAGATGATTGAAGACCACCACAACTTCCAGAATAATTCTTGGAATCCTCAACCCAATCCAGCAATCCAACTGGCTGTTGCTCTTTGTGGATTGGGATCAAATGGAAATGGAGCAGCAATTCATCAATTAGAAAATCTATTCTCATATTATTATGAAACCATTGACTCATACACCAAAAGATTCATGGTTTCTATATTATTTTTCCGTCACTCATTCCTTCCTTGGCCAAAAAAAGAAGAAATAAAGGAGATATCTCAAGTAATGTAGACCAAAGGATTTCCTGGTTGCATTGGCTTTGTTGATGGAACCACCATGCCCTTGAGTCAAAAACCCAAGCTAGATGGAAACCACTATTTTTATTGGAAGAAAAGGCAATTGATTCATTTCTTTTCCAGCACCTTTGATAAAAACTTTGCTGACACACTGACCAAATGCATTTGGTCTTTTTTTTAGATACTCCATGGCACTGAAACTTGTTTCTGATAAAAACAAGAAGTTCATATCTCTTGATTCTCGCCTTCCAGGTTCTTGTCACAATTCATATTTTTTCAATCAGATGCAGATTTCCCAACAACCAGAGATCTACTTTGACCAAGATCAATACCTCCTGGCCAATTCAGCTTATGCTAGGGGGAAATATGTGGTTCTAGCATACCGGAATTTTTTGTCCAATGATCAAGGAAAAAATGATTTAAACTATCATCTTGCCCAATCACAAGTGCGGATTGAGCATGCCATAGGAGTCCTGAAAGGAAGATGGGCCAGCTTAAGGGAAATGCAAAACCAGCTTCAAAATCGCAAAGACATTAATTTCCTTATCAACTGGATTATCACTTGTGTAATCCCTCACAACCTTTTGGCTGAAATCAAAGATGAATGGGACAAAATATTTGAAGATGATATTCCTGATCCGCCTAAATTCATACCTGTCTCATCTTGTCCCTCATCTTCTTCTATGAGAGAGTGGATTCTTCCTCTCACCCTTTTTTTCTTTGATGAGTAATTTTTGATTTCAAAATAGGTGAAAAATCCCTTCACCGTATTTTTTTGGTTTTGGTTATTCACCCAAGATTCATTTTCTGACTCACTTGGTTTTTTTCTTCAATTTTGGTGGACTTAGAAAAAAACACCCTCCACCTCACCCCATCAAACCACTGGTACCTCCACCTCACCCCTCCTTCTCAGCCACCACCTCAGCCTCACCCACCACCACCACCTCAACCTCCACCTTCCCTCCTCATTTGGTTGGAAACCCTGGTAAGCTCTTGCCCCCCTCCTCCCCATCATCTGACTCTGATCCTTTGATCCATCCACCTTCAGGACCCCCCCACCTGCTTGGTTGATCTCCCAGGTAAGCCCCCCCACATCCTGCTTATCCTGCTTTTCCATCCATCCCACCCATCCTTGCTAAAATTGCCTTTTCATCCCCCCTCTCCTCCCTCTTGCTTGCCCCCCCCTCTCAATTGCTCCCCCTCCCTTGCCCCCCCCTCACAATTACCCCTCCCCCGCTCTTGCTTGCTCCCTCTCACTTTCCTGCCCCCCCTCCCTTTTTCTTGTTTGGTGGCCCCACCCTTGCCAGCCCCCCTACTCACCATGGTCACCCCCCCAACCCCCTCCTTGGTTGCTGCCCCCCCCCTCTGCATTGATGGCCAGCAACCCCCCCCCCCCACCTCAACCGCCTTCCCCTCCGCATCAAAGGCGGTCAACCCCTCTCCCCCCTCTTGCTGGCTCCCTCTCACTCGCCCGGCTCCCCCCCTTGCCTCAGTTGCCCCCCTCCCTTTTTCTTGGTTGGCGGCCCCACCCTTGCCAGCCCCCCACTCACCTTGGTCACCCCCTAACCCCCTCTTTGGTTGCTTCCCCCCCCTTCCGCATTGACAGCCCCCCTTTGGCCCCGCCCCCCCCCTCTGCATTGATGGCAGCCAACCCACCCCCTGGACCACCACCCCCTCCGTGTTGACAGCAGTGCTTGGCCCTTTCAACCTGGCTCCTGGCCCAATTGGTTTGCCCCCCGGTATTTTTTTTTTTTTTTTTTTTTTGATGATGTAACTAATTTTTTTTGGGGGGGCTTAATAAGCCTGGCCCAATTAGTTCATGCCCACACCCGGTGATTTTATTTGTTTATTTATTAATTTTTTGGTCATTTTTTTTGTGATAACGTGACTGACATTTTTTTTTGGTAATCCTTTTTTGACTTCTTTTCCTTCAATTCCATTGCTTCTTCCAACAAACTCACAATTTTTAACTCCAAATTGAATCCCTTTTTGATCCTCACCCCAAGCAAATCATTTGCCTGGGAGGGAACAAGATGTAAGAGATGAGGAAACAAACATAAAGATAGGTGGCAATCAGAAGGCTTTTAAGAAAAAGAGGGATAAAATGAGGGCATCCAAAATCTCTTTGGAAATTGCAGAGGGGGTAATCAATGAAAAGGTTTTATGTTCTGAACAGAAACTACAACCTTTGGATCAGTATCCTGTGATTACTGCTGGGAACAAAAAGAAAAATCAAAAACCCTCGCCGGCTGAGTTAGAACTTGCCAAGCAGACAATCAAGAAATTCCATTTCTTCCACTGTGGAAAAGTAATTTTCTCAATAATTCTGATTACAACAGTCTTGTTGCAATAATTGAATTTGTCGCATTGGAGAAACTTTCTGATCAAGACAAGAAGGACATCAACTTTGTGAAAACTTTCCTTCACCAGTCAAAGAAATTTTCAACATGGTTGGTCCCTCAAGATCTTGGGGTGGAAAAATGTGAGAAATTGGATGCCAAAAATTGATGGACCCCTTTTAGTTATTCGGATGCTATGTGAAGAAATCATCTATTCAAGCTTCCCCTCAAGAGAATGCTTTTTTCAATCTTAAGGCAGACAAAGACTCTCAAATTTTATGAAATTTGTTTTGCAATTTGGCCAGACTTCCTGTTGAATCAAACCATGAAATAATGAAGGACAATGGCATACCCTCCTTCTCATCACTCAAATTTTGTTCTTGGCCTAATCCCTATGACTCCTCTCTGCATTTCACCTTCACATCCAACTCTTTTTACAACTCACCTCACATTGACAAATGTGACATCTTTGAGTATTCTTTTTTACTTTCAGTACCAACCAGGAAATCAAATGGACAACTAATTGAAAACACAGAAAAATATCAAGTATGTGATGGCAAATTTGTTTTTCATGACCTGGGCTTTGGAATTGACTTCAAGCAAAAATGTGTGGTCAAAATGGTTTGGGCAGCCAATAAGTACAAGCACTTTAATTTTCCTGCTGTGGATGCTGCTAATCATAAAAGAATGGCAATTTCAATGCAAATCAACAAAATTACCAGAAATAATTGCAGGGACTTGGGGAGTGGGAAAATATAATCCAGGAAAAAAATATAAATAAAAATAAAAAATGTTTTTTTATTGGTGGGGTTAAAAATAGTCATAAGCATTGTTTTAATCAAAATTGATTGTTTTTTATTTTTGAGTTTTTCATCAAAGCAAATTTATTCACAAGCCCAGCATTTGATTAATCTGCTTCAATTCATCTACTGTTCTACTGCTACCAATGTATGCTGCAGCCATTGACCACTTATACTTTTTTTCTGTTTCCAGCTGTTCCTTCTCCATTTGCAGTTGCGCTTGCGGTTGATCATTTGCCTTTTGCTATTTTTGAAATTATAGTTCAGCCTTTTTCAACTTCCACTCAGCATCCCATTTTTGCAGATGAGCCAAAATCTTGGCTTTCTGCTTTTGAAAATCAATAGCCTGTTGACAATCCCACTTTTCCTTTTCAAACTGAAGTTTTTCAGATTCAATTTGTGATTTCACTTTTTTTCAGAGGGGAATAGGAATGAGCTTTATTTTCAAAGCAAGGATAATCCAATGGGCTTACTTTAATCTTCCTTATCCATGATCTCCTCAAAGCCCAAAAAATTTGAAGTGTTTCTCCTCTTTTGAATGCTATTGGGGTTGATGTTGATGGAATTGAAGGCCTTTTGCTTTCCCTTTGCAGATAAGGTTTGTGTGGGAACATCATTGCTCTCATTTGAAGGGGATGTCAGAGGCCCCATTGGCTTGATTTTTTGGCCAGTCAGGAATGTATGAGACTGTATCAGTAAGGATTTGCTGGACAGATGACAAAAGAAATTGGTTCCTTACTTGAGCAGATGTTGATGGCAATGGTGATCCTGGAATGACATCCTTCTCATTGGCCTAGTTCTCCAGTTCTTCCACCCCATGAATAGAACAATCCAAAGAAGGAGGGGAGGGGTACAAGTTTGGGTTTGACTCCTCAATCAACGCAGAAGTAGAGGTGATTGGAGCTGATTTTGTTTGAATATCCTCCTTGGCATTGGATGGGGGCCACTCATAGGTTTCTTGGGGATCACCATTGCTAGGCTGAGAATCCCCAGCCAAATCCTCAGCATCAACTGAGTTGGATTGTTGGGCATCAAAAGCGGCTAGGGGGGTTATTTTTTCCTTCTTTACAAATATTTCATCCATTTGAATATAAAAAGGACAAATGTAGTGCACCTTATCAACCATGGAGTTGGTTCCCTTGGCTTTGTCAGAGTTTTTGATACCAAAGCCTGTGAAGATTGACATGGAGTGGGCCTTTTTGTACTTGGATTGATAATTCTTGAATTGCTCCCTCATACGTCTTGATGACAGATCCAGCCTACCTTTTCTTTTATTTTGGAGTTAATTTGCCATCAGGAGATAACCATTGACCTTAGAGGATAGAATTTGGCCAACGCCTGTTTCATTGTCCAATCCAAAGCAAGAATTTTAGTTGGTGGAATTTTGAGCCAGTTTACCAGGATGATGTGATGACCTCTCTTGAGCTTAATTGATCCTTTGGAAACTGATTGGGGAAGATTTTTGGATGTTGAGTTCCTGGTGGATGTTTGCTTTGGTCCATTGGATTTTTTAGTGGACTTGCGGGGTGGATTGCTGAGTTGCCATTTAAAAATAGTAAGAGGGATGAAGGGATGAAGTGCTATCAGATTGTTTAAGTGGTGAGAGTGATGATGTGATGAGACAATGATATTTACAATGAAAAGAGAATAGGAAAAGATGAGAGTGATTTGGTGACAAGAGGAATAAAGAAATGAGAGTTGGGATATGATGAAAGCAATAAAGTGATGAGGGTGATGAAGTGATGAGGAAATTGATCCAATGAGAGTTAGCTCAATGTGATTAAAGCAATAAACCAATGAGAGAAATGAAGTGATAAGGATAGTGATCTTATGAGAGTTAGCTGGATGTCATGAAAGCAATAAATAGATGAGAGTGATGAACTGATCAGTATGGTGATCCAATGAGAGTTAGATTGATTTAATGAAAGCAATAAAATGATGAGAGTGATGAAGTGATAAGGAAAGTGATGAAGAGATGAAGAGCAATGAATCAAATTTTTTTCCAATGAGGTCGGAGTTAGGAGGAGGTGGGAAGCCAGGGGTGGATGACATGGACAGTTTTTTGAAGCATTTAAATACTTTATTTGAAAAATCCACTTATTTCCAGGTAACTCTGACATGCCTGATGTGAAATAAGTGCTTTTTTTTGATTTTTCATGGAGGTTTTGAAATGGCACATTTGGTTTGAAAACCGCCATTGAAAAATGGCAGGTTTTCTTAACTCTGATACGCCCTATTATGAAATGAATAAAATCCACATTTTTTTGCCATTCACTACCCAAAATGGGTCGCGTGGTGCGGTTTGCAACCCCTTTTAGGTAGTGAACACGGGTTGCAAAGTTGCAAATTTAAAATTGGCTGATTAAAAAATATTTCCAAGAAAAACAGCTGAGTAATCTTTTCAATCTCTTTCATTGGTCAACCACTACTTACACAGGCAATTTCCAATGAAAACCTGTCCTTTTTTTCTGATTGAGGGCAATGTTTTTCCTTTTCCCCTTTATGAAAATCCAACTCATTTTTTCCATATTCCTTCCAGAATAAATCTTTTTCTGTTGAACTTCTTCCTCTTATTCTATTTTCTTCTCCTGAGCTATAAGCTCTGATATCTGTTTTTCCTCTTCAATTTCCAGATTACGCTCCCACTTCTCCCTCTCAAAGTCAAGTTTCCTGCTTTCAACAAGATTTTTTGCTGTTTTTCAAATTTGATAAATAATTTTTTTGCAATTACAAATATTTGGTAAGATTGAGAAATCCAATATATTTTCCTTAATTGAATCTTGCTTTTCAGTGATTTATTCGAAGCCTCCAAATCCATAAGTTTTTCTCCTATTTTTATGACTTTTTGGATTGATTTTCATTAAATTGGAGGACTTGCACTTTCCCTTGGCTGAGGTTGATGCAATCTGACATTATTTACTCAGATCAGAATTTGATGTAGGAGGCCCCATTGGCTTAATCTTTCTGTTATTTTCAAGAAAAGGATCAGGGTTTTTGTATTAAATCAGTTAAAATTTAATGTTCAAGAAAAGAAAAACCATACTTACTTTAGGTGAGGAATGTTTAGATTGTGAATTTGGACAGTCTTCCCCTGTGAAATAATTGAAAGGATGGAAAAACCTAGACCAGGCTGTTTTAATTGACAAAATGGTAAGCAGCAAGAAACAGCCAGAATACAAGAGTCCAATAACAATAAACAATAACAAACAGGAGAGTTGCCTCTACAGGCAGGATGATGGCCCTTGAAAGGACTAAGTAGAGTATCAAAGCACTAAGGATTATACCAACACCAATCATTCCAGTTTGAGAGACTTGTCAATTGGGATGGATCTTATCAGTTTGACTATCCGGAGATCGAGCTGAAGGATAAGATGGTACCTACTCCGCAATCGATAACTGACGGCAATCTGGCTAACAAGAAAAAGTTGGAAGCCAATCAAGCTGATTCAGGTCGATGGTCAATATGATTGTGGCTGGAGGCTGAAGTGGATGGTTGAGTCCTTGAGGGTTGAAGATTGGACAACTGATATAGGAGTCAGGGATTAATCTCGAGTTATCTTCCCATGGTGAAAGTATCCATGACAGCCAACGGCTGCTGACACCTGTTGCGGCCGGAGCAGCATTTGCCGCGCTTAACAACAACTTGTGAGACAGTATGAAAAACAGGAGGGAGGCACAGAAACTAATGACACGACACAAGACAGGGACAACAACAATGTAAACTGGCAGACTAAGATCATGGAAGTCCGGTGAGTTTGACAAAGAGTAAATGGAATAAATATCAACAGGGCCACTCAGCTCAATATCGGGATGATATTACAATCCGATGTACTTAGCAAGTCTTTCCACAGATGCGGTATTGGCAGCTTTTGTTAGAGAGTCGGCCAGCATATCTCTGGATGAGATGAGCTTTATCTCTATATGTTGGTTGTTCCAGTCGTTCCAAAGGCTCTTGAGTTTTATTTCAATATACTTGGCTTTGTGATGTCGTATTTATAACCCTGTATCAAGATCTGCGTTGCGGGCTGCGCGCTCAGCAGTTGGGTAGGTCGGGCTCAGCATCTGGCGTGCGCGCGGTCTCAGCAGTGCCTGCTGCGGGCTCAGCAGCAGCCGCTGCGGGCTCAGCAGCAGCCGCTGCGGGCTCAGAAGTAGGGGCTGCGGGGCTCAGCACCAGGTATGGGTCGGGCCTACCTTAGGGGGCGCCGGGCTGCAACCCGCCCAGGAGAAGCGGACCAAGTGATGGAGCCGGCCCAACCAAGCTTGCGGGTGGCTAGTCCGGAAGGCGAGGGCGGGGCAATCATGGGCTATACGCACTGGGGAGGCCCCCGCGGGCATAAGCGTGGGCTGACCCGCGGATCGCGGGATCCGCAGACAGCGCAGACGGAAACACGGGGGGCTCCGAGTAGGGAAAGGTGGAGGGCCGCGCCATGAGAAGGACGAACCGGGCTACGTTAATACCGAAGGGCGCGGGTAATGGGAAGGGATGGAGGGATAGGGTTGGGCTAGGGTTCTGCCGCATAGGGTTGTATTTCATCACTCTTTCTTGTTGTTTGTGGTTGTACTTAGGCTAGGGTTGAGGGGGAGGACTCAAGACCTCACCCTCAACTCCGGGTTGGGGAGGATCATCATCACCTAACGGGAGGAGAAGGAAGGAAAAAGGAAGATTAGGAAGGAATTTCATCATATCATCACTCTCTCTTCTTAAAACTCATCGCGCCCAATCATCTTACAGACGCTAGACCAATAACTTCCGGAACTCAGGACAACTTGCGAAGGTAACCCTTCTTAAGTTTCCACAGCGTGTGATTTACAACCAAAATTCTTTATCTTATTGTTGAGTCCTTTTTTGTCAATTAGATGTATGGGGGGCTGCGGTACGGTCCTCCAAATTTCCCCTATGAGGTGATTGATCCACTGTCCTTCAAGATGACTGGCTGAGAGCGCATTGCATTCAGACTCTGTCGAGGAGTGAGCTATTCTCTGCTGTTGGCGGCTGGTCCAGTAGATGGGCAATCCTTTGAACAGACAAATGAATCCTGTTTGAGAGAGTCGCATGGTGGGATTGTCCCCGCAAGTTGCATCGCTATAGATTACAAGCCTTGTTGCTGGAGTCTTGGCCCTAAGAATGAGCCAATAGTTGATGTTTTTGAGGAGGTATTGCCACACATGCTCCACCTCCTTCCAGTGAGTAATACCTGGATTCTCCAAGAATCGGGCCAGGTTTGACACTGCGTAACTGATGTCCGGTCTGGCCAACGTTGTGATGAAATTTAGCCGTCCTATGGGCGATTGATAGTTTCGGTCCAGTTCTTTGAATTCTTCAATGTCAACTTTCATTCCAAGTAATGTATCCACCCCATGCGCCAAAGAGTCTTTGAACCGAGCGAGAAATTTTTTTTTGAAGCCGTCAGCATCCCCAACAACCACTAGATCATCTACATGGAAAAAGAGTGCAGTTATCTTGTCTGCATGAAGATAGAGACAAGGATTGCTTTTGCTCTCTTCAAATCCATTCTCTTTGATTCATGTGCTGAGCGTCTTGTACCAGTTGAGGGGTGCTTGCTTCAGGCCATACAGTGACTTGTTCAATTTAAGAAATTTGGAAGTTCTTTTTGAGCCAGTTGGGGTTCTAATTAATACATTCTCCTCCAGGGGGCATGTAGAAATGCCCCCTTGAAGTCGAATTGGAGAATCTTGAGATTTTTGTCAACAGAATAGCTGAGAAGAGCTCGTAAGGACGCAACTTTCCCTGTGGGAGCGAAAGTGTCAAAGTAATCAATACCAAATCTTTGGTTGAACTCTTGGACACAGACTCTTGCTTTCAGAGAGGTCTCACCGGATTGTAAGTCTTTCTTTGCTTGGAAGGCCCAGGTGGTGTTGAGAGGGTTTACAACTTCAGATTTGTCAGCATCCTCCCAAACCTCGAGGTCTTCAATGGTGTTTAATTCCTTCTCGATGGGTGGCACCCAGTTTGGCAAGTTCAGAGCTTTTCTTATGTTCTTTGGCAGGGATTCATGGTGATAACTGTATCAATCCTGTGCTTTAAGTCTAGATCTGTCTCTTAGATTAGGTCTTAGTACTTCAAGAACTTCAGAGGATGAGTGGTTGGCATCGGATGTATCTTCATTGTTTGAGTTACTGATCTCAGGATTAAGCTCCTCAGGATCCTCGCCGATAGGTACATCCGTAGGTTTGTCTGCAGTTGGGATCAAGTTGGCTTGTTTAGTCGGAGAATGTGTTATGGAAGATTCTTTGTTGTTGGGCAAAGTTGATCATTCCACAGGTTGAGTTTTCAAGAACTTAACGTGCTTGGTCTTGATGATCTTCCCAGACTTAGATAGAATCTTGTAGGAAGAGAACCTAGGGACATACCCAATGAAGAGTCCCTCTTCACCTTTTTCACTGAGTTTGGACTTGATCAAATTTTGATTGAGTAGATAGATAACCGCAGAACCAACAGGTTTTAGATAGTCAGTTGGTAACTTGCTTTTGTGCAGCATTTCCCACGGAGTTGCTCCTCCTTTTTCCAAAGGTATTTGGTTTAAAGCCAGGCAACAGCTTTGGATAACTACGTGCCAACAATTTTTGGGTATCCAAGTCAAACTGAAGACGGATTGCAGAGATTCCATAATGGTCCAGTTCGCTCTTTCAGCCTTGCCGTTGTGTTGGGAGTGATATGGTTCACTGATGAGGTGGTTGATTGATTTAGATTTGAAAAAGGTTTTGAGAGTGTCTTTGACAAACTCTCCTCCCCCGTCTGAGAATACTTCTATCTGATACCTCTGTTGTTTTCTTGCTTCATTTTCAATTAAAAATTTGATGGTTTTGGCAGCTGCATCTTTGGAAGGTAGAGGAAAACATGAAAGATACCCGGAAAAATTGTCCACTATGGTGAGGGCGAATCTCATTCCTCCTTTTCTGGTAGGATTGAGCGGGCCCATCAAGTCAAGATGGAGACGGTCAAAAACCCTGGCTGCTGCCTGTTGATCTTTGATGAACGGAGCCTTCTCGATTTTGCTTTTCTTACAGGCTGAGCATTCGAAAGTCTTTGAAACATTGCTTTTGATCGTAAAGCCAAGATACTTCTCCATTTGGTTGATGCTGGCATGACCAAGTTTGAGATGAAGGTCTCTTAGTTCAGTTTCAGTTAGGTAACAGGAAGAGACCTTCTCTGATTCAGGGGCCTTTGTTGTGAGAGAGAGAGATTCCGAGAGCTTGTCAGCTTGAATCATGAGTAGGTTGTTTTCGACAGTACCTGTCAGAACAGAATTTTTCAATCTTCTGAGGTTAAAAGAAGGGGGTTTGGATTTGGGATTCACTCGGAGGTAGCAGCCTTTGAGTAGTAGGTCCCCAAGGGAAACAAGATTGACGGTAGCTTCAGGGACCCAGGCAGCATTCTCAAGGTGGATGGTTTTTCTGGTGCTTTTGAGTATAGCGGTGCCGAGGCCTTGAATTGCAATTCCCTTGCCTTTCTTCCCAGTTTTGATGAATTCCTTGCCAGGTTTTTTGGTCAGTGACAGGAAGGCATTTTGATTGTGGAACATGTGGATGGAATATCCACTGTCCAAGATGTATCAATCTGAGTGAGGATGAATCAAGTGGTTTGTAGCACAGAAGAATGAGTAGTCAACAAAATGAGACTCTGCCGGGGTTTTCTTCTTGACACCGCGTCTTCCCTTGTTTGATGAAGGTTCAGGTCAAAGCTCAGGAAATTCTACCCAGCAGGATGAGGCTGGGTGCGACTTGACAGCAGGGTTATGTTTCCCATTCTCGCATCTGAGTGAGTCGGTATCCCTTGGGTTGTTAGAGTGATACATTGCAGCATTGGTATCCGAGATTTCGGCGGCTTTTGATTGTACTTTGTTTCAATGTTGAACGAGATGGTTCAGAACCATCATGACTGAAAGTTCATTTCCTGAGTGCATTATCTGAGATCTCATGGCTTTGAGAGAGTCCGGAAGCTTGAACAGGATGAGATAGTTGAGGATGTTGTTGGGCAGTTCTATTCCTACTTTGTCGAGCTTTCCAAGGTGCGTTTTCACGGAGGTAACAAAGCCATCTATGTCTTTTTGGTCAAACCCCAGATACAAAAAGTTGAAGAACATTCGAGCTCAATTGGCAGCTTGATTGGAGGCAAAGTGATTCTTTGCGGCAAGCCAAATCAGTTTTGACAAGTCTTCATTTTCCGGGGTTATAATGTTGGTGTGGGTTGCAGGGTCCAGTTTTGACATCAGATAACCCCCATTTTGTCTTCGTCAGGAATGTCCTTGTGGAGTTCGGCAGAGTTGATCAGATCGAGTATCCCTCGCATCTTAAACAGTCGCTCCATTTTCTTCCTCCAAATAGAGTAGTTGGTCTCAGTTAATAATGGTGTTGATTCCATGAGCAATTTGAGTGCCAGTGCTTTGAAATTGCCCTCAAATCCTGGTCCAGGTGATTTGGTGGTCCTTGCCATATTGGTTTGGCTTGTTTGATCTATCTTTTGGCTTTTAACCATGTGAAATAATTGAAAGGATGGAAAAACCTAGACCAGGATGTTTAGATTGCACAAAATGGTAAGCAGCAAGAAACAGCCAGAATACAAGAGTCCAATAAAAATAAACAATAACAAACAGGAGAGTTGCCTCTACAGGCAGGATGATGGCCCTTGAAAGGACTAAGTAGAGTATCAAAGCACTAAGGATTATACCAACACTGATCATTCCAGTTTGAGAGACTTGTCAATTGGGATGGATCTTATCAGTTTGAATATCCGGAGATTGAGCTGAAGGATAAGATGGTACCTACTCCGCAATCGATAACTGACGGCGATCTGGCTAACAAGACAAAGTTGGAAGCCAATCAAGCTGATTCAGGTTGATGGTCAATATGATTGTGGCTGGAGGCTGAAGTGGATGGTTGAGTCCTCGAGGGTTGAAGATTGGACAACTGATATAGGAGTCAGGGATTAATCTCAAGTTATCTTCCCATGGTGAAAGTATCCATGACAGCCAACGGCTGCTGACACCTGTTGTGGCTGGAGAAGCATTTGCCGCGCTTAACAATAACTTGTGAGACAGTATGAAAAACAGGAGGGAGGCACGGAAACTAATGACACGACACAAGACAGGGACAACAACAATGTAAACCGGCAGACTAAGATCATGGAAGTCCGGTGAGTTTGACAAAGAGTAAATGGAATAAATATCAACATCCCCAAAGTAATTGGTATCATTTATTTCTTCCAGGATAGGAATTGATGGATCCAGGAAAGTGTTCAAGATGCTTTGGGGCTGTATTGGGGCTGATTCAGCTGTAATTTTGGCAAAATCATTCTTGGTGGCTGATGCTGGCTCTGATGGTGGCAAATGTATGTTTCCTTGTTATTGGGTTCACTTGGCTGATTATCATTGAGAAGTGTCTCCATATCATTTGAATCTGCTGTTGGATCATCAAACTCATCCAGAGGAGTGATATATGCAATTTTACCAAATTTTTCATCCATGTGGTTGTAAAAAGGGAAGATTGAATCTGATATATCAAGCGCAGAGTTTATCCACTTGGATTTATTGTAATCAGTTATGCCCAATGCAGTTGAGATGGAAATTGAGTGGGCTTTTGTGTACTTGTCCAAGTGTTTCTTAAATTTCTCTTGAATTTGCTTTGAATAAAATTCTAACCTTCCTTTTTTTTGTTCTTGAGCTCATTGGTCATCAAGAAATAACAATTTACCTTTGAAGAGGAGTTTTTACCAATTCTTTCTTCTTTTTTGGATCCAAAGAAAGAAGCATATTATAAAGAAACTTTGAGCCAGTTGAACAGGATTAGGTGATCTTCTTGCTTGAGTTGACCAGATTATTTGGAAGCAGAGGGATGAGGATTATTTGTTTTTTAATTTGTTGGGGATGTTTTTTGGGAAATTTGTACTTGGTTTTGGATTGCTGAGGTGCCATTTTGATAGGGTGATGTTTCAGACAATAGTTTGATGAGCACTGAGGATGATTAGATTTCCAAGGAGGTTGGAGTTGGATCAAAGTGGGAAGCAAGGGTGAGATGTCTGAGGATGTCAGTGTTGGATGGAAGTAGAAGCAAGGACAACCAGTGAGGATGATGAGATGTCCAAGGATGTTGGAGTTGGATGAAAGTGGAAAGAACTGATAAGCATTGAGGGTGATGAAATGTCTGAGGAGGTTGGAGTTGGATGGAATTGAGAAGCAAGGGATGGAGGGTATGGTTTCTGCTATGTTTACTTTTGTATACATCACTTGAAAAAAAACCACTTATTTCACATTAACTTTGACACATCTGATCTGAAATAAGTGGGTTTTTTTGATTTTTAATGGCGGGTTGGAAATGGCAGATTTGGGTTGAAACCCACCATTAAAAAATGGTGCTTTTGGTTAACTTTGATAAACCCTATTTAGTGCAATAAAGTAATGGGTTCACTAAATTTAAAACTCTCACAAGATGGTTGTGGAAGGTTGATATGAAGAATGATTTATATATTGATGATTTTGGAAGTAGGAAGTAGAAATGGCAAGATGAGTCGCAGAGTGATGGAATATCCAATGGGGTTTGAGACAGAAGTAAGTGGGAAGCAAGGAGTGGATAGGGTGTTTCAACATGTTATTGGGGCGTTTGAATAAGATGGAATGAAGTGGGAAAAAAGGATTGGATGGTGTGGTTCAACCCATTTTGGATGTTTTATGAAGCTTTATATACCTTATTTGAAAAAATCCATTTATTTTGAAGTACCTCTGATGCATCTGATGTTAAATAAGTTGTTTTTCTTGATTTTTAATGGTTTCTTTAAATTTGGAATATTTTTCTGAAAACCACCAGTAAAAAAATGGGGGTTTTCTAAATCTGATAAGCTCTATTTAAATTGCATGATAAATATCAGTTTTTATTTGAAAAATTTTTTTTGATAATCATTATTATTTTATTAAATGAACTCCTTGTTTTAAAATTTTAAAATATTTTGATTCTAATCATGAAATGCTTATATGTATTTTATTTTATTTTATATTTCATTTTTGTTATAAGGTATCTACATCCCACTGGAATTATGGATACTTATTTGAAGGAATCAATTTTCAATATTTAATGTTAATTTTTTTTACTTGACAAATATTGTGTTTATATCTTTCAGAATAAATAAATTTGTCTTATTGAAATAGATATCTGTAGCATTTTTCATTTATTTTAATTTTTTTTACAAATTTATTTACATTCCATAAGAAATCTGAATTTTTTTCAAAGAAATGTCTTTTCTTTCTTTTCATAATTATTTATTTAATGGATGATATTTTTGTTGGCATATTTCAAGCAATTTTTATTCCCAGAATCAAATAGTTATACAAACCTTTTTTTAATGTTTGGAAAAAATTTATTTAAATTCAATTGGAAATATTCTGTTTTATGTATAAAAATCAAAACTTTATCATTTTTCTTCTTTTTATTAAAATATAGGATGAAGTTTTTTTTTCAAATCTGAGGTCAGATTTGAATTTCTTGCAAAAATTAAATTCATATTTCATTTTTTTTGTATTCAATTCTGTCAATGTGTGTCCATGTTGGTATTTTCCTGAATATTATAACCCAGATAGACTTCACTGGGAGTCTGAAGGCCAAAAATTATTCCCCCAAGGCCTGAAATAATTTTTTAAATTGCTTGGGGAACTCAACAGGCCATAAAAAGGTGTGTTCTCTCAACCCAGGCACCCCTCCAAAACTTAGAAAGGCTGTGCACCTTCCTGGATTGGGCAAGTATGCCAATTGGCATGATCATAGTAAATATTTAATATCATCATGCAAATGGTGCATTTTGGTGTGATTTTAGCAAAGGAATTTCTAAAAGCATGCATATTTCAAAATTTGTGTCAATTTACTAATTTATTTGGTTTCAGTTTTCCCTGGGCCAAAATTCAACCCTAATGACTAAGCCTTTGTGCCATGGTAGTCTCCAAACAATGATAATAGACACACTAATAACCCTTTAGCTCATTTATTTCATTTAACCCAGTTTTAAAACCTCACCAAGTAAGTTATTCCCCCATGCTCTGGATCTTTTCTTCCAACGCACAGCCATAATTCCTACTTTCTGGGTAATACTTCCCTTTTCCCAAGGCCCCAAGGCCCCAGGTGCACAGATTGAAAGTTTAATTGCATGAAAAGAGCTTTTATAGGTACCCATAATGGAATTTGTCTTCTCTTTTTATTAAATTATGAAGAAGAGGAGAAGAAACTGGTGAAAATGGGGAAAGATTTTTGAAAATGGGTTAGATATGTTTGTTTTTTCTTTGCAGTTGCAATGAGAATTCAAGGAATAAGGGATGAAATTTGGTAAAATTGCAATTAGTGGCTTGATTTTGGTAAGGAAAGGCTGTTAAATTTTTATTTATTTGATATTTATTTAATTGATGATGAAATTGGATGAGAAGGGCTTTGATAAATTCGAAACCTGGGTTGTGAACAGTTGTTTCATCCTGTTCACAACCCATTTTAGTTGTGAACAAATTCTTTTAAAACTTTTTCCTGTTTTTAATGACACTTTTGACCCATTTTGAGGAAAATAACACCCAAAGGACCATTTTGGGGGGGAAAGAGGAGTACTTAGGCAGCCATTAACCACATTTGAGTTCTGTCAACCAAAATTTTCCAATGTTGCATACATTGTGGGACTATTAGAAAACAGAAAGAACACGGAAACTGCTAGACCAGATTCTGCTTATTGGCAAAGGGTAAAAACTCTTGGCCCAAATTTTACACAATACTTGCCTTTGGAAAATTTTCCTTTTCTCAAACCAAAATTGAGGACAATTTGGAGTTTTTGAATTGACAATTGTATTGAGTAGAGAATTTTCTTTGTATTTTTTTGGATTGTGGGAGCAGTCCCAAGACCAAGCCCCCCTGGTTTCAACATGGCTGCTTTGAATTAATTAATTTATATTTCCATTAAAAAAGCTGTGGAAGAATCTAGGGATGTGAAAGATAAAAAATTGGAAGCCACAATTGAATCCTTGTCTAGGGTTACAATTGAGCAAAAATATTTTTCACAACTGAAATTTACTGGTGGTGGTGAAAAACATTTAATGTGCATTTTATTTTATTTTTTTTTGATTGGGGTACAAATTCTTGACCCAAATTTTTCACAATCCTTTCCTGTTGTATATTTTTCCTTTTCTCAACCCAAAATTGAGGAAATTTTTTAGTTTTCAATATTAAACTTTTATTGAGGACTCAATTTTCTTTTGATGTTTTTGATTTTGGGAACAGCCCAAACTCAAAGCGCTCCTTGTTTCAACATGGCTGTGTTAAGGGAATCAATTAATATTTCCGTCCAAAATTCTGTGGCCAAATCTAGGGATTTGGGAAATTACAAATTGGGAGCCACAATTGAATCCTCATCTAAGGTTACAATAGGGCCAAAAGATTTTTCAAAACTGAAATTGACTGCCGGTGGTGCACAACATTTAATGTGCAATTTGATTGATTGAATTTGACGGAAAATAATGTAATTAAGGCTGATTTAACTATTTAAGTATGTCAATAAGAGGTTGCAGACATTTTTGAACCTCCTCCTGTGAGAGAATTTCCTAGTTTGGAAGAAGCCAAATAGTTTTTCCAAAAATGAGCATTCAGGAATGGCTATCCTATGAGAAAATTCAAGTCAAAGAGAGAAAAATATGTAGCCCTGGAATGCAACATACATGAATGATACTCAGGGCCCTTTCCAGTCAAATGGAAAGGGGAAATTAACACAAGGAAGTTTTGGTGAAAATTCATGATTTTTGAAATTTTCACAGCAGCAGATACCACATGGTGCCTCTCCATTAGGAATTCCCAAAATAATCACAAACCATCTTCAAACCCCTCAGTGCATGCTCAACTGAATATAATCTCTTGTTTGGCTATAGATCAACTAAAGGAAATAATTCAAGATTGACTTAACAAAATTTGACTCAAAAGGAAATTGAGCAAGATTGATGGTAGAGAATACATTGATAATAGAAAAAACTATAACATTAATTGCAAGCTGAAGGCAGCCAAACTTGATTTAAAAAGGTTTTATATGTGCTGTTTCAAAAGCTCCAAGGAAGTAACTGGTTTTCACAGTCAAATTTCAGTGGAGAAGGTCACTTAGATCCCCTGTTCATTTCTCACCCTGAGTCTTTAAGAATTTGTGAAAAATTCTTTCATATTGGTTTTTTGGATGCTACTTAAAAAATAAATATGTAAAAAATCCAGCTATTGAATTTTTTATGAATGAAAGCCAACATGAAAAAATTTACAAATGATTTTTTTCAACAACAAAACTTTTTGAGTTATACAGTTGGGACTCTAATGCAATAGAGGAGTCAGTTTATGATCTAGAGAGTCTTCCCAAATCCTTTGTGACAGACTGTCAAAAAGTGCTGATTTGTGCCATTAAACATATTTTCCCTGAGTCATCCAGAAAGTTGTGCTCCTGGCACTTGTATAAAAATATTCAAAAAAAATTTCAATGTTTGCTTCAGTAATGATGATGAAGGATGGGAAGTTTTAATGCCCCTGTGGGAAAAATATGAGGCCCCTAAAACCATGGGGGAGGCAGGAGTAAATGATGCAGAACTCAGAGTAGGCCAATTTATTGCTTTATCTGTTTTTCTCTGCTGTGATTGCTTATGTTGAAACTTGTATCCAGTTTTTCTTTAAATTAATACAATTTATTGCTTCTTCTATTCATCTTTGCTAAGATTTGTTATGGTGAAACTTGTATCCATTTTTTCTGGAAAGACCATGAGTATGCTCTTGATCATATTTAAAATGAAATTTTCCCTTTCAAAGAGAAGTTTGTAACTGCATGGACTTTTTTCAAAACTGACTTTGCAAATAAAAATAAATCATTGGAAGAAGGGTAGCATTCCAAATTCAAAAAATTACATGAAAGGTCTTTGTGGGACATCCTGGATGTGTGAAAACACATGGAAGGAATCATTTATTGCCAAATCAAATCAGTGCATGGTTTTCTTAACAACTCCTAAATAAGGTTATGAACATTTCTTCCAAAAGAACTGTTAAATTTGGGATACAATCTCTCAATTGAGGAAATTCAACATGTTGGGTAAAAATTCAACAAGTTAAAGTGTGATCATGATTGTAAAGTGTGCACCAATTCATATCCCAAGAAAACAGGCTTCCCTTGTTCCCAAGGTGTGCTCCTGTTTCCTGGCCTCAATGGCTGCCTAATATCCCTTCCCAGAATCACCAAATAAACCACTACAATCAATTGTATTGGTCACTCTGTTTACAAAATCTAACTGGACATTTTTTTTTCAGGAATTTCTATCAAAAAATTGGTCAAAATCTGTGGGACTGTGTTCAAAATCTCTCCTCAAGAAATAATTCACCTGAAGAAACACCAGGGTAATGTGTTTCAAATTTGGCTTGACCAGCCAAGTGACAGTACCCTCAAAATCCCCTTCCCAAATAATACCTTGAATTTCTACTGCAGCATATGCTGCAGCAGAAAGATGATGGCTACCCCCTCCCAAGACCCTTCAAACCAGTTACTCAATGACTAAAAATCTTGCGTGTGCATCTGTTGAAGTATCACTCAGCTGTCTCTCGTGACTCCCAGTTCCCTCTCTCCCGCTTCCAATCTTCAGATTACCTAATCCGCGGCATCTCAGAGCAAACAGCGGAAACCCAAGGACCAAGGCCCCCCCCCTGAACTCAAAGTCCGGAGGATTCCTGAGGGGGAACCTCCTGGAGATCATTGACTTCTTCTTTTACCTCTTCTCCTTCTTCTTCATCTTGTTCTTTCTTTCTTTTCTTGTTTCTAAGTTCATCTTCTTTCATTGTTCCTACTTGCTATCTGCCTCAAGCTCCAGAGATCCCTCAACCTTGATCTTCATCATCTCTCCACAACCGCCAACTACTCAACTTCAATCGACTCATTCTCTTGACTTCTCAACCTCAACACGTGACTGGTGAGACCTCTCCATGATCAACCTTCCAGACAAACCAACGTCCGCCAACTCTGGAAATGTCTTTGTCACTCCTGTTGGTCTTCTTTCATTTTCTTCAACCCTGTCATCCTCTTGTCTTCCCATTGTATTTCCTCCTTCTCAATATGTGTCTGACTTAATTTCTTCAGTCTGTTGGTTGCAATTCAAGTGCTATTTCTCAAAGGTTTCAAGGTTAAAAGCCAAAAGGCTCACCAAGACGACCAACGGAGGCTCACACAATGACGAAAACCTCCAACAACTTTTCTGGGGATGGATTCCAACAGGCAATGCTCAAAACTGCCCTGGAAACCATACCCCTACTCTCAGAAGACAACTACGGCATCTGGAGCGACAAGATGAATGGGCTCCTCAGACTCAGAGGAGTTCTAGCAACCCGTGAATCCAACTCCAATCAACTCTCCTTGCTGGATAAAAACAAAATCCAACTTCTCCTCATCTCCAAATTTGATTTGGTGACTCACAACAACATCATCACGGCCACCAACGTCAACTCAGCTAAAGCCATCTGGAAGGCAATCAAGGAACAATACTCCTCGTCTGAAGCTTCCAATCAAGGGCAAATCTCTAATGACTTCCTCCATATATCCTTCAAGGAGGAAGATATCACCCACTTTGTCACAAAGATCAAAACCTTGATCAAGAAAATGAATGACATTGGTATCAACCTTCCCCAAGACATCCTGGCTTATCTCATCCTCTTCAAGTTCCCCATCACTCTTCATGACCTCAAGCGCCAACTGATGCATTCCAGCAAGACCATTGGCCTGGATTTTTTATGCAATCATCTAATCCAGTTCAATAACAAAGTTAAGGCGGAATCTTCCAACAAAAAAATTTCTGTACCTGAGACCGCTCTTGTGTCAAGCAAGAGCAAATTCAAATCCCAATCAAAAAAACCAATGCTTAGAAGGTTACCATAATCCCAAACAGGACAAAAACCACCCGGAAAGCGAATTTATCCATCTTCACCCAGAGAAGGCCCCGGAATGGTGAAGGGAAAACCAAGCCAAATGGAAAGAGAAACAAAAAGCAAAATCCAAATCCGCCCACTACCATGCCTTGGTCACTAAGTGGATTGAGTTGAAAGCAATTTCAAGTCAGAATATACTGATGGACAGCAGAGCATCAGCCCATCTCTTCAACAACAAGAAATTCTTCTCCGAGTTGGTCAAATCTGATGAAGGGGAACACATCACCACTGGGAAAGACGGCGCCAAGCTTCCTATCAAAGGCATGGGAACTGTCAAGCTGGTCTGGAAGCGACAAAAAATTGTTCTCAGCAACTGTCTCTTTGTCCCCAACATAGTGGTCAACTTGATTAGCCCGGGGGAGGTGATTGCCAAAGGCTGCTCCCTGAAATCATCCAAAGGACAATCCCAACTCACCCGCAACAACCACTGCCTCATGGAAGGCAGAATCCTCAAGAATCTTTTTGTTGTCAACAATCCCAAGAGCATTGGAAAAAATAACTGTTACCTGTCCACCTCAAATCTCGTCAGATCCACTTGCAACCTCCACCTTGCCCTTGGTCACGCCTCCGTCAGCAGACTCAAAGAAATACCGGACCTTAAAGTCAACAATGAAAATTTCTTTTGCAAGGACTGCGCTCTCTGCAAAATCACCAAGTCACTGTTCAAGACTCAGGCCACTCTTGCTGCAAAACCCTTTGAAAGGATACATCTTGACCTCATTGGACCGATCAAGCCCAAATCACACCAATGCGGGAAGTACATATTGACAATTGTGGACAAATTTTTGGGCTACTTAAGTGAGATTCCCCTCTTCAGCAAGGAAGACACTCCAAATACCCGCATAGAGATTATCAATCAACAGAAATCCAAACTGGGATACTATCCCTGCAAATTCTGCTCTGACGGAGGATCCGAATTTTTCAACAACAGAATCTCTACCTTCCTCAAGGAGATCTCATGTAAGCAACTCATCTCTGAACCCTATCATCCCAAACGCAACGGTAGGGTCAAAAGAGCAAACAGGAATATTGTCAAATGTGTGCGTACATCCCCCAGCTCCTCCAACCTGACCAAGAGGTACTGGTCGGAGATATTTTAAGTATTTTACAACAGAGAGGAACAGCTGCGACGGGAGCGCAGAGACAAAATCAAGGGAATGTAGACAATCCAAATCTAGAGTGACTGAGTAGTCTCCCTCTCTCAAGTTCCGCGCTCAATGGAAAGGATTATCTTTAGGAGGTCTCACAACCTCAGAACTAGACAAGACTAGAACATCAAAAACTTACCCCCTCATCAATCCATCCATCACTCATTAATCAACTCGCACTCTTTCCTTCTCCTTTCTTTTCTCATTCTGTTTCTTTCATTCTATCATCCTCATCATCATCTCTATCCTCATTCATGACCCGTGTGCCCGGTGAGATTCCTAACCTTTTGATTTCTCCTACACGCCTTGACTGTGACCTCAACTTACAAGAATCTCTCTCTTCTTAGTCTCATCTCACTATATTTTCTCTATGCGTCTCTGAGCCTCATTTCCACTAACGTCAAGATCCTCAAGCCTGATGTTGTTACTTATATGTTGTGTTTCTATCTAGAATTTCTGTTGATTCATTTCCTTTTATCTGTCAGTTTCCAGTTTCTTGTTCAATCAATTTCAGTTTCTATTACGTTTAAAAGCAAAAATCAAGGCTCTATTGAATCAGCAACCCAATAAATCAAAGAAACTGGAAAATGGCGGGCTCCAAAGGATTTTGTCAAGCTATGCTGAAAACCGCTCTGGATACCATTCCAAGGCTAAGCGAGGACAACTACAGCGTCTGGAAAGACAAGATGGACGCCATACTGGACGTAAGAGGTTGCCCGAAGGCCTTAAACGATGAATTCTCAATCCTGGATGGAGATGTGAACGATGAGATCAAACTTCTTCTCATCTCCCGTCTAGAACCATCGACTCACAACAACATTGTAACACCAACTAATAAGAACTTGGCTAAGCTACTATGGAAGGCCATCATAGAGAAATACGCATCATCTCAAGCATCAAACAGGGCAAGAATATTCAACAACTTCCTTTATATAAAATTAAAATTGAATTAAATTGAAGAATTCATAACAAATATCAAAGTCTGCCTGAAGAAAATGCTGGAAGTAGGAATTACACTCCCAAGCGACATCCTGGCCTACCTAATTCTATTCAAATTTCCTGAGAATATGAAGGATTTCAAGAGACAGATCATGCACATGGACAAGGAACTCTCAGTTGACTACGTGCTCAACCAACTCACGCAACTCAATAACAAATCAAAAGCTCAAGGCTCTCAAGACAGACCGAATGACAGATCTGAGATAGCCCTGGCGAACACCAAATCATCAACTAATAACGCACACAGCGGAGAGAGACAAAGATGCACGGAGGGCTGGCACAACCCCAAGAAAGACAAGCTACATTCAGCCAACAATTGCTGGCACCTTCATCCGGACCTGGCACCAGACTGGTGGAGAGAATACCAATCAAAATGGAAGGACCAAAAAACCAAGGCAACCGCCTCAGCACACTACCTGGCACTACTCACAACGTGGATTGATCACGGAGACCCAAAATCTAAATTCATACTTGACAGTGGAGCATCACTCCACATGGTCAATGACAGTAGGTACTTCAAGGAGATGTCCCCCCGCAAAGAAGACTCTATCAAAACCAGAAAGAGAGGAGCGGAGTTAGAGATTAAAGGAAAAGGTACAGCCATCTTCATATGGGGTGACTTTACACTGGAACTATCAAATGTATACTAAGTACCAAGTCTAACCATAAACCTACTGAGCGGGGGAGCACTAAACAAGGCGGGATGTGTATTGAAGGGCAAGAAAGGGAAGTTCCAGGTGTTGAAGGACAAAAGAAGACTGTTTGGTGGAAAAATAGTCAGCAACCTCTATACGCTGGAGACTCCAAAGTTCCCTCAACACAACACCAAATCTGCACTTCTGGCCTACTCTCACGAGGACGACTTGATGGAAATCCACCAAAATCATGGGCACGCAGCAATAAGCCGGCTTGAGAGAATAACCAAAAATATCCCACCAGAAGTCAAGAAAAGATTTGAATGTATCCACTGCATCAAAAGCAAGATCACAAAGGCATCCTTCAAATAAACCTCCCAACCTGTGAACAAAGCCTTCAAAAGAATTCACCTAGACCTCATGGGACCCCTCAAACCGCAATCAAAGGGCGGTCACAGCTACATCTTAACCCTAGTAGATAACACCACGGGCTACATGGGCGCCTTTCCAATGGGATTGAAAGACAAGAGGCCAGAGATCCTAATAGATGTGAGAGAAAAATAACATAGACAAAGAGGCTACTATCCAACCAAAGTATGTTCAGACGGAGGGTTGGAATTCTTCAATCAAAAACTCAAACAATTCTACAATGGCAAACACATAAATCAAATCATATCTGAACCCTATCACCCAGAGCACAACGGAAGAGCGGAACGGGCCAACAGAACCCTAATTGAATCCACTAGAACCATGCTTAAGGATGGACACCTTCCTGCAAACTTATGGCACAAGGTGATCAAGGCAAGTTCTCTCATGCTGAATCAAATCCACAGAGATGGAAACCATGAATCACCCTGGGCCAGAATACACGGATATGAATTGCCTCCGGGATTTGTGAAACCAATCGGGAATCCGTGCGTCTACCTCTTGTCTAGAAGAGAAAAAGGTCAGAAGTTTGAGGGAAAGGGGGCAGAAGGGATCCTTGTAGGCTTCAACCCCCTCTTCATTCATACAGAATCCTGACTAAATCCAATTCTGTCATTCTCACCAAGCATGTTAAGTTTCTCAAGATGGCAAATCCTCAACATTCAAACCTTCTTCTCTTCAAGGATGAGATATCAGAAAACAACAATGAAGGAGTAAACAAGAACGTGAACACCCATCAACCTCCTAATCCTGCTCCTGTCTTGAACACGCCAGCATACACGGAATACAGGGATGCAGCTGAAGAATCATCCTCAGGAGAGTCCGAGGATAACTTGCACTCTGACTCTGAACTTTTGGATGATAATAATTTCCTCTCTCAGCTGAGACACTCTTCCAAAGATCATCAATCAGACGGATCAGACCATCAACCTCAACCCTCTCGAACTAAAACTGTAGAATCAACGCAACTCACAAGGACCCTTTGAGACGGCTTGTCTCTGAGAAAAATATGAATGGTAACCAAGACCAAGCTGAGATTTATTTCAGAAGAGATGAAGAGTTACAACATGATAGTGAGTGTTTAGAAACAAATGAGAAAGGAGTTAACAGAAAGAATAACCAACGGAGTTATGACTTGCAGGAACCAGATGTCAAGTTCAAAGAAGTAGGAGAATGGTTCTAAGATAGAGTTGACAATCTGAAGAGAAGGCATCAGTGCGATGTTGGCTGAGACAGAATGATGTGGAGACGATGTACGATAAGCCAGAGGAGTAGTATCCGTCAAAGCCAACGTTGGTTAATCAATTGATTGCATTCGGGCGCCTTGAACGATCTGTGTGATTGAGTAGGTAAGTAATCAGGTGAGGAGTTGAAAGCTTGCTGGTCTTACTTTGATCGAGCTGGCTGCCACGAGAAACTGATATATTGATATTGATGGAATAGAAGAAGATGGTTGTTGAGATGGTGGATGATTGATTGAAGTTGGATTTGATGAGGTTTTTGTGGTCGCGCTTCATCAAGGGTTATTGGATTGAGATTGAAGCATTCACAGCGGGAATTGAGAGATACCGCCGCGCGCCACAGTGCACAGTTTAGTAAGAGAAAAGGAAAAGGAAAAAAAAAAATAGAGAAAACAACAAACACGCACCATTCTAAGGTGGCCAATGTAACAGACAACAGAAATCAAAGGTGAACTAGTTGGAAGGATCTACAATGATCAAAGTATTGAGCAAGAAGTCAGAACAGAAATTAACAGTCTCTACGTCCTCCGCAGAGGTATGGATACTTTCACTACTACAAGCCAAAAAGCTATGATGATGCCGTAAACTGTGAAGAAGGCAAAAGATGGATTAAGGCTATGGACACAGAACTCAGCTCAATCAAATCACTAGAAGTTTGGGAGGACTATGAAGGACCAGAACCAAAGAATCCCCTACGGAAAGTCTGGACGTATAAGCTCAAAGAGAACTGTCATGGTGATTCTATCAAGTATAAGGCTAGACTATGTGTCCAAGGATTCAATCAAATAGAAGTCCTAGACTATTTCAAAACCTTCAATCCAAATGGAAAGCCATCCTCTCTTTGCATGTTACTAGTATACGCATTAAAATCAAAGCAAAAGGTGCGTCAATTTGACGTCAAGAGCGCTTTCCTGCACTCAAAAATAGAAGAAAAAGTGATAATCCGGACTCCAAAAGGCTCCAACCGCAAGTCTTGTTTTCTCAAAATCAAGAAATCCTTGTACGGCTTGAAACAAGCCCCCAAGAACTGGTACAAGACTCTCATGACATGGTTCAAGGAGATTGGATTTCACAAATCAGCATGCGACCCATGTCTCTACCTGTTGGAGGACGGCCGATCAAGACTCTTCTTCCATGTGGATGAGTTAATACTAGTGGGAGAAGGACAAGATTTTGAAAAGAAGTTCCTCAACAAATTTGACGGGTCTGAAAGCAGGAACCCCGATACATTATTAGGCATTAAAATAAAGGTGGAAGAGGATAGGATTCTACTAAGTCAACCCAATCACATACAACATGGGATTGAAGAACTCAGACTATGCAACTTTAGGGATACAAACATACCCCTCACTCAGAACTTGCAACTCAAACCCGCAACCAATGAAGAACATGAAGCCTTTAATGCCCTAAACATCAACTACCAATTGGCAATCGTGATGCTCAACCACATAGCATGCTACACGCGGCAAGACATCAGCTTTGCAGTATCAAGCCTAGCAAGATTCAATGTCAAGCCAGGACTCCCTCATTGGAATGAACTAAAGAAAACGTTGAAGTATCTGAAGACTACCAGAAGTCGTTGTCTGACGCTAACCTCCAAACCAGAATCCAATCCTCTGCAAGTATACTTGGATGCTTCATGGGCGGATGATCCTGACACAAGTAAGTTGCAAACAGGACACCTATGCATTGTATTTGGAAGTCTTGTTTCATTGAACAGCTGCAAACAACGGAACATAACCTGGTCATCCACAGATGCAGAACTCAACGCCTTGGTAGAATCATACCACAAAGCCACCTGGATTAAGGCTCTCTTATACAACATATTCACTCAATCGATCACAACTATCTCGATGAATATCAACAACAGCGGCTTAGAAGATAAAATCAGAAAATTTGGTTCAAACTAAAAGACCAGACATCTAGATCTAAAAACAAAGGGAATGAGAGAGGAACTCAAATCTAACAACATAAGGCTGACCCTAGTGAAATCCTCAGCAATGATTGCCAACTCATTGACTAAATCTGCCTCATCTAAAATTATAGCTCTACTGTCTCCTTTCTTTTCTTTTTTTTAATCCTACTAAATAGTTCTTTCATCTCATTGGGCATGAAGAAGTGTTAAGTATTTTAAGACAGAGAGGAACAACTGCAACGGGCGCGCAGAGACAAAATCAAGGGAATGTAGACACTCCAAATCTAGAGTGACTGAGTAGTCTTCCTCTCTCAAGTTCCGCTCTCAATGGAAATGATTATCTTTAGGAGGTCTCACAACCTCAGAGCTAGACAAGACTAGAACATTGACAACACACCCCCTCATCAATCCATCCATCACTCATTAATCAACTCGCACTCTTTCCTTCTCCTTTCTTTTCTCATTCTGTTTCTTTCATTCTATCATCCTCATCATCATCTCTATCCTCATTCATGACCTGTGTGCCCAGTGAGATTCCTAAACTTTTTATTTCTCCTACACGCCTCAACTGTGACCTCAACTTACAAGAATCTCTCTCTTCTTAGTCTCATCTCACTATATTTTCTCTATGCGTCTTTGAGCCTCATGTCCACTAACGTCAAGATCCTCAAGCCTGATGTTGGTACTTATACGTTGCGTCTTCTATCTAGAATTTCAGTTGATTCATTTCCTTTCATCTGTCAGTTTCCAGTTTCTTGTTCAATCAATCTCAGTTTTCTATTAAGATACTCAAAGCATGTTGCCTTGCTCTGAATCAGATCCCCCGCAAGGGCAACCGCCAATTGCCTTGGGAAATCATGCATGGTAGCTCCCTTCCACTTTCTTACTTCAAACCTCTAGGAACCCCAGTAATCTACCTCAATCATCTCCAAACCAAAGGGAAGAAATTTCATCTAAAGGGCCTAGAGGGAAAGCTTATTGGATACAATCCAGAATTCCATTTGTACAGAATTCTCCGTCCTAATGGATCTATAGTTTCAAGAAAGCACGTCCAACTCAACAAATCCTCAACAACTGAAGATTTGAGTCCAAATTTGGACTTTTCAATTGATGGATTCAAAGCTAGCAATGACTCAGATCCCCTGGACGGCAATCCATCAACAACCAAAGAAGAATCTTCCACTCCGATGCCCCCTCTCAACAGGAACTTCTCCCAGTACAGAGAGACTTCAGAAACTCATTCAGACTCTCCCAATTCAAATTCTCCAGAGAGTAGCAACTCAGAAGTATCAAACCATCCATCCCTGGAAGTTCTCCCCCCACAACCAATCTCAGTACCTCTGATCCAATCTGCCCCTCAACTCCTGCGAAATTGCGCCAACCTCAGACCTCCAAAACGCTATGGATTCCATCACTACTTCAAACCCAAAACATAACTCAATGCAATCACTTATGAAGAAGCAGAACAATGGAAACTGGCGATCAAGAAAGAATTGGATCAATGCAAGGATCTGGATGTGTGGGAAGAGTATGATGGACCCAAACCAATCAACCCACTCAAAAATACTTGGGTCTTCAAGATTAAAGATAACTGTCATGACAAAATTCTCATCTTCAAGGCGAGAGTGTGCGTGAAAGGCTACAATCAAATTCATGGACTTGACTTTGAAGAAACTTTTGCTCCCACCGGAAAGATATCATCTCTCAAAGCCATTCTCCAACTTTCCCTAAGAGACAACCTCAAAATCAAACAGTTTGACTTCAAGGCCGCCTTCCTTCATGCTCCCAGCAACAAGGAAGTGATCATCAAAACTCCCGACAGCTCTGGTTGACAATGCAAATATCTGAGACTCAAGAAGATCCTCTGAGGACTGAAAAAAGCCCCAAAGAATTGGTACCAAACCCTCACAAACTGGATCAAATCCACGGGCTTCATCAAATCCGACAGCAACCCTTGCCTCTACAAGTCAACAGACGGAAATTCCTTCATATTCTTCCACGTCGACAATCCCATTCTTGTAGGCAAAGGTTTCAATTTTGAAAGGAATTTCAACGACAAATTTAAAAACTCAGTTTCACGCTCCCGACACCATCCTTGGAATGAAATTCAATCGGACTAGCAACTCTATTCTGCTCAGCCAACCAAAGCACATAGCCCATGTTCTGGAAGAACTAGGTCTTACGGACGCAAAAGGAGTCCAAACTCCTCTAACCCCTCATCTTCAACTCTCAGAAGCCTTGGACAATGATTTTGAAGACTTCAAGCGCCTCAACATCAACTACTGGTCAGGGGTGGGTCTGCTGAATTACATTTTGTCTTGGACCCGCCCAGACCTCAGCTTCTCAGTCTCAAGCCTTGCCAGGTTCCAGAACAAGCCCGGCCTAACCCACTGGAAAGAGCTCAAGACAACCTGGGAATATTTGAAAGCCACCAAAGACGTAAAACTCACTTTGAGATACAACGACTACACCAAACCATTGATCTTCTACAGCAATTCATCCTGGGGCGAAGGCCCTACCTCAAGAAAATCCCAATCCGGCTATCTGGCATTCTCATTTGGATCCCTTATCTGTTGGGAAAGTTTCAAACAGTGCAATATCACCTACTCCTCAACAGAAGCCAAACTCAACCCCCTCCTGGACTCCTTCCTGGAGGTAAGATGGCTTAAGCATCTCCTGGGGGAGGTCTTCAACGTCTCAATTCCCTTTAAAACTCACTTCATCGACAACAAGGGCGTTGAGGACAAACTCAAGCTCTTTGACTCCAATGCTAAAACCAGACATATGGATCTCAAGACCAAACGCTTGCGAGAAGAACTCGCATTGGGCAACTTGAAAATCCAACTCACAACCACTGACCGCATGCTGGCCAATCCACTGACCAAAGCAGTAGCCAAACCATCCATACAGACCTTCTTGAGGATCCTCAACCCCAAATTCAAGACCAATGATTCATCCTGATCAAACTCTCTCCAGTCATGGGGAGTGTTGAAGTATCACTCAGCTGTCTCTTGTGACGCCCAGTTCCCTCTCTCCCGCTTCCAATCTTCAGATTACGTAATCTGCGGCATCTCAGAGCAAACCGCGGACACCCAAGGACCAAGGCTCCCCCCCCTGAACTCAAAGTCCAGGGGATTCCTGAGGGGGAACCTCCTGAAGATCATCAACCTCTTCTTTTACCTCTTCTATTTCTTCTTCATCTTGTTCTTTCTTTCTTTTCTTGTTTCTAAGTTCATCTTCTTTCATTGTTCCTACTTGCTATCCGCGTCAAGCTCCAGAGATACCTCAACCTTGATCTTCATCATCTCTCCACAACTGCTGACTACTCAACTTCAATCAACTCATTCTCTTGACTTCTCAACCTCAACTTGTGAATGGTGAGACCTCTCCATGATCAACCTGCCAGACAAACCAACCTCTGCCAACTCTTGAAACGTCTTTGTCACTCCCGTTGGTCTTCTTTCATTTTCTTCAACCCTGTCATCCTCTTGTCTTCCCATTGTATTTCCTCCTTCTCAATATGTGTCTGACTTAATTCCTTCAGTCTTTTGGTCGCAAGTTAAGTGCTATTTCTCAAAAGTTTCAGCATCTGGTAGGCCTTTTTTCAGCTCAGTCAGACAGTGGATGCAAGTACTTCCTCACTCTAGTGGATCACTATTCAGGCTTTAAGTCTGTCTCCTTCCTTTGGAACAAAGACCAAGCGCCTGAATCCCTGAAAGATTTCATCCACTCCTCAGAAAGGAAACTGGATGCCAAATTGGCAACAGTTGTGTCTAAAAATGGCAATGAGTTTTTGAATGGATCCCTCAAGGCTTTCCTCACTTAGAATGGAATCAAGCATCATCTAGCACCACCTTACACACCCCAAAAAAACAGGATTGCTCAAAGAACCAACAGTTCAATCCTGCACAAAGCTCAATTTCAGCTTCTCCAAAGCAAAATTCTCCATTATTTCTGGGCCAAAGCAGTGAAGACAGCTGCAGACCTCCTGAACTCAATTCCTCTTCCATCAAAGAAAAACTCCTTCCCTATAAGACATGTTTCAATAAACCTTTTAATCTGAACTTCCTCAAGCCATTTGGCTGCACTGTCTATAAAATCATTCCAAAAGTCAGAAAACCCAAGAAGGTGAAGGCTAATTGCTAAAAAATCTCACATTCAACCTTAATTCACACCCTGATTGGTCTCCTGCTTCTTCCTTTCTGTTTCTCCCCTTTCTCTTCCATGTCATACAAAATATCCTGAACCACGCTGCCTGACTCAATCACCTCCTCAGCTGAATCCTTGATCAACTCTGAAGGTGAAGGGACTTCACTCTTCTTGACTCTTGATGGCACTTTCCCTTTCTTCCCTCTTATTCTTTTTCACTACTCTTTCTTTTATTTGTTCTCCTGCTGTTACTTTCTATCTCAATGTTTTGGTTTTCTTTTATGAACACAAGCTTGAATGGGCTGCATTCTGCGTGCTCAGCAGTACCGGGTGGCTCAGCAATGGGTACAGCTTTGCTGCAGCAAGCAGCGCTGCAGGCTCAGCAGCAGTCAAGAAGGGCTCAGAATCCACAGATGCGGGGTGGATTGGATTGGATTTCCCAGATTGCGCGTTGCAAGATGTGCGGATGTACCTTGGATATCTGGAATGGCCTGATGGCAGATGCGGACATGCGCAGGGGGGTCCAAGTTGGGTGCGGCGCAAGGGCTGCATCATGAGAAGGAAGAACTGGGTGGACGTAATGGCAGGCGGGCAATATGGATGTATATGGGGTAAGGGGTATGGGATATGGATCATGGGATGGGGTTGGAAGGATAGAGTTGGGCTAGGTTTCTGTACTTAGGGGTTGTATTTCATTATTCTTTTTTGCTTGCCATTGTACCAAGGTTAGGGTTGAGGGGAAGGTTACTTAAACCACACCCTCAACCCCAATTGGATCATCTTATCTTATCACAGAGGATGGGGAAGGATTGAAGGAACTAGGAACTAGGAACTCATCATATTACTCTTTCTATCTCTCTCCCTCTCACTTTAACTCATTGCATCCAACCTCCTTAAAGACGCTTGGACCATTAACTCTCAAACTTGAGGACAACAAAGTGATTTTCCCCCTCTTTGCTTCCACATCTGGGGGTCTGGCCAGGAATTCTTTTGTAAAAGTCTCTCAAAGGTACCCAAGATGCTACCAGCAGTTTCCCCTCCTTTTTCTTCCTCCTCCCTCCATCTTCTCATTGATCCAAAGGACTACCCTCACATTTGATTCAATGCTGCGGGTGTGCAGCAATTCATCTCACAATATGAAATGATTGCAGACTCCAAAGACAAATTGGATTCCAATAAGCCATGCCACGTTGTCCTGTTCATCATGAACGCAGAGGAGCATTGGGATGTAGAGGAGATGGGGGCTACCAGAACCTGGATTGGTCAAACCTGAAGGTGGACATGTTGGCAAGATGGGGGAAGTGAAATCCTTGTTTTTGGCAGGGCAATTTCAAGCAAGCCGTGGAATTGAATTATGGGGAAGCTCCACCACCGGAAACCATCCCTTGGGTTAGAAAACTGGCAGAGCTGGCAAGGGACCTCAAGATCTATTCAAAGGGTCTTTAGCTTCCTAGAACTCCCGCGCCTTGGGTGTCCATGTATGGGGACAATGACGGCTGTTGGCAATTGGGACAAAAGAACCAGACAATGGATTTAAGCACAGGATTGGTTTCCCAAGAGGAGACAGGGTATGTGTTGGGAAAGGGGGTCTTGGCGGAATTGGTTCAGCCTTTTTCTATGAAGGGAGAGAGGAAGAGGGAACCAGAAGCAAATATTTTGCCCAATTTGGGAACCAAAGAATGGTGGATGGGTCTTGCAGAGAGGGAGCCTGGAGCAGATATTTTGCGCAATTTGGGAACCAGTGAATGGCAGACGGGTCTTGCAGAGAGGGATCCAGGAGCGGCAGACGGGTTTTGCAGAGAGGGAGCCAGGAGCAGATATTTTGCGCAATTTGGGAACTGGTGAACAGTGGACGGGTCTTGTGGAGAGGGAACCAGGGGCGGATATTTTGCGCAATTTTGGAACCAATGAATGGCGGGTGGGTTTCTGGAGAGGATAGGAGCAGTGGTGGAAGGAAAAGGCCAGGCATTGGAGTATTGCAACAGGAGCCAAAACTCTTTGACAGCAGGCAGGATGCATGTGGGATGGAAGGACGTGGAGCGCGGGGAGTGCAGGATGGATGGGCCAAGGATGGGCCTGGTGCCATCACAGCTAGCAAAGGTTTTGGCATTGGTGCAACGGACACTTGTGGAGGGGCTTAATGTGTGGAACGGGGAGGGATTGGGTCCCAATGGCATGGCTGGTGAGAGAGAAGTTGGGGTGCCGGGGGATTTGGCAGCAGAAGGCCCCTCAGGATGGATGTTTGGAGAATTGGCTGGTAGACGCAACCTCTGTGGGATTTGTTGAGGCATCAGCTGAGGAAATCAGCCAAGTTGGGGGGGAAGCTAGCGCAGCATGGGAAGGCCTGATTTGGGACGCTGTAAGACTCCAAACGGTGCTAAGCCGTGGCAGTTCTGTGGAGGGGAAAGGTGCTGTTTAGGCTGCCCTCCTAGGAGTTACAATAATATTTTAATGTAACCGGAATCAAGGTCCAGAACCTTATGGACGAGAAATCAAACTAAGAGAAGAGGATAAGAGTTGTCGGTAGCAATGGAAACAACACTATCTGAGACAAGATGGCGCAGGGAAAGACTTTGAACAAATAAGTCAAAGTTTGTTCAGAGTTCAATAGAACAAGGCAGTTGTAAGTAACAACGCCCACAAGCTAATAACTCTGGTCGTCAGCAGCTGATTAGGAAAGATCAACTCAATCCCAACCAACCTCCAGGTTCTCAATGAACCTGCCCAACTCTCCGCAATCAAGCGCTTGAAGGGTACCAGATAACTGTGGGAGGCTGAACAAAACAAAAGCAATTTGTTTATGAAGCTCTAGAAGCAAATCAATAACGAATTTGAGCAAGAATATCCCAACACTTCTCAAGGAACTCAAGAATAGCGTGGCAAAATTCAACCTCGAAGAAGAAGGGAGGTATAACACTCCAGGTTTTAAGCTTAATAAAACCTCTTCAATCAAACGTGATTGGCTCCAGAAAGATGATCAAGGGAGATCAAGACCAGTATGGTCGGAAAAAGGGGTCAGAGTGGTATAACACACTCAAGAATTCAGGCAGACAGGAATTCTTCTTCAACCAGCAAGGCTATTGGTTGGTGATAAGGATCAAGGTCACAAAGGACAGAGTTTTGAGTATGGAGGCTCAAAGGATCAAGGGGCAATCATAGATATACCCGGATAATTTGCTCAGATAAGTGGGGAAGGATGCCCACGGATAAATTGCTTATGATGATGGGATGCTCTGAGGAACTAGGATGATGGAATGATGGCATATCGTCGAAAAAGCAGGGGAGAGCCCCTCCTTATATGGGCAGGAGGCCCTGTTAGACTATATACAACTGATTCTACAAATAGAGCGGAAACGGGAAGGCAACCATGTGGTCACTCGCGTTGGTCAAGGATCTGCCAAATGCTTGCGGAGCGGTCAAGATGGATTCAGTAGATCTTGGATGAGCGTCGCGCGACGGTAGCGATGAGGAGATTGGGGGGGGGCGCAACGACAAAGATGAAGACACGCAACAAACAAAGATGGGGACGTTCTATAACAACGGCGGAGATGAGAAGCAACACGGATAAAGGACGCGCGACGCGCGCGGATGAAAGGAGCGCGGCGCGGCGCGGCGCGGCGCGGCGCGGAGCGGAGCGCGACGCGGATAATGGAAGCGCAGCGCGGCGCGGACGCGGCGCGGCGCGGAGCGGAGCGCGACACGGAGCGCGACGCTGATAAACAATAGTTGGATGAGCCTGAGGATAAGTTGTCCAGCCGGGCGATACGTTTGAAACAGTTTATGAATTGAGGTCTTAAGGCGGTCCGGGTGTCCAGGATGGGGCACCACATCTCTCCCCAACTTACAGACTGTCCCTAGTCTGCTCCCAAGTTTGATGCCATAGGAAGAAAGAAAGGAAAGACAGATGATTGAAACCAAAGAATGGCCATTTTGATCTTGAGAGTGGTTGAAGCGTTGAGGAAAATATCTTGATTCTTCCAAATGAACCCTAGAAGCGGCAGGAATAGAACAAGGAGGGCGTCCCAGGTGCTCACATATGTGGCATAAAGTAGAGTTTTACAACAAAAACGCAGCAAATGACCCTGGTGGTGCACAATTGGGAGGACTTACTTCTGAGATAAGTTGCCCCCACGACAATGGAACTTCTTGACTTGATCAGCAGAGAACCTTCTGGCCAACCGAGTACCATCCAGCTCCTCCAAAACATAAGATCCACCTCTAACTTGATGAACCACTCGATAAGGGCCATTCCAACGATTAGAGAAAAGCTTGCCCCACTGGGTTTCCAAAGATCGATTATAAACTAAAACTAGGTCACCAGGGTTCAAGGGCTCCCTGATTTGATTAGAGTGCTTGTCCTCCCAATTCTGGACGGATTTTGCTCTGGCCTCCATCATCTTTTGATAAGCTTCATCACGAACGTCTTCACTTCGCTCCAGTTGCTTGGATCTAGCCACTAACAGATCAGTGGTTGAGGACACCTCTTCCCAAGAGATACCCAAGAAAGATTCCATTTCCAGATCCAAAGGAAGGACTGCTCTTTGACCAAAGATGATTTCGTAAGGTGAATAGCCAGTAGTCCTTTTGGTTGAGATTTGATCAGAAAAGAGAACAAGGGGAAGGAATTTGCGACAATTCTTGCCACTTTCACCAGCCAGTTTAACAAGTGCAGCCTTCAAAGGGGCATGGCCTCGTTCCACCATGCCTTGGCCTTCAGGATAATAAGGAGTAGTAACTCTATGTTGTCCAGGAAGGGATCGGATCATTTCAGCAAGCTTGCCCCCAAATTCAGAGCCACCATCAGTAGAGTAAGATCGAGCCAGGCCATAACGCATTGTCCAGGTCTCGTAGAGGAAAGTTGCCACTGATTCAGAGCTAAGGTTCTTAAGAAATTTCGCTTCAACCCATCCGGAAAAATCATCCCTAGCCACAATGAGGTACTTAGCACCACCTGCCTTAATATGAACCACATCCATAGCAATCCTTCCAAAGACAGTGGACTCCCCAGTAGGATAACGAATTTCGGCTGGGCGCCTAAGATCACGTTTTTGGCAAACTTCACAACTCTTGCACCATTGGGAGACGGATTTCTTCAAAGATGGCCACCAGAATCGTTCGGATAATCGTCGATAAGTTTCAGTTTCCCCACGATGACCAAGGCCTTCATGGAGACTTTCAAGGATGGAATCTTGTTTAGAGGGAATAGTAACGACAATAAGAGCACAAGGATTGCCTCTCTTCATAAGTCTAGAGCCTTGAACAAAAAAATTAGAAGACTTTCGTTTGAGAGATCGAAATTCCTTAGCAGAGAGATCAGGAGGTTTTTGAAGAGTTGAAAGGTACTGCTCTAATTTAAACCAGAAGCCTTGTTGAAAGCCAGAATAATTTTGTGAAGAAAAAGAGAAAATAGGTCGAATTAAAGGTTCCTCTTCATTGAAATTGGTTCCAACATCAGATTCGTTGTCCCCAAGAGGTCGTCGAGATAAACCGTCAGGCATGGTGAAAGATTTTCCAGGCCTGTGAACAATATCAAAAGAGAAAAGCTGGATAAAGGCCACCCAACGAGTCATAGGAGCATTGGGAAGACTGGGAGCGTTGATCATTTCAATGATGGATCGGGCATCAACTTGCAATTCGAAATGTTGGCCCCAGAGAACGGTTTGAAGTTTCTTCATCATTCGAGCCACACCACAGAGTTCCAGTTTGGGCTGGGAGTATCTGGATTCTACATCTGAAAACAACAAAGATTCATAAAGAACAGGATGGTCCCAACCATTTTCATCTTCCTGAGTAAGGACGGCCCCAACAGATTGATAACTAGAATTGACAGCCAGCTTGATCTTGCCAGCTCCAGGTCCGTAAGAGATCTTTTTCAAAACTATGTCTTCACCAACTATCCTTTTGAGTAGCTGGAAAGCACATTCACAATCTTGGGTCCAAATCCATTCAGCATCTTTTCTGGTTAGACGACGCAAGGGTGCACAGATTTTGGATAAAGATGGGATAAAGATTCTAACATAAGTGACAACACCTAGAAAGCCCCTAACTTCAGTTGGATTGATTGGGGTAGGCCAAGAGATGATCTTGTTGACTTTGGCTGGTGCCATCCTTCTTCCTTCCTTGCAGACCACATGACCAACAATTTCCAGAGCAGGGACACAAGCCGCCAGTTTGGATCCAGAGACAGTAAGGCCAGATTCCTCAATTCGAAACAGAATCCTCTCCAAGGTAGTAGCATATTCCCAGATAAAACGACGAATTCCTGAATGCCAAGGTAAGAGCTCATTATCATAGTCAGATACTGGACCTTTAATTCCGCCATCGTCAATAAAGATACCAGCATGATCAGGGATTTCATCCTGGAGGATCCACATCATCTGAGCCTGATAGACTGCGACCGAGTTGGTGGCTCCTTGAGGCAATCGAGTAAGTTGAAATCGACCAAGAGGAGTGTCAAAAGTAGTGAGAGGACGAGAAATAGGATGTAAGGATCGTTCGTCATAGCCACCCATAATATCCCCTAGACCATAGCAAGCTCTTCCCGCAAAGGATTCAACAAATTCTTCAGTAGCAGGAGGGATACCAGAGTCTTTAATAGTAACTTTATTAAGAGGTTGAAGATCATGAACTATTCTAAGTTTACCATTACTCTTGAGGACACAGAAGACGGGGCTGGAGTAACTAGAAGTTGACTGTTCATACAGGCCAGTTCGAACTCGTTCCCGGACCAACTTGATGAATTCGTCAACTTTAGCAGCAGGGATGGGGATCTTTTTCTTTTGCCAAGGATCATGCTCAACTACAGGGATGATATAAGGGAGGCCATAGGATTCCCGCAAGAGACCTCTCTCTTCTTCACAGAAAGCAATAGATTTTTCTCTTAGAGATAAGACATTTTTGATTAAATTTAACTCATCAGGAAGAAGCCATCCATCTGGACCAAAGTTGACCACCTTCAGACGTTCTTCAGTGACCCGTCCATTAGGCACAAAGGGACCAGTAAGAGATTGAGGAAGCCCACAGTAAGGATCGCGAGATAGGGGAGGACGCATAAGGGGAGGATTGAGGTTGAGAGGCATAGGCTGGTTGACTGGTTGGACCTTTTTAGCAACTGGTTTATACTTGGTGGCAAAAGAGAGAATTTCTTGTTTCCTCCAAGAGTTGACCAGAGAGACTTGATTAGGAAAGCTGAGTCCAAGTTCCAACATCTTCCAAGTCCAATGTTCTGCAATATCCTTGAAGGGTGCCTTTTCCATAAAAGGAGAACCAGGAGATAATACGTTGCTCACATGTGTGGCACAAGGTAGGGTTTCGAAAATGACAGTAAAAGATTGCCCTGGCAGTGCACAATTGGGAGGACTTACTTGTACCCCAAATTGCCTCCACTGCAGCCCATATTCCTTCATACCAAAATCGCCAAAAACGGAATTGCAATTAGGATCTAGTTTAGACTCATTGCGGAGATTCGAACCGGAACTGAGAGAAGATTGATCAGGAAAAGTAGAAGGAAAAGAAGACACAACAGATCCAGAGAGAGAAGGAGATGGAGGAGAAATATTTTTGGATTTTTCTATTTTGATATGTTTTTGTTTTTTAATATTCTTGAGTTCAGAAGCGGATGATGAAAGGAATGAAAAATAAGCCTGAGGGAGGGGAGTTGACCCTTGAGTTGCAGTCTGAGGCTGAAAAGAACTACAATCATTAGTAGGATCAACTATTCCCCTAAAAAATGAAAGGAACTAGAGTTATCCTTCTGCTTCCCCTTAAAAGATGATTTGGGAGAATAACCAGGAAAATCTCTTTCCCATCGACCAGAATCCAAAGAGCAAAGAGGGACTTCAATTTTCCTGCCATCAGCATCAGGGAGAAGGATTCTCTCCCCAACTTGATCAGAAAACATCAGGGTTGCACCAAAGTCCATTAAGAAGGGTCGTCCCAAGATCATAGGACTGTCCAAACGAGTAATCCAAAAATGGCAGGTTCCAACGATATTTCGACCAATCCTGACTGGTACATCTTCAGCAATACCAACCAGTTCACAAGCTTGATTTCCTATCCCATACACTGCAGAGTTGAAGCTGACCCTAGGACTAAGTTTGAGCTTGCAGGCCATAGCATCCGAGATTAAGTTAAGCTGAGATCCAGAATCCACAAGAGGAGAAACAGTTTTAGCTGAGTCACCAAGATAACAAGGAAGAAAGCCAAGGGGACAGGAATAAAGATTGGGTTCTATAGAAGGACTGGTTCCACCAGAGTCCTCCATTAAAGTGCCAGAGGAGACTTTGGGTTCTTCAGGGCCAATTTCCACACGTCGACGAGAGACCCATTTCTTCATTCCTTCAGCAACAGATGGAGAGATCGATAGAAGTTCAGCCACAGATAGATCAGGAATTTTGAGATCAGAAATTTTCTTTAATACTCCCTCCACAGCATTAGGGTGATCCTTGGAGATGCCTCTTTCAAATCGAACTTTTGGCTGGGTGGGGGGAGGAAGTTCAGGTGACGCAGAATCTAAGATTGGATTAGAAGGTTGAGGTGAGGGAGAAGGATCAGGGTGATCTGGGAACCTTTCCATGAGTGGTTCCTTTTCCACGTCCATGTCTTCTACATCAGAGGAAGGAGGCTCAAGTGTTGATCGACGTTTAACGGGTTTTCGAAGGATTGAAGTTGGCAAGGAAGGAGCCTTATGAGGTTTAGGTTCCTCATGTCGTTTCCTAGCTGGATCGGATTGATAAGTAGTCCCAGCAAGACTAGAGGAAGAAATGGCTGGAGGATACCAAGGTTGGAGGGTTCCACAGGATGATCGAAATTCAAAGGAAGCAAGAGATGCTTTCACAGGAGGTGATGGCTGGTAAGAGGCCACCACATGTCGGATAGGACGAGACGAGTCAAAAGGGATTAGGGCACCATTAGGGAGGAAGTAATTGTTTCCCCTCTGCTCTACCAACTTTTCCTTTAAGTCCTTCTGAAGTTCTTGACATCGTCCGGTTCCATGGCCTTCCCTATGACAGTAGTAACAGACCAGAGTTGATTTGGGGACAGAAGAAGGAGTTTTAGGAGTAGCTAGCGAAGAAATCTTTTGATCTATTTTGTTCTCAAAGGCTCTAAGTAACTTGGTGATTTCATCTATAGTAGTAGGTTCCCGGTTGGAATTAGGATCTGCTTTAGGCCTACGATCTGCCTCCATTTTAATCATGATATCGTTTGACTCTTTAAAAGAAGGAGCATGGACTGGTTCAGTAGTTCTGGGCTTTTCAAAGGTAAGAGCAGTTTGACCTTTCATGACTTTATCCACAGTACTCCTAAGGGTAAGAAAAACAGGGAGCTTGAATCGATTATCCCTGGTAGTAATCATGGATCCAGATTTGACCAGTTCGTCTTTAATCCTTTCCTGCACAGCCGACGAAAAAGATTGAAAGAACTTTGCTCGAATTTCGTCCACTGTGTCAATGTGATCGTTTCGGATAAGATAGTTTTGAATGGGGTCCCAAGACTTCCTAAAGATCTGATAGTCAGAGGCTGAAGAAATACCACCATTTGAGATCCACTGAGAAACAAGAGCATCCAAATCCTGCAGAGTAAACCTAGCCACATCTATTTTACCCCAGTATGCCAACATAGCCTCCCTGAGAAGCGTCCAGTTGTGGGATTCGAATCCCTCGAAAGACTCGATTACCTCCATAACTTCATCAGAGGAGATAAAGAATTGTAACTGATAAGCCATATCGAATTCACTAGCTCCATCCACTTCAGCAGCCATTTCGTAGGAGTCCAAGAATCGCTCGACATTTGTACCGTTGAAGCCTAAGTTCTTGTTCTGGGGTTTGATCTTTACCATCTTAGGTTGAACAGAGGTGGTTGGAGTAGCGGGAGATGCCATATCGAATAACAGAGTTCCTAGGAGATCCAAAGAGCAGATTTCCAAAGTGGCTCACGAGTGTGGCAAGAGTAGGGTTTCGCCAAAAACGACAAGTATCTTGCCCAAGCGGTGCACAAATTGGGAGGACTTACTTCTAGACCAAGTTGCCTCCACGGATCGGAAAAAAGAACAAACAGAAAAAGAAAGAGAAATTGGATAGGATTTCGGAGTTGATTCTTCAAGTTGGGACTGTAAATCCCAAGGTTGCTGGTTCGATCCCGGCCCGGGGGACCAAATGTAAGACTCCAAACGGTGCTAAGCCGTGGCAGTTCTGTGGAGGGGAAAGGTGCTGTTTAGGCTGCCCTCCTAGGAGTTACAATAATATTTTAATGTAACCGGAATCAAGGTCCAGAACCTTATGGACGAGAAATCAAACTAAGAGAAGAGGATAAGAGTTGTCGGTAGCAATGGAAACAACACTATCTGAGACAAGATGGCGCAGGGAAAGACTTTGAACAAATAAGTCAAAGTTTGTTCAGAGTTCAATAGAACAAGGCAGTTGTAAGTAACAACGCCCACAAGCTAATAACTCTGGTCGTCAGCAGCTGATTAGGAAAGATCAACTCAATCCCAACCAACCTCCAGGTTCTCAATGAACCTGCCCAACTCTCCGCAATCAAGCGCTTGAAGGGTACCAGATAACTGTGGGAGGCTGAACAAAACAAAAGCAATTTGTTTATGAAGCTCTAGAAGCAAATCAATAACGAATTTGAGCAAGAATATCCCAACACTTCTCAAGGAACTCAAGAATAGCGTGGCGAAATTCAACCTCGAAGAAGAAGGGAGGTATAACACTCCAGGTTTTAAGCTTAATAAAACCTCTTCAATCAAACGTGATTGGCTCCAGAAAGATGATCAAGGGAGATCAAGACCAGTATGGTCGGAAAAAGGGGTCAGAGTGGTATAACACACTCAAGAATTCAGGCAGACAGGAATTCTTCTTCAACCAGCAAGGCTATTGGTTGGTGATAAGGATCAAGGTCACAAAGGACAGAGTTTTGAGTATGGAGGCTCAAAGGATCAAGGGGCAATCATAGATATACCCGGATAATTTGCTCAGATAAGTGGGGAAGGATGCCCACGGATAAATTGCTTATGATGATGGGATGCTCTGAGGAACTAGGATGATGGAATGATGGCATATCGTCGAAAAAGCAGGGGAGAGCCCCTCCTTATATGGGCAGGAGGCCCTGTTAGACTATATACAACTGATTCTACAAATAGAGCGGAAACGGGAAGGCAACCATGTGGTCACTCGCGTTGGTCAAGGATCTGCCAAATGCTTGCGGAGCGGTCGGGATGGATTCAGTAGATCTTGGATGAGCGTCGCGCGACGGTAGCGATGAGGAGATTGGGGGGGGGCGCAACGACAAAGATGAAGACACGCAACAAACAAAGATGGGGACGTTCTATAACAACGGCGGAGATGAGAAGCAACACGGATAAAGGACGCGCGACGCGCGCGGATGAAAGGAGCGCGGCGCGGCGCGGCGCGGCGCGGCGCGGAGCGGAGCGCGACGCGGATAATGGAAGCGCAGCGCGGCGCGGACGCGGCGCGGCGCGGAGCGGAGCGCGACACGGAGCGCGACGCTGATAAACAATAGTTGGATGAGCCTGAGGATAAGTTGTCCAGCCGGGCGATACGTTTGAAACAGTTTATGAATTGAGGTCTTAAGGCGGTCCGGGTGTCCAGGATGGGGCACCACAACGCGGGCGCGGCGCAAACCAGGTCTGGAAACGCAAGGACAAGCCCCGCATTCTGGAATAAAACGCATGAACAATTTTCAACGGATAATTCAAGGAACTAGGAAACTGCGTGGCACAGAACAGATGTGGATCAAAGAGCAGGCCGTGGGCTTGGCACTGGGTTGGTGCTTAAAAAAAGTTCTTTGGTTATCTTATAGATGGAAGGTATGGGTGGGTTTTGGCAAATACTTTTTCTCTCTCTCAAGAATGTGTGTGTGCAGCTGGTTTTCTTTGTGCTCTCTCTGTTCTGAATGTAGGATAACTAGGGAAGGCAGGGGTAGGTGAGATAGTGGTATATCTCTTGGGACAGAACTCAAGTTGGGGGTGGATGTGGTGTTCTTTTATGGACACAAGTTGGAATGGGCTGCGGGCTGCGCGCTCAGCAGTGGCGGCGTGCTCAGCAATGGGTGCTGATTTTCCGCAGCAAGCCAGGCTGCGGGCTCAGCAGCAGTCAAGACGGGCTCAGAATCCAGAGACGCAGGGTGCATTGGATTATATTGCGCATTGCAAGACGTGCGGATGTACCTTGGATATCTGGAATTGCACATTGGCAGATGCAGACATGGGCGGGGGGCTCCAAGTTGGGCGCGGCCCAAGGGCCATATCATGAGAAGGAAAAACTGGGTGGGTTTAATGGCAGGCGGGCAATACAAATGGATATGGGCTAAGGGGTATGGGATATGGATCATGGGATGGTGTTGGAAGGATAGAGTTGGGCTAGGGTTCTGAACTTAGGGGTTGTATTTCATTATTCTTGTTTGCTTGCGGTTGTTCCTAGGTTAGGGTTGAGGGGAAGGTTACTTAAACCACACCCTTGACCCGGATTGGATCATCTTATTTTATCATAGAGGATGGGGAAGGATTGAAGGAAAAAGGAACTAGGAACTCATCTTATTATTCTTTCCCTCTCTCTCACTCTCTCTTTAATGCATTGCATCCAACCTCCTTACAGATCTGCTTGGACCATTCACTCCCAAACTTGAGGACAACTAGGGGATCTCCCCCTCTTTGTTTCCACAATGTCTTCTCAAACTTCAACATACTCAAAATGACAACCTTGTATACTTGGTCTGCATTCTAGTCAGATTAGTCTGGTAAGACTAACCACAATATCTCTCTAGTTCCAACTGATTGCATATTGACTCTGATAGTGGTTGATTCTCTTTAAAAATTCATCCATCTGCCACTGAATATTTTTATCCTCTCATAGCCCTGATCAAAACTCCATCATCTAATGCAATCATTTACAGCATCTTGATGTTTGTTTCTTTTATCTCTATTTTTATTTTGATTAACCTTGTCTTCTTGATTCCCATACTGATTTTTATCCTGTTCCAGCCCTCTTGAAATCATAGTTTATTTTTTTTTACCTCTTCAATCTCAATAATTCAACACTAATGGAGCAAAGGGACTCTTCCTTGTGTATGTTAAAGACTTCTACTTTTCAAAAATCCTCAATTTAAAATCCATGCAAGCTTTAACCAGTTTCACCTTCTGTGAGCACTCCTTCAACTATCCTTCATGAGGCTCCAAGCACCTTTTGTTCCCGCTCCTCCATCCATCCTCTGATTCCCTTCTTCCTCATCAGTCTTCCACCTTTATTCTGCTGCTTGCTGCTCAGCCCATAGCACCATCTATAACAAATCCTAGTCCCTTTCTCTATAAAAATGATTCTGAATGATCTCCCAATTATTGAAAACTTTCTGTGCAAAAAATCCTTACACCCTCACATCATGGCAACACAATACTGACAACTCAAGTGAACCTGAAGGAAATTCAACACCAAGATCTCTAGAGCCTTCGGGAGGCACTCAAGATCCCATAAAAGTTTGAATGGATTGCCCCAATGAACAAATAAATCCTCAAAATCCTCTCCTACAACATCTGGGACAATTCTGAAATTGAAAAGCCCCCCAATGCCCTGAAATGCATCCCAGTGTTAGGACTAAGTGCAAAGTGCCCAAAAGAATTGTTGAATTCAAGGCCCAGCTGTGTGCACAGGGATTTCACCAAGAATACAGTGTAAATTTCACTGATGTGTTTGCACCAACAGGCAATAAAAACTTGCTATGACTCCTAATTGCATATTCATTTCAGAAATGATGCAAGTTTACCCAGATCAATTTCAAATTAGCTTTTCTCAATGCCCCACTGAAATAATACATCCACATGAGTGTCCCTGAAAATTTACCTTTCACTCCATTGATGATGCTGAAACTAAAGAAATCCCTGTACACCCTAAAACAGGCTACCCAGATGTGGTATAACACATTAACCAAGTGGGTGCTAGAAGAAGGTTTCAACATTAGTGAGGCCAATTTATGCATATTCTGGAAGAAGGACACCCTCTAGTATGTTCATGTTGATGACATTGCTATTTTAAGCTCTTGATTGGATGAATTCATCAATTCAATAGCCAGTAAGTTCCAGATCAAAGACCTTGGCGCAGCCTCTCTCCTCCTGGGCATGAATGTCCAAAAATTGGTGGGTCAAAGCCAACTCAGCCACAAAACTTAAATTTCCTTGCTAGGGGGACAATAAAAACTACCCCTGTGCACAAGCAATTCTCCACCCCCTTAAAACCCTTTGCTAAACTATTACCAGCCATGGATGACAAGCACAAGGAACTCTCTTTGTCTAAACTGAACTACATGAAACTTGTTGGAAAGCTCAACTATATCAGCTCCAAAACAGGCCCAGACATAACCTTTGAAATCAATTACCTTTCCCAGTTCCTCATCAAGCTGTCAAAACACCACTACAACACCAGATTCCTGGTCCTCAGCTATCCGGGCTTCACAGACAACCTGGGGCTCACTTTCTCCAAGAAGCCAACTGGGTCTGGCCAATTTTCTTTTTTGATGCTGACTGGGACACCTCCCAGCTACCAGATGCTCCATCAGCCAGTTTCTGGTGCTCTGGAATGGCAATATTGAGATTTTCCAAGAGAGGTTCATCAATCTGAATGTGGTTCACAAGAAGAAATATGGTTGTATCAAGCTGGATAATCACTCCACCTTAAAAAAAAAGAATTTGTAGCTGCAATATCACTTTCTGAAAGAGGAGGGGGAAAAGGGGACCATCACAATCAAGCAAAATGACTCAAAGAAAACCCCAGCAGATTTCCTCACCAAGCCCGTCTCTTGCCTCCCACTCCAGTGAAAATTCAATATTTTCCACATGGGGACCTGCAGGTAATAAAGCTGAAGGCAGGGAAGATGTTGGTATAAACCCTTCAACTTTCATTCCATCAAAGTCTTCATTGTCCTGTACTTACCCTACCTCAATGTCATCCACATTTCTCTTCCTTTTATCAGTCTCATACTCCTTTCTTTGTTTTTCCATTATCAGTGTGAATGAGTCAAACAGCCCCACAAAGGCCAGGTGCCTGAAAATGCACCCGCATTCCCCAGTAAGCATGCTCCACGCACACATTCTTCTCACACTTAAGTACCAAAACCAGCCCAGCAGCCCGATGCCTGCCCTTGTTCATCTTCCAATCCACACCACTGCATCCTAGGCATCTGAGGCTGTTGAGTATGTTAAAATACGGATGCACTCAGGTAATGTGCATATTATTGTGTAATTAAAATGGGATGCACAAATGGGCCTCCACAGCCCATTGGACACCACGTGGGCCACGTGGGCCTATGTGGATGTTATTTGTTTTGGGCATTTGTGCACCAAAACACAATTTCTAGGTCTTGTGGCTCATGGGCCCGCCAGGGTGGATTGGCCACCTTAGCCAGACATGCTTATTTGGGCATAACTGGGACCAAGATTTATTTTTTACATACTTTTCCAGATGCGCTGGCCTGAAAAAGTACGTATTTTATTTTCTTTGGGCCTCAGAAGCCCATTGGGGCCGCCACCTGTGTGGGGGCCCATTTGGGGCCGCTTGTTTCCTGCCTGGGCCCATTGCAGGGCCCAACGGCCTGTGTGGGGCAGAGGACTCTGTCTGGAGTCCTCCCACCCGCTGTGTGCAAAGCCGCGGCCCCAGTTGCACCACCCAGCTGGATGCGGCTGCCAGGGTGGCTGGTGTCCCCTGCCTCCCTCCCTCCCCTTGCTTGGTTTTGATGGGGAGGGAGGATGGCTGGTCCTCTGCCTCATTGAGAACCAGCTAGTGGCCGGTTGCATGTGGCAACTGGCCAGGGTGGGGGGGACCTCATCACCCTCCCACCTGTTGGTTGTGGGGAGGAAATGACCACCCTCCCACCTGTTGGTGGTGGGGGGGATATGACCACCCTCCCACCAAGCAAGTGGGGCACTCTCCCCCCCCCCCCCTGTTACCAAGGGGGAGGCGCCAAGGGCTGGGGGGACCTGATCCCCCTCCAGCCCACTTCTTTTGGACGGTCTGCCTGGGGCAAATTGCGTCCCAGGCAACCAGCAGGGTATTTGGCCACCCCTGCTGGTCACCTAGGTAGGAAAGAGGGGGGAAGGTGTAACGCCCGCGGGTTGCATCCCCCCCTTTTGAGCTTGAGAGCGGACCCAGGTGAGTTCTGGGTCCCACTTGGTCCATGCTAGGGGGCCAACAGCTGGTTGAATGAAACAACCAGCCTGGTAAGTGAGATCACAGAGGTAACTGGGCTGGTTGTAAGGGACAACCAGATAGGGTCTGAACAGCAAGAAGGGCTGGTTCAGACCAGTAAGGGTGGAAACACCAAATTCAACCGGTACAGACTGGTCATAAGGGCTCAGGGACTAATGCCAAGTGGGCTGAGTAAGCCCAAACCAAGTAGCAAGGCTTTTAGAGCCTGTAGAGCCCATTTGGGGCGGAATTTTTGTCTTTGGTTTATATTACATGAGCTCCACATGAGAACCATCTTTTGTATTTAAGGAGCTCTTCTCCCTGCTGTTTTCCATCCATTCATTCACCAATTCATTCACATTCACAAGTGCGCCATTGCCTCTGCATCATATTAAGGATCAATCATAAGAAATTATTGTCTCAGCATTTCTTTTGCTTTAAGTACTGTCTCACAGAGTATTCCTTGTCAATTATGTTCATCATTGTTTCTCAACTTCTCTTCCTCCCTTTCCTTTCTCAAACCTCAGCATACTTTACTGTCACCTTCCACCTTATGACATCAGTTCTTCCACTAGAAACTATTTTGCTGTTCTTCAACTCCTGTTTCAGATCCTTTTCTTTATGTGTGTGATATCTTTCTTTCCTTCTTATGCCTTTATTTTGTTTTAAATGCAATTTCAATTATTTTCTTCCTATTCAAAATTCTACAAAATTAAGTGAGTTTAATAAATTCCAAACCTTCTCAAAAAAATGTTTTTGGAGGGTTTCAAATACTCTCCACAAACTTTGGAAGTAGAAAAATTCATATCTCCAAATATTTCAAAACCACATTCATTTAAGGGTTTTAGTTTGAGCAGATTATGTCTGTGCAACCTTGAACTTGCCTGAGTTCAAGGGTTAGCAATTTGAGAAAAGTAATTGCCTCTTTGAAAATGGTTCATGGCTTGTGTAACCCCTTTGGGGTCAGGAACTACTTTTTTGCAACCTATTTGGGTTGCAAAAAAGTAGTACACAACCCAAATGGGTTGCAAATGAGTAGTTTTCACCCCCTCCCCCCCAGGGGTTGCACAAGTTCTGAATTTTTTTTTTGCAACTATTTGAGTTGTGAACCTCTTTTCACAACTCAAATGGGTTTCTAATGGCATTTCACACCCATTAACAACCCATGGTTGTGAATTTATTACTGCCCATTGTGAAAATATCCAGGGCTGCCTAGGTCCACCTAATTACCCCTGAAACAGCCCATTTGGGTCTATTCTACCCCAACTGGGCCAAAAGTTTCAATCAAGTCAGGAGTAACCCCTAGGGGGTTGTGCAAGTCCTGGATGTTTTTGTTTGCCACTCTTTGTGTTGTGAACCTCTGTTCACAACCTGAGGTTGTTAATTTATCAATGCCCTTTGGAGAGATATTGATATTTCTTTATTGAAGTCATATGTTTGAAAGAAAAACACTCTTATAGTAATGAGACCTCTGAGGTCAGCAGAAAAAAATATGGTGGTTAGAAAACCAACACAGAGATTTGTAATGAATTCAAGATATTTAAATGTCTTTACCTGTTGACTGGCCTCAAAGGGCAGGAACTTTAGCTATCAGACACTTGATCAGGAGGGGTTGAAAAATGTAGAAAACAAGTCCTTTGGAAAATAGATTCAGAGTAGGATATTCAGGGATATTGATTCATGGAAAATAGGATTGAGTGGGGATTTGGTTATAGACATATGAAAAAAAAAATTGATGAAATGACTAGTACATCTACTTGGCCAAATTGTAGCTCCTCCTAAAAATCAGTGATATTAGTGGTTAGGACTTGTTTGAGCAGACAAGATCTGATTTCACGGTTGATAGGCTTTGATTGAGGGGAGATTATTTGAGACAGGAGAAATAGAAAAGAGAAGAATATTGGAAATAAATCAAAACTCTCTGTCTCATGTTCCAAGCATGCTAGTGAAATTAAACTATTTTCATAATTGCCTCATCTGCCTACCCATCTTCCAACGTATGCCTTTTCAAACTTTGGGTAAATACTCTTGTCATTATCCTTTTTTTTATACCAAATATTTTTTGTCTCCTCAAACATCTTGCCCCCAAACCCTCAGATCACCTCCTACGTTTGATTCACCATTTATTCACCTCACATCTTCCCACCATACTTTCCTTTTCCTCACCTTGTGCTTGTTTATTATTCCTAACTCACCAGGTTCTTCCGCACTGCTCCCGTCCCCTACTCCAACCTGAGGTCTAACCTCTTATTGTGTTCTTTAAGGTATCCTCCTCAGTCCTGCTGTTTGTTCCAAATTTTTGTTCTTTATTTTCCTTATGACTCCAATTAACGCAACCTTTCAATTCAACACTACCTTGTTTTTGTTCCTTATTCCCAACTCACCAGGTCTGTCTGCACTTTTGAGGTCTAACCTCCTATCATGTTCTTGAAGGTATTTTTGCACTGCTCCTGTCCCCTACTCCAACCTGGTGTCTAACCTTCTATTGTGCTCTTGAAGTTCTTCATTTCCATAGATTATGAGACCAGAATAGCTCCAAATACCTGCTTCAAAGATCTAAACACCATGGTTGAACTATCCATTTAACTTCTGGAAAATTCCACACTATTAAGAACTAACTATCTTGACTGGAAGCTTAGAATTGAATCAATCCTCAAGTAGATGCTTATTTTTTGCTTTGTCATCCAATTGGAATCCAAAGGCAAGGAAAATCATCTGAATTAAATTGATCCCAACAGGCTGGCTGACACCTACGCCATAATTTCCTTAAACTGCAATGCCAAGATCATCTCCCTATTCAACCACAAAGCCCAAGGAAATCCCTCCAAACTCTGGAATCTCCTTAAAAACTCCTACCAACCCAAAACCATCTAAAACCAAACTATCTACATCACCTGCATCTTCACCAGAATCCTCACCCCTTTTTCCCTTGAAGAAAACCTAACCTCCCGCTTGAAAAACACCCGCCTTTTGTGCAGCCTCATTGATGACTCTACCTCAAAACCCTCAGCTCTCCTTGACTCAGTCATTGCCATGTGGGCCATTTTCAATCTTCCCCATGAATTTTGTGTTGCTGGGGAACTTCTCATTAAGAAATGCTAAATCAAAAAGAAAACTCCATCTCTTAAGGACAACCTTGCAGAATTAAGGTCATACATCCAGAAGAATGCTAAAACCTCAGAAAATGCTAAAGCTCTGGACATCAATTGTAGAGGAGACTATCCTTGATACTCAAATGTCATCCAAAACCCACTTACCAAACACCTTGGATCCAAATGTAACCAACTCCAAAGGAAAAACAAAGCCAAAATTTTGAAAAAAATGGACTCTGCCTTTTCCATGTCAACTTCCAAAATTATCCTAGAATCTGGTGCCTTTGCCACCATTTTCAATTCCCCTGGATTTTAACCTCTCTCTCCCCCACCAACAAAAGTGTCTACCTAGCCAATGGAAAGCCTATCAAAGCCCCTAAAAATGGACTGTCTTCCTTGATCTACCCCTCCTGAAGTTATCTCTCAACAACTGCATTCTTGTAACTTCTCTTGCCACCAACCTTATATTCATTTGAACCTTCCTCCAGAACAAAAACACCATCCTCCGGAGGGAAAAATAAATTCTGAGTCAAGGATGATCTCTCCAATGTGTTCATGACCAGAATTTCCACTCTGGAAACTTGGTGATCCACCAGGGAAAGCAAACTGCTTTTGGCACCTCCAATACAACCTCCTCCTGGCTCATGAATTTAAATCAGGCTTCTGGATGTCCGTCAATAGACTACCTCTCCAAAATTTTACCCAAAAACAACTTCACTAATCTCATCTGCCCATCCTGCAACATCAGCAAGAGCCACAAAGCTTGGTTCACTTGCAACTTCCCAACTCCCTTGCAAAAGCTAGAATACCTACATGTAGATCTCTGTGGGCCAATAACTCCGGCTTCTCTGTCTGGAAAGAACTATTTCCTCAGGGTTGTGGATGGGTATTCTCACTTTGTATGGATTTGCTTCCTCAACCTCAAATCTGACACATAAAATGCCCTAAAGACTCTTTTCAATGAAATTCAGGTCAAATAAAAAGAAAAAATCACCTACCTTGTCAGAAAAAATGGATCCAAATTCAAAAACTCCTTGCTATCTTCTTTCTACCCCTATTCTGGCATCCAGCATCTGACCACTTCCCAATATCACCCCAAAAATAACCCCCTTGCTGAACAAGGCAACCACAGTACCATAGCCAAGACCTGATGTCTTCTCAAAGACTCAGTACTCCCTCTTGACTACTGGGCTGAAGCCGCTTGACTTCATTCTGCCTTGAGCACATTACCCCCTGTTGCACCCTAAAATTTGAAACCCCACGTGAGAAATGGTTTTTCAGAATACCTTCTCTTAAACATCTACATCCTTTTGGTTGCCAAGCCATCTATAATTTAAACAAACCTCAATGGAAATCTGGGGACCTTGGAGCATCTGGAATGTTCCTGGGATACCGGAGTGGACAGAGGACCTACCAAGTGTTGAAAATTGAAACAGGTAACGTATCTATCACCCATCATGTCAAATTCCATGATTCAATTTTTCCTTCCCTCATCTCCAAATCACCCCCCCAACTCCAACAATCTCCAAAATCACCTTTCCTCCCTCATCAATCACCCTCCCAAGTCCTCCCCGCCCTCCCCTCCCTCCACCCCATCCCAATCTGACGCTGGTAAACTGGGTTTTCCCCCTTCTGATGAACCTGACCCCCAAATGCCCCTCTTGCCCATTCTCGCTCCTCCCCTTCCCACCACCACCCCTTCCACCCACCATCCTACGCCATCCTTCAATTCCCCAGAAAGTCCCCCTCCCACTGGAAAACACTACAACTGGTCCACCACAACCACCAGCCCTACCAAGCTCATTGGGGAAATAGACCCTTGCAACATCCTAAGCACCCAGAAATTTAATCACTCTTCTAACGTTATAAACTGTTTAAACCCAGATAAAAAAACCTACAAAGAGGCCATTGGGGGACCCAATGCCCCTCACTCAATCAAATAAATGAAAACTGAGCTGGAAAACATGTATAAGAATGGCGTCTGGTCTCCCTACCACCCTCAGCCAAATGAAGGCATCCATCAATTTTCCACTATCTGGGTGTTCCGCCAAAAAATGGACGCCAACAGTATATTGACTAAGTATAAGGCTTGGTTCTGTGTTTGGGGTTTTCAGAAGCAAGAGTTTTTTGAATACTTGGACATCTTCTCCCCCACAGGACAACTCACCTCCATGAGGCTCCTCCTCACAATGTGCGCAACCACTCTTTCTGGTCCATCAGATGGACATCAGGTGCATGTTCTTGAATTTTAAGCCAGACAAAAACCTGTTCATATTGTGTCCAAAGGGCCTCCCTCCATCTCAAACCACCACCCTAATCCTCAAAAAGTCTGTTTATGGCTTGAAGAAAAGCCCCCAGCGCTGGAACACTGCGCTTACCGCGGAGCTCAAAACAATTGGGCTCATTTCCTCCAACATAAACACCTGTCTCCACTCCTCTGCTGGCTGGCAAAGGCCCCTATGGCTGTACGCTCATTTTGATGACCTTCTCTTTGGCAGGGTCTGGGCCAAGTATTTCAGAAAGAAAATCTTGGATAATTTTGACATAGATGACCTTGGCAAGGACAAGTATGCTTTAGGTATCAGGATCACATGGCATGAAGGTCACTTCACCCTCTTCCAGGAAAAGTAAATCAATGGAATCCTTCTGAAATCCTGAATCACCAACCACCATGGCACGCCCACTCCCCTCCCAACCACCTACCGGTCCTTCAAATCAGACACCTTTGTTGCTCCTTCAGAACCTCCCTTCAGCTATTCATGGTGTAAGAATCCAAAATTGCGGAGGCGCAGGAAGTTCTGTGGAGTGGAAAGGTGCTGTTTTGGCTGCCCTCCTGAGGGTTGCAAAAATATTTAAATGTAACCGGAATAAAAGTCCAGAACCTTATGAATGAGTAATCAATGGAAGGGATGAGTTTTAGAGTAGTCAGTAGCAAGGAAACAAAACTATTTGATGCAGGATGGTGTGGGAAAATACTTGAACAGAATAAGTCAAAGTTTCTTCAGAGTTCAATAGAACAAGGAATTTTTAAGTAACAAAGCCCACAAGCTAATAACGCTGGTTTTCAGAAGAACATGAGGAAAGATAAACTCAATTCCAACCAACCTCCAGGTTCTCAATGAACCTTCCCAACTCTCCACAATCAAGCTCTTGAAGGGTACCAGATAACTGTGGGTGGCCGTACAAAACAAAGAAGTTTGTTTTATTAATCTCTAGAAGCAAAAACAATAACAGATTTGAACAAGAATAACCCAAAACTTCTCAAGGGACTCAAGAATAGCATGGTCAAATTCAAACTTTAAAGAAATAAAGGGTGGTTTGACACTCCAGATTTCAAGCTTAAAGGAACCTCTTAGTCAAATGTAACTGGTTCTGGAACGATGATCAAAAATAATGAATAGACCAGTATGGTTGAAAAAGGAATCAATGAGTGGTATAACGCACTCAAGAATCCAACCAGGTGGATTCTTCTTCAACAAGCAAGTCTATTGGTTGGTGATAACAGATAAGTTCACAGAGGACGGACCAAAGTTTTGAGTATGGAGGCTCAAAATATCAAGGGCAAATAATAGATATACCCAGGATAAGGATTCTCAGATAAACAGGAAGGGCCCCATGGATTATATTGATTCATTATAGTGCTGATTATGATAGGAAACCTTGCAAAATGCAGGGAAGAGCCCCTCCTTCTATAGGCCAGAGGCCCTGCAGACTACTTACAAGAGGATGACACAGATTACAGCGGAAACTGAGTGGCAGAAAATTAACATCTACGGCTTTGCAGACAAGAGGTTGCAACTGTGGGTGGAGGAAGCTTAACAGGAAGCAGCCAGACACAAAAAGAGAGAGGTGTGTGACATCATCATGAACTTTTACCAACAGTGTGTTTCTTCAATGATGATTTGAGGGCAACAGGGGATGAAACAGACAGCCGCAAGCAATTGCTAGCTGTATTTCAGATGAGAAAAGTGCAGGTGACTGGGCAGGAAATAGATGTTTTCAGCCAGATGAAGGAGGGAGAGATCAATTATGGGTCCAAATTTGGTGGTAGATTGTTGGTGAGTTTGATCATTGGGCTTGGTCAAAAGGATGGGAGAGATTGGTCAAAAGGTAGGATCAGCTGAAGTAGAGGAAAATGTTGAAGTTTGAGTTGAATGCTCCTGTCAAGACACTTAAGAAATGAGGAGAAAAAATCTTGTGAAGCCAACAGGAGCCAATCAGGGATTCAAAGGGTGCACTCCAGTTCAGTGTGAGGAAGAACAGATGGTTGAATTTCACCAGATCAGAAACAGACTTAAATAGTGTAAGAACAATTTGGCTTACTAGTGGTTAAGCACAAGGTATAATAATGAATATACAGTATTCAATACTGGACCATTGGAGTCTGCACAACTTGGAGGATCACATCAGGCAGAATTAAGATAGGTAGTGAGCCACATGGATTGAGATAAATAATCCACTAGAGTTATAACTGCTCAGTATAACATAAATAAATCACTAGACTGCAACACTCATGAGCAAGACAGTAAATATAAAGCACTAGGAACAATAATCTTGATGTAACTAAAACTATGAATGACTCAGTATAGTATAAATCACACACTAGAAAAGGTCACACAAGAGCGGATAATAAAGTAATTGGACTCAAGGTTGAGGCAACACAAAAAAAGGCACTTAAATTCCAACAGAAAAGATGTGTGGTGGCCATGTGATAACTGTGCAAGACAAGCAAACCAACAGGCGCGGATTGGATGACAACAAGCAAAATCAGAAAAAAAACAGACAACCACACGCAAGAATCCAACAAACTGCATGTTTGACCTGCAGGAGAGTATGATAAGGATGAAAACTGGGTGAGAAGGATGACGAGGATTGTAACTAGTGATGACCGCTGTAAGACTCCAAATGGTGCTAAGCCGTGGCAGTTCTGTGGAGGGGAAAGGTGCTGTTTAGGCTGCCCTCCTAGGAGTTACAATAATATTTAAATGTAACCAGAATCAAGGTCCAGAACCTTATGGATGAGAAATCAAAATAAGGGAAGAGGATAAGAGTTGTCGGTAGCAATGGAAACAACACTATCTGAGGCAAGATGGTGCACGTAAAGACTTGAACAAATAAGTCAAGGTTTGTTCAGAGTTCAATAGAACAAGGCAGTTGTAAGTAACAACGCCCACAAGCTAATAACTCTGGTTGTCAGCAGCTGATTAGGAAAGATCAACTCAATCCCAACCAACCTCCAGGTTCTCAATGAACCTGCCCAACTCTCCGCAATCAAGCGCTTGAAGGGTACCAGATAACTGTGGGAGGCTGAACAAAACAAAAACAATTTGTTTATGAAGCTCTAGAAGCAAATCAATAACGAATTTGAGCAAGAATATCCCAACACTTCTCAAGGGACTCAAGAATAGCGTGGTGAAATTCAACCTCAAAGAAGAAGGGAGGTATAACACTCCAGGTTTTAAGCTTAATAAAACCTCTTCAATCAAATGTGATTGACTCCGGAAAGATGATCAAGGAGAGATCAAGACCAGTATGGTCGGAAAAAGGGATCAGAGTGGTATAACACACTCAAGAATTCAGACAGACAGGAATTCTTCTTCAACCAGCAAGGCTATTGGTTGGTGATAAGGATCAAGGTCACAAGGGACAGAGTTTGAGTATGGAGGCTCAAAAGATCAAGGGGCAATCCTAGATATACCCGGATAAATGGCTCAGATAGGTGGGGAAGGATACCCACAGATAAGTTGATTACTGATGATGGTCTGATAGGATGATGGGATCCTCTGATGTTCTGGGATGCTCTGATGATAGGACAAAAGGCAGGGGAGAGCCCCTCCTTTTATAGACATGAGGCCCTGTATACTATGTACAAGAGAGATTTACAAATGGGTGCGGAAAAAAAATGAAAACATAAAAAAAAATGAAAAATAAAAAAAAAAAAAAAAAAAAAATTACATGAGAGAAAAAAGAGATGTCGCCCGCGTCGAGAATGACCGCGGGCAACCAGATGGACACCCGCGACAACAAAGGTTGTTGTCGCCCAATCGGCGGCGACAACAGGGTGAAAGTCCCAATGGCCGCGAGCAGTTGCTTGCGGTTGTTGGTCGGATCGGATGATGAGGATGAGATGGTCGATGGGGGAGATGACTCGGGGCGGAAACAGTAGGGGAAGCAAGGATGAGGAGCTGGTGTGGATGGTTCATTGGAGGTAATCGATACGGATTGTGAGTTGGTTTCATAGGATGAGGATTGATACGCCAAGGGCATAACCCGCCTGGAGGGATAGGAGATGATAGCTGAGTCGGATGCGATGATGAGCAAGCGTGGATGAGAGGTTGATGATGGATCTGAGGACAGTTTCTTATAATCGGATAGCTCAAGGGTAAGAAGATTGGTTTGGGTAATTCCCTGAGAAAGTGCTTGAGTAATGAGGCGGCTAAGAACGGGCCATGGGGGTAATCTTGGAGGATGACTGGATGCCTACAATTGTAAGCATCCCTGATGATTTGAGTCATTGTGAGGGAGGGAGTTCTACGGAAGAGCCCTTCGGAGTTGATGGCGGATGATCTGATACAGGTTGCACAATCCTGAAAAATTTGAGGGATTCCGAGTTGAGCGTTTGAGCCCATGAGGTGTTCTAAGGGGACACCAAACAGTGGAGGTTGACGGATTGAGTCAGGAACAACAATTGAGGGTTCGATGGTGAGATCGTGCTTGTGAACCTCAGGAGGGATAGGGATCTGATGGATTGGGACGAGTAGGGCGAGTGAGGAGAGATCCTTGACCCAATGGACCTTCCAAGACATCTTCCATGAGACGATCGTTCTGAGGAAGAGACCGATGATCATCTTAACCCAAAAGGTAGGATGGACGACCCAGATTGCCTTGAGGTTCTTACGGATGGTAGGTTGGATGGCACAATAGGAGGATAGGATTGAAGGATTGCGGATTGGATGAGAGAGTTGAAGTGAGTGAGATCAATGGATGAGAAGCTTGAGGTAGAGATGACAAGTAATGGATGAGATTGAGAGTTGAGACCGGCGGTGAAGATGATGTGAGGAAGATGGTCATGATGACTGGAGGAGTGAGAGGATGGGGGTGATTGGAAGAGGAAGAGGAAGAGGAAGAGGAAGATGAAGAGGAAGAGGAAGAGGAAGAGGTGATGGAGAGCATGTTGGAGGAATGGGAGGATGTAAGATGATAAATTAAGGAGGAATCAAGTGGATGAGATTGAGATGATAGAGAATAGGAAGGGTGATGAGGGAGAAGGAAGGAGATAAGAAGGATTGGTTGTGAGGGGTTGAAAGGAACAGGGATGGTTGAAGGAGTAAAGGTGGATCATGAAGATATGAGGATGAAATTGGATGGTGAGGACAATGAAGAGCATAGGGAGATGGGCAATGAGTCAACCAGTTAGAACAATGAAGTTGAACGGATGACTTAGTGGGATGAGCTTTGGCTTTTAAGCGTGAAGAGTTGAATATGAGGAGTAAGGTAATTTTGAGGATTGAGGAAAATGATAGGGCTTTAAGGAGCCAATCAAAATGGGATAACACTTGTATAGTCAAGTGTAATTGATCTGAAGGGGGAAGCGAAGCAGAGAGACAGGCAAGAGGCCTGTCCTAGACCGCTAGGACAGGGAGGAGTTGAGAGATGGGAGGGAAATGAAGGTAACCATAGGGGTACAACTGAAATCCAATTTTTTTTTTTTTTTTTTTTTTTTTTTGCCGTGGTGTCCCGGATTGGTCACCAGTAACTGATCTGAAGGGGGAAGCGAAGCGGAGAGACAGGCAAGAGGCCTGCCCTAGACGGCTAGGACAGGGAGGAGTTGAGAGATGCGGTGACCAATCCGGGACACCATGGCAAAAAAAAAAAAAAAGAAAAAAAAAAAAAAAACGGATTTCAGTTGTACCCCTATGGTTACCTTCATTTCCCCCCCATCTCTCAACTCCTCCCTGTCCTAGCGGTCTAGGACAGGCCTCTTGCCTGTCTCTCCGCTTCGCTTCCCCCTTCATATCAGTTACACTTGACTATACAAGTGTTATCCCATTTTGATTGGCTCCTTACAGGCCTATCATTTTCCTCAATCCTCAAAATTACCTTACTCCTCATATTCAACTCTTCACGGTTAAAAGCCAAAGCTCATCCCACTAAGTCATCCGTTCAACTTCATTGTTCTAACTGGTTGACTCATTGCCCATCTCCCTACGCTCTTCATTGTCCTCACCATCCAATTTCATCCTCATATCTTCATGATCCACCTTTACTCCTTCAACCATCCCTGTTCCTTTCAACCCCTCACAACCAATCCTTCTTATCTCCTTCCTTCTCCCTCATCACCCTTCCTATTCTCTATCATCTCAATCTCATCCACTTGATTCCTCCTTAATTTATCATCTTACATCCTCCCATTTGTCCAACATGCTCTCCATCACCTCTTCCTCTTCCTCTTCCTCTTCCTCTTCCTCTTCCTCTTCCTCTTCCTCTTCCTCTTCCTCTTCCTCTTCCTCTTCCTCTTCCTCTTCCTCTTCCTCTTCCTCTTCCAATCACCCCCATCCTCTCACTCCTCCAGTCATCATGACCATCTTCCTCACACCATCTTCACCGCCGGTCTCAACTCTCAATCTCATCCATTACTCGTCATCTCTACCTCAATCTTCTCATCCATCGATCTCACTCACTTCAACTCTCTCATCCAATCCGCAATCCTTCAATCCTATCCTCCTATTGTGCCATCCAACCTACCATCCGTAAGAACCTCAAGGCAATCTGGGTCGTCCATCCTACCTTTTGGGTTAAGATGATCATTGGTCTCTTCCTCAGAACAATTGTCTCATGTAAGATGTCTCGGAAGGTCCATTGGGTCAAGGATCTCTCCTCACTCGCCCTACTTGTCCCAATCCATCAGATCCCTATCCCTCCCGAGGTTCACAAGCACGATCTCACCATTGAACCCTCAATCGTCGTTCCTGACTCACTCCGTCAACCTCCACTGTTCGGTGTCCCCTTAGAACACCTCATGGGCTCAAACGCTCAACTCGGAATCCCTCAAATTTTTCGGGATTGTGCAACCTGTATCAGATCATCCGCCATCAACTCCGAAGGGCTCTTCCGTAGAACTCCCTCCCTCACAATGACTCAAATCATCAGGGATGCTTACAATCGTAGGCATCCAGTCATCCTCCAAGATTACCCCCATGGCCCGTTCTTAGCCGCCTCATTACTCAAGCGCTTTCTCAGGGAATTACCCAAACCAATCTTCTTACCCTCGAGATATCTGATTATAAGAAACTGTCCTCAGATCCATCATCAACCTCTCATCCACGCTCGCTCATCATTGCATCCGACTCAGCTATCATCTGCTATCCCTCCAGGCGGGTTATGCCCTTGGCGTATCGATCCTCATCCTATGAAACCAACTCACAATCCGTATTGATTACCTCCAATGAACCATCCACACCAGCTCCTCATCCTCGCTTCCCCTACTGTTTCCGCCCCGAGTCATCTCCCCCATCGACCATCTCATCCTCATCATCAGATCCGACCGACGACCGCAAGCAACCGCTCGCGGCCGTCGGGACTTTCACCCCGTTGTTGCCGCCGATCGGGCGACAACAACCGTTGTCAACAACCGCGACCGCTGTCGCGGGTGTCCATCTGGTTGCCCGCGGTCATTCTCGACGCGGGCGACATCTCTTTTTTCTCTCATGTAATTTTTTTTTGTTTTTATTTTTCATTTTTTTTATGTTTTCATTTTTTTTCCGCACCCATTTGTAAATCTCTCTTGTACATAGTATACAGGGCCTCATGTCTATAAAAGGAGGGGCTCTCCCCTGCCTTTTGTCCTATCATCAGAGCATCCCAGAACATCAGAGGATCCCATCATCCTATCAGACCATCATCAGTAATCAACTTATCTGTGGGTATCCTTCCCCACCTATCTGAGCCATTTATCCGGGTATATCTAGGATTGCCCCTTGATCTTTTGAGCCTCCATAATCAAACTCTGTCCCTTGTGACCTTGATCCTTATCACCAACCAATAGCCTTGCTGGTTGAAGAAGAATTCCTGTCTGTCTGAATTCTTGAGTGTGTTATACCACTCTGATCCCTTTTTCCGACCATACTGGTCTTGATCTCTCCTTGATCATCTTTCCGGAGCCAATCACGTTTGATTGAAGAGTTTTTATTAAGCTTAAAACCTGGAGTGTTATACCTCCCTTCTTCTTTGAGGTTGAATTTTGCCACGCTATTTGTGAGTCCCTTGAGAAGTGTTGGGATATTCTTGCTCAAATTCGTTATTGATTTGCTTCTAGAGCTTCATAAACAAATTGTTTTTGTTTTGTTCAGCCTCCCACAGTTATCTGGTACCCTTCAAGCGCTTGATTGCGGAGAGTTGGGCAGGTTCATTGAGAACCTGGAGGTTGGTTGGGATTGAGTTGATCTTTCCTAATCAGCTGCTGACAACCAGAGTTATTAGCTTGTGGGCGTTGTTACTTACAACTGCCTTGTTTTATTGAACTCTGAACAAACCTTGACTTATTTGTTCAAGTCTTTACCTGCACCATCTTGCCTCAGATAGTGTTGTTTCCATTGCTACCGACAACTCTTATCCTCTTCCCTTATTTTGATTTCTCATCCATAAGGTTCTGGACCTTGATTCCGGTTACATTTGAATATTATTGTAACTCCTAGGAGGGCAGCCTAAACAGCACCTTTCCCCTCCACAGAACTGCCACAGCTTAGCAATGTTTGGAGTCTTACATTTGGTCCCCCAGGCCGGGATCAAACCAGCAACCTTGGGATTTACAGTCCCAACTTGAAGAATCAACTCCGAAATCCTATCGGATTTCTCTTTCTTTTTCTGTTTGTTCTTTTTTTTTTTTTTTTTTTTGCCGTGGTGTCCCGGATTGGTAACCACACCGCGCAAGGACGAGCAGCGCGGACAACATCAAACCACGTGAAATTAGTGAGATGACACGCAAGGGTGATGAATGATTGGTTGATGGTATGTGAAGATGAGCTTTTATTGGAGAGTTCAAGATCTGAGGCAGACATTCAATGATTGGTTGGACCAGATGGCAGAGCAGAAGGAGTGCTCATGACAACAGGTGATGGAAGAAATCCAAATTCTGGTTTTGAATGATTGGAAGCGCCAATTGGAGATGTTTGGAGGGGAGTTTGATTCCAACCAATGTATGGGGGGCAAGCTCCAAGGGTCAACAATTTTTTTTTTTTTTAAAGAAATTTCCCTTTTAGATGAGGTGTCCCAGATTGGTAACCACAGGGGGCTGTTGGCCTTCTTCAATATCTGGAACTATGCACCCTTCATTTTTTTTGTGTGTGTTTCTCTCCCAGTTTTTTGAGAAGCCCTCCAATCATCACTATCAGGCTGTCCTTGATGTTTGTGGGTATCTTTGTCACTCCAAGCACCTTGAACTTAGCCTGGGAAAGTTTTCCACCCCACATCCCCCCAACAAGCTTCTGGGCTTCTACAACACCAACTATGGTGGCACCTGTGAGTGGCGCTCATTCTCTGGGTCTATCATTTACTTCAATGGAACCATTGGGTGGAGCAGTAACAAGCAGAAGGTTGTATCACTTTCCTCCACCAAGGCAGGGTTCAATGCGCTCACCAAGTGCTGCCAAGACCTTGTTTGGATGGCAAATCTCAGGGACAAGATGAACGGGGTCCATCCTTCACTCTCTCTCCTAACTGATAACAACAGCTCTCAGGCAATTGCCTGCAGCAAAATCTACCACCATGGCACGGGACACATGAACTTCTGGTTATACTTGATTGGTGATTTTAGACTCAACAAGGATCTGCTTCTGGAATACCTCTCCTCCCTTCAACTTCCCCCCCATTCCCTCACTGAGAATGTCCCCAGTCCAAAACTCAACCAACACCTGCACTTCATCATGGGACCAACCCCAGATCATGTATGTTAATTCAATTGCCTGGGTGTATTGGAAATAACCCAAAACTCTCCATCTCATTTTCCAAGCGCGCAAGTCAAATTAAACTATTTTCATAAGGGTAATGATAAATTCACTGTCAGCCTCCTGGATGCCAAGACCCTTGCTATTATTTAGCTACCAGAGGTGATATAATAAATAATAAATATATTATTTAATAAATGCAGCAAAAATCCAGAAAATATTTGGATTAAGCTTATTGCAAGGTTAATTGGTTTGGTTCTGGTTTATTGTTATAAATCAATAGGAATAAATTGATTATTAAATATTTTTATAGAGGGGCCACAATTATATTTGGGATCTTTAACACCTCTCTTCAGGGATTTAAGTATGAAAACACCTAGTCCTGGTTACATTGGGCTCTTTAGTTTAAAGTATATTTTACCCAAAGATAATATGTATATAAAATACACAGTGGAGTTGCAGGGCCTTGTAACCAAGCTACCACAACAGAGAAAGGATAATAAAACTCACTGGTATATTATTAAATCCTTAGGGAATCTTTTTGGGACATGCACTGATGGGTTAAACCTGTATACTGGGGTTAAAAGGTTGTTCAGCAGTTTTAATTGATAAAACGAGGTTGAGGACAGATATTAGTGATCAGACTGAGCCATAAATCACTTAATTATCTCTTATAAGTAGTTGATGACCTTGGCACAGTGTCTGGATATAAATATAACTGGGTCTCTGCCCATCAATATCATCAAAAGAGCTCTTTATTTATCACTTTTGGAGTCCCAATACTATCCTTCTGAGGGGTACAGGGGCTCAAAGGGACATATGCTAAGGCTAGCAGGGTAACCAGTGGTAGCCTGTCACAATTTTTTGGTGCTATAGCATGGGTAGCATCTAATTCCTCAGGGTATGGGAATTATTCTACTTTATAATTGATATTAGGACGTGTGAATAACACTAATCTTTCCTATTTATGTATTATTTAATGAATTATCCTTAGTAAATGTTCCCAGTAATTTAATAATTATTTTAATAGACATTTCTACAGAAATACTGATGTCAGGTGAGTTCTCATTATGTATTGAATAACTGGAGTAAAGTCATGATATTGATTTTACTCCCTATTTTTGATTTTCAGTTGATTTACTAAAATAATTAATTAAAAATATAAGTCATGGGAATTCATATAATTTTTTTTCATCATTAGTTTTCTCAGTATGTCACAAAGATATTTATGTCTAGAAATTTTCATAAAACAATATTAAATTATTTTAATATATTTTTAGAAGTTGTCATTGTCTTATTTTCGACATTCTTGGTACTTTGAATTATATTTAATAAAAAATATGTATAAGGGTTATTTAAGTATTTTTATATAATATTATGTACCTTTAGACTATCTAATATCCACAGGTACATTTATTAAATATTTAGAATGTTCCAATGTGGGTTGTAGCATGTTTACCCGGTACCTATGCCTCTCAGGCCATCTGTCACTCTGTCAACCCATAGTCCCGCGGATGCATACTTGTCAGAGGTCCGGGGCTGCGTAAACAACCTTGACGGTGTGACAGGGCTGTATCTCAGCCACACGTGGGTGCATTGGCTTCTGCGGCTGCGTGCAGGAATTGTGACAAAACACATTCCTGTCCATAACTCCTAAAATATACACAACACCTCAATTCTGACTGCATTTTAGGTGTGAAACCTATACGTGACAATACGTGTAAAATATATACTTGGCCAAAAAGCTCAATGGTGGTGCCGTGGTATTTTTGGTTTTTCTTTCCTTTATTATTTAAAAGTATAAGGAGTTGGATTTCAAGGGTTGGGTCAGTGAGTGACCCTACCTAATTTTTGGTGGAGAATTTATTTCTGTAATAATATTTATGATTTCCCTACTCCTTCTTAGGTTAATTATATTCTTATTATTCTTATGTTATTTTTGTTACTTTTGAAGCTTGCTCTGCAATAGTAGCAAGCTGATATTCCCCCACTCCAAGATATGGCCATATCTGAAAAAAAATCTGGAGGATGTTGGGAGAAAATTAACTTCATGTGTTCTTCATTTCCTTTTGCTCGCCCTGTAGTTTCTGAGATTTATTGGTCCATCAGGTATGTTTCTTTCTGGTAACCATTTATCTTTGTCTGCAGATTCTCCTTTGTATCTTACTAAGTATGGTCTAACATCTTTTCCTTGTACTCTCTCTTTCTTGTCTCTCAATATCCTGCTGACTTTCCCTTTTTCTTTCACAGGGTCAGGTTCTATTGGGATTATTGCTGGAGGGAGGTTGCTACCTTCTCTTGGTTGAAAGTGTTTGACTAGGCTAACAGGAAATACTGGGTGTTTCCTTGATAACTATTCACTCAAGATTACTTCCACAGCATTTTTGCCATGCATCTTTTTGATAACAAATGGTCCAAAAAAGGCTGGTTTCAGCTTTCTATTACCTGCTAGATTGTTGAAATTGGTTGTAGATATCAAGATCTGATCTCCTATTTTAAAGTCAGGTTCTTTATGTGATTTGTCCCATCTTTTTTTGTTGTATTCTACTGCTTCTTCTAAAAATTTTTGAGCATGATTATTTGCCAGATCAATCATCTTCTTAAATTCAAGAGATGTTGGATGAATAGTGGCTAGTTTATAGTTTAAGTTATTCCTAGTGAGTTTTGGAATCCATCCTCTTTCTAGCATGTAAGGGGCTTCTTTGGTAGTAGAATGTTTACTGCTGCTATAAGCCATTTCTAGGGCTGGGAGTAGGCTTACCCAATCATGGAAATAACCGTCTGAGTTTTTGTATTACTGACCAAAGCTACAGAACCTTCTTAACATATTTTCTAGGGTCTGTATCATTCTTTCAGCTTATTCATCAGTTTGGGGAAGGTATGCTGTAGAAAATGCTAGAGTAGTACCCAGTATATCCTGTAGATTCCTCCATAGCTCAGAGGTGAATTTGGGGTCTCTGTCACTGATTATAATCTTGGGTATACCAACATCAGCTATGATCCTGTTCCAGAATAGTAAAGATACATGCATAGCACTATCTTCTTTGTGGTTAGGTAAGAATTTTGCCTTCTTAGAATATCTGTAAACTATAACTGGGACAGAGTTATATGAATGAATACCTCCAGGGGGGAGGCTGGTGACAAAATCCATATTGATGATTTCTCATCTGGTTTTAGGTTCAGAGATCTTCTGTACGATTCCAAACCTTTTGCCAGTAGTTTTATTAGATTTTTTGCAGGTCTCACAGCTAGTAACATACTTAATAGTGATTTCTTTCCAGTCTATCCACCATGCAGTTTGTTTTACTTTTACCAAGGTTCTTTCTGTGGATAGATGCCCTGATGAACAGTTGTCATGTCATTCATGGAGTATATGTTGTATATGTTCTTTGTTGCTTAGTACTAATACACTGGAATGTTGGTGTCTGTAGTAAAGGAGACCATCCCAAAAGTTAAACCTTCCTGCTTTATAGGGTTTAAGTAATGAGGCAGTTAGACTATTTTCCAGAGCTGCTTCTGGGGATTCACATTCCATAATTGTAATAAGCAGCTTGATTTCAGGAGAGTAGTTGTCCCTTAATAGGTTGAAGAAAGCAGTATCTAATTCACATAAGTGGATCCCCATTATTGGAGCATTCAATGCAAAAAGATTGATTTTCAGGATAGGAAAGATATCTTGATCTTCAGGGTCATATGCTGGACTGTTAGAGTCATTAGGCAAAGAATTCCTACTTAGACTATCAGCATTCTGATGTTTAGCTCCAGCTTTATGCACTATAGTCATCTGACCTCTATACTGTTGTATAGCAATTTGCCACCTGAGAATATGTCTGCTGATGGTTTTCATGTTCATAAGAGTTCTTACAGCATTAAAGTCCGTGATAACTTGAAAAGTGGTGCCTTATAAGTAATAGTGTAGCTTTTCTGAAGCCCATACTAGAGCCAAACATTCCAACTGACTGGCTCCATATCTCTTTTATGTATCTTTGATCTGTCTAGATATGAAGAGTACTGTTTTCTCTACTGGTCTGTCTTCTTCTATCCTTCCTTGATGTAGAGCAGCTCCTAAACCTTCCATACAGGCCTCAATGTACAGTTTGAAGGTCTTGGAGTAATCTGGTTGGATGAGTAAAGGAGTAGAGGTCATAGCTATTTTTAGTTCCTCATATTTTTTCAATCTCTCATGATTCATTTCAAATAGAGTGTTGTTGTTGCATACTTCATACAGACTCTTAGTTAGCATATCAAACTTTGGTATGTATTATCTGTAATAAATGCAAAAACTAATAAAAGAAAGTAACTCTTTTTTGTTTTGAGGCATAGGTCTATTCATGACAGCAGCTATCTTATTTTGATCAGCAGCTAGAGTTATACCAGAGACTATATGTCCTAAGGCTTTCAATTCTCCGTATTCAAAGTTGCATTTCATCATGAACACCTTCAATCCTGCTCTGGAGATATTCTGGAGTACTAATCTTACTTGGTTGATGAGAGTATCCCAATCATCAGAGTGTATGATAACATCATCTATATATACCATCATCCATCCTTGTCTGATGTATGTACTTAAAACTGTATCCATTGTTCTCTGTAAGTGTGAAGGGGAATTCTTTATACCAAAGGGAATCCTAAGATATTCATACATTCCCAAATGACATATTATTCTCATAAACTTCCTGATTTCAGTGCTCATTGGTATCTGGTGGAAACCTTTATTATGGTAGGAGAAGTCCATACTCCAATAGCATTCATGGTAGAGTTGCAAGAGATAAAACTGGCTTTTGGGATGAGTAGGTGTTCTTTCCAATTGGGATCCCATTTGTTTGAGAATTCAGCACAGACACATGAGCAAAAAGCTCCACTATCCAGTAATAATCTTATAGGTCTGTCTTTATACAATCCTGTTGCATAAAAAGTTTGACCAGTGGTATAACTTTTCCGACTCATAGTTTTAAATGTTAAGGGTTTGACATCCGTAATATGTCTAGGAATTATGTTAGGATCCCATTGTTGGGGAAAGCTAGATTCCCCATGGATGTTCTTGATTTCTACAGAAGTGCCTATATCTCCTTCTATAACATTAACAGGGTTGGTCAGGGTCAATCCACATTCAGAAAGAGATCCTTCAGTATCAGCTATATCTTCATAGTTCTGATTCCCTTCAACCTCCTGTTCTCCTTCCAATACTGCTATCTTTCTTTCTGTTAATGGGCAGTCTTGTCTCATATGCCCAGTCTTGTTACAATTCCAACAAGTCCCAGGCATCCTCTCTTTATCCCTATTCTCATTAGGTTTCTTATTATCAGAGTTATTCACAGAGGAGGTTGTTCTCTGGTTTTGTTAATTTTGTAGTTCTCTTTGGGTCTAGAAGGGGCTTTCTTGTCTAACAAATTCATGTCTATTGCTTCTTCTAGCATATTGATTAGAGTTGGAAAGTCAGCATCCATACTCATCCTACATCTTACACTATGGTTAAGATTTCCAGGACACAGGTTGAGGAGTCCATCATTTACTTCCTCTTTATCCGCATCTGGATAGAAGCAATCCAATCTTTTCTTCTGTTCCAAGCACTGTTTGTGAGGTTTATCCTTGGAGGGGACAAATGAGGAGTTTTGGAAATTTTTCATCATTTTTCTTTTTCACATTCTAGAACCAAATTGTTCTTTAATCAGAAGTTTCCAAGAATTCCATGGTAAGGATCCTACTTCTTCTATTTTAATGATAAACCAGTCCAAGGCTACTCCTTCAAATAGTCTGGGCAGCCTGACTACAGCTATAGCTTCTGGTAAGTCATAAGAGTTAATATTGTAGTCAATAAATTTAATAAAATTTATATGATTGTATTCCCCTTCACCGGAGAACTTGGGCAATTCAGAAATAGGGGGTACCATTTTGAGGGCTTGCTCCATCTCAGGAGTAGGACTAGGCCTAAAGGTGTCACTCCTATGCATTCCTAATAAGGGTGGTGCATAAGGAGTAGTGGTTTGTCTGGGAGGTTTTGGCTCCTCTGTGGTACTCCCCAAGGGGTTGGTCAGATGGACTTTTAAGTCTCTAAGATCATTCTTGATCAGATTATTTGCAGGTCCACTTTGTTATTAAGGAGATCCAGTTTTTCACTAAGTGATAGAATGGAGCTGTTAGTAGTGGTTACCTATTCTTCTTTTAAGGTTTGGAAAGACATAATAAAATCTTCTTGGATTCCTGATAACATATTCTCAATGGTTTGAGTCTCTCTGATCCTACCTTTATTAATTGTCTCCATTGAGTGTTCTTTGTGTTCTTTGATCTCTTCCATTCCTACCGTCTTAGTTTGTTTATTAATCAATTTGGCTACTACTGAGGTTAATTTATCCATTTGGGTATAAACACCATCCAAATTTTCACAAAAAATTTTCAAATTATGACGCATATCATTAGAAAAGGAAATAATTAAATCAGAGGCTTGTTTGGGCTCAGAATTAGAAGTTAATTTTTGTAAACCTTTTTCAATTTTTTGAGCTAGGGATTTTATCCAATCCCAATCTTTCTTCCCCTTTGGCTTTGGATGGGAAGAGGATCTCTTCTTTCCTGATCCTTTCCCTTTCAGTTGGGCTAATTGATCCCAAGGATTCCATTTTTCTACGTAGGATTCTACCTCTTTCCTTGGAATCATTTTCTGAAGATCTATCTGGGTAGCTTTTTCCTGGGAGATTATCTTTTTCATAGACACCATGTCCTCCTTGGCTTGGGCTTCTTTGAACTCTTCCCAATATTTCACATGCTCTCTGACTAAGTGTTTGATCCTGGCTTCCTTGGCCAGATTCTGCTGGGGTTGCTGCAGGGAATCTGCTTGTAATGGAGGGTGGCTTGATTCTACTACCTTCTCCGGCTCTAGGTTGGGAGAGGGCAGAAGTAATTGGTGCTGTTCCTTGTCCATCAACATTTGATTCACGGGTTCCATTCCCTTCATGGTTGTCCTTATTGGTGGTCTCATGGTTACTGGGAGCTGCTGGCAAAGATCCATAGGAGGGAATTTTCCCTGAGGCTCTTGTGTTACGTCTATTCATATTTGAATAAAATGTTCATAATTATTTTGCAGAAAAAATCTGTAAAAATAAGTTTTATTCAAAACTCACTTAAGCTGATTTTCAAAGGTACCAAGACTTTATTGGGATTGATTGATCCTAAGTAGTTAATCCTATGGGGTCTTGGTGTGTTCCAATAAGGTCTTCACCTGCCCAATCAATATTTTCAGGGAGTCCAGAGATATCTGGGATTTCTTGATCCAATAAATCAATTTCAGTGGCAGTGGTTTCTGGTACAGGAGGGTTCACTGATGTAAAAAAAGTTTATTTTATTGGTAAATAAAATATATTAAGATTATTTTTTAAAAAAATAATATGGTAATACAAGTTGCATACTTACTTTTATATTTCAAAAAGTAATTTATAAGATATTTCTTCCAAGCTTTATGTTTCCTTAATAGGGCCTGAAAGTTGATATGCCTCTCAAGATCTTCTTGTTCAAGGAGTTTATCTAAGCGTTTACGTGCAGAAGAGATATTAAGTTGCTCAGATTGAGTTAAAGCTTTCCAACCAGTAGGTTTATAATTTTTAATATATTCTTCTTTTCTTATCTTTAAAAGATTTAAATAATAGATTATTAATTCTGCATTGGTTTTTAAATCCACTGCAAAAGAATTTAATGATAAATCACGGTTATAAAGTCAGATAAATTTATCTTTGATTTATTTTTACATGAAATATCTGGTCCAAGGTATTAAATATAATAAAATGGAATATTTCCCGGCCAGACCCCCAATTGTCAGCCTCCTGGATGCCAAGAACCTTGCTATCCTTTAGATACCAGAGGTGATAGAATAAATAATAAATATATTATTTAATAAATGCAGCAAAAATCCATAAAATATTTGGATTAAGCTTATTGCAAGGTTAATTGGTTTGGTTATGGTTTATTGTTATAAATCAATAGGAATAAATTGATTATTAAATATTTTTATAGAGGGGCCACAATTATATTTGGGATCTTTTACACCTCTCTTCAGGGATTTCAGTATGAAAACACCTAGTCCTGGTTACTTTGGGCTCTTTGGGTTAAAGGATATTTTACCCAAAGATAATATGTATGTAAAATACACAGTGGAGTGGCAGGGCCTTGTAGCCAAGCTGCCAAAAAAGAGAAAGAATAATAAAACTGAATGTTATATTATTAAATCCTTAGGGTATCTGTTTGGGACATGCACTGATGGGTTAAACCTGTATACTGGGGTTATAAGGTTGTTCAGCAGTTTTAATTGATAAAAAGAGGTTGAGGACAGATATTATTGACCAGACTGAGCCATAAATCACTTACTTATCTCTTATAAGTACTTGATTACCTTGGCACAGTGTCTGGATATAAATATAACTGGGTCTTTGCCCATCAATATCATCAAAAGATATCTTTATTTATAGCTTTTGGCGTCCCAATACTATCCTTCTGAGGGGTACAGGGGCTCAAAGGGATGGAAACTAAGGCTAGCAGGGTAACCAGTGGTAGCCTGTCACTTTTTTTTGGTGCTATAGCACAGGTAGCATCTAATTTCTCAGGGTATGGGAATTATTCTACTTTATAATTGATATTAGGACGTGTGAATAACACTAATCTGTCCTATTTATGTATTATTTAATTAATTATCCTTAGTAAATGTTCCCAGTAAGCTAATAATCATTTTAATAGACATTTCTATGGACATCCCAATGTCAGGTGAGTTCTCATTTTGTATTAAATAACTGGAGCAAAGTCATGATATTGATTTTACTCCTTATTCTCAAGTTCCAGTTGATTTACTAAAATAATTACTTAAAAATATAATTGTTGCGAATTCATGTATTATTCTTACATCATTAGTTTACTTATTATGTCACAAAGATATTGATGTCTAGAAATTCTCATAAAAGTATATCAAAGTATTTTAATATATTCTTAGAAGTTGTCATTGTCTTATTTTTGAAATTCTTGGTACTTTAAATTATATTTAATAAAAAATACGTATAAGGCTTATTTAAGTATTTTTATATAATATTATGTACTTTTAGACTATCTACTATCCACAGGTACATTTATTACATATGTAGAATGTTCCCGTGTGGGTTGTAGCATGTTTACAGGGTACCTAAGCTTCTCAGGCCATCTGTCACTCTGTCAACCGATAGTCCCATGGCTGCGTACTTGTCAGAGGCCCAGGGCTGCGTACACAACCTTGACGGCGTGACAGGGCTGTATCTCAGTCGCGCGTGGGTGCATTGGCTGCTGTGGCTGCATGCGCAAATTGTGACAAAACACATTCCTGTCCATAACTCCTAAAATATACACAACACCTCAATTCTGACTGCATTTTAGGTGTGAAAACATTACGTGACAATACGTGTAAAATATATGCTTGGCCAAAAAGCTCAATGGTGGTGCCATGGTATTTTTGGTTTTTCTTTCCTTAATTATTAAAAATTTAAGGAGTTGGATTTCAAGGGTGGGGTCAGTGAGTGACCCTACCTAATTTTGGGTGGAGAATCCATTTCTGTAATAATATTTATGGTTTTCCTACTCCTTCTTAGGTTAATTATATTATTATTATTTTTATGTTATTTTTGTTACTTTTGGAGCTTGCTCTGCAATAGTAGCAAGCTGACATTCATGGCCCCAACCGTGTGGGAGTTGTGGAGGGCCCCACATGACCTGTGGGAGTTTTGTAGGGCCCCACACAACCTCTGGGAGTCCTGTAGGGCCCCACACAACCTGTGGGAGTTGTGTAGGGCCCCTCAACACGTGGGGGTCCATACACTACTCCAAAGGGTTGTTCCAAACATGCACAACCCCTGGGGGGCATACACCCCCCATAATGGGCATTTTTGATTTTTGTACCCCTGTACACAACCATTTAGACCTGTGTACAGGGGTATGCAACCTCCCTGGGGTTCTTCAAGAATTTAGTTATTTTTATTTTATTTTATATTTTTGTTTTTTTTAAACCAAAAAATCAACCTTTTTTGATTTTTGGGTTGATTTCTATTTTTTTATTTAGTTTATTTTGGTTTTTTTAAGCCGCAAATTCTTTTAGTTGTGTGGTACGGAAAGAACTATATTTTGGCATGCTACACGGCCCATTTGAGTCATGTAGCATGCCACATGGCCCATTTGAGTTGTGTAGCATGCCAAACGGCCCATTTAAGTCATGTAGCATGCCACACAGCCCATTTGAGTTGTGTAGCGTGCCACATGGCCCATTTGAGTTGTGTAGCATGCCACATAGCCCATTTGAGTCATGTAGCATTCCACACAGCCCATTTGAGTTGTGTAGCGTGCCACACAGCCCATTTGAGTCATTTAGCATGCCACACGGCCCATTTGAGTCATGTACACAACTGAAAGAGTTGTTAATTTAACATTACCTTTTTCATAATTGGCTCATCTGCCAACGCATTCCTTTTCAAAATTTGTGTGAATACTCTTGCCATTATCCTTTTTCTTTATTTCAAATAGCTGTCATCTCCTCAACCATCTTGCCCCCAACCCCTCAGATTACCTCCTATGCTTGATTCACTATTTATTCACCTTACATCCGCCCACCATACTTTTCTTTTCCTCACCTTGTGCTTGTTTCTTATTCCTAACTCACCAGGTCCGTCCGCGCTGCTCCCGTCCCCTACTCCAACCTGAGGTCTACCCTCCTATCGTGTTCTTGAAGGCCCGTCCGCGCTGCTTCCGTCCCCTACTCCAACCTGAGGTCTAACCTCCTATCGTGTTCTTGAAGTTCTTCCTTTCCACAAAGACGAAAGGGCGAGATGTGGGAGAGACGATAAGAGTGGGGGAGTAGATGAAACCAGCGATCAGAGGAAGAAATAAAGGAAGAGTCCTCAGAGAGAGAAACGCCACACGAGGCGTCTGAGTCATGGCACCGTTCTGGTCCCGAGTGGCACAGGCGTGATGCGGTGCGCATTTGGAGCTCATGGCTGCGGCATGGTTTATATACTGACACATTTTGCCCAGTTAATGTCTGGTTTTCAAAAAATTCAATCTTGGAACCAAGCCTGTTATTTGCCATTGGTTGCTCTCGCCTTCGTTCGTTTCATACCCATAATCAGTGGCTTGCGACCACGCTCGGACTGCTCCAATCGTGTCTTTCCCGACGCTTTCCAATGGGAGAATTGTTTGGTTTAGATTTTCGCTTTAGAATCTTGGTACAAATACAAAATCATTGATGCAAAGACAACATGAATTATTACACTGGATTCTATATTGGATAATTGGAGGATTCAATAAATCCAAATTGTAAATTGAACGAATAGATGTGATCTATATGTATCACAAAGTTATTTTCTTTAAATTGAATATATATCTTCCCTCTGGATCAGAAGAAGGGTGCTAAAATCTAAATGGAGCGCAGTATTGCGCCCAGGTAATCTGTGCTCTAAGAGCAGTAAGCCGAATTCTGTATAATCAAGAAATGTATTCGATCTTTGAAATAGTCAGAGTATTTCCACCCAAAAATATTGCAATTACAAAGAAAGCATTCAAAGATCCCATGCTCATCCATGAAAGCGGGGAGGGAATCCACTGGATATGTAACCGTTTGGGTAACTTTAAAGCATGCGTCTCATATATACACAGAGCTTGCCGGGGTATCTACTAGAGCACCCGTCACTCCCAAATTTAGACACACACCCTGCTCGCCCAAATCAGATGGTCGTGACCTCCTTCTGTTGGGATCTGGATCGACTAAGGCGAAATTTCCGAGGCACTCCCTCTGAAGCTCCAAATTATTTGAAAAATATTCAACGCCGTTCGGGTACTGTTGATAGCTAGGTGGGCTTTCGAGGTGCGATCCTTGGCTTGCTGCAATTCGAGGTCTTGGAAATCCGTCAAAGGATGATTGTTGCGAGTGAGAATTCCACTCTGGTAGACGAAGCGTATGTGGAATCCAGGATGAATCCAATGGCGAGAAGTTCTGGTCGTCGACTTCTCGTGAGCATCTGAACACTGTAGAATTGAGCTCGGTTTGGTTGAGTTCATTGGCGATGATCATTTCCTGTGCATTGGAAACGGGTAGTATTACGTCTGGGTACAGAGAGGGCAAAACTGCGGGTTCTGTTTTGGCTTCTCTGCGATCCTTCGCATGGAAACAATGAGTTGAAACCTGTGAGTGCTCTGGGGGAATTAGAGGGGAGGAAGGACCAGTCATAGCTGTAGAAGCTATAAAATAGGATGGATTTGCTAAATTATTGCAAGTTAGAGTAGATTCTGCGGAGCTAGCCACCGTGGAAGCAGCGTGAGAGGTGAGAAGGCTAGTCGATTCCAGAGGATATTCGTTGATTGGAATCGGGTTCGTTTTTATTGACATGCTTTCGTCGTTAGTTTCGAAAAAATTAGAAGAATCAACAGGCGTTGTGTGAGTGATTTCGGACGCATTCCGCCTTGCTTCAGCTGACACCAGAGAGGGATGTTTTTCCATATTTTCTCGCTGGATTTGCGTGGACATGGGTAGAGAGCAAGGAGGCAGGGTAACTTGAAGTGATCCAACTTTGGTCCGAAGATTTTCGACTAGTTGACAATCCTCCAGAGGGTACAAGCTCACCCTGGCTGCTGCAAAGCTCTCCAAAGTTTCAATCACCTCCAGCAACTGTGAAACGACGGAAGTATAATCCGATGCCCGAACATTGGAGAAGTCGGGAAGCGTGTTGGCAATAGATTGAAGTAAGATCAACATATACGGGAAAATTCCTCTCAATAGACGAAGTAGCAAGGCCTCGCACGTGGCCCCTAACCCAAGGCGATCAGGCGAGTCCAGGACAGCACAAGAAGCGACGACCGGGCTTATTCCCTCCGCGGAAATCATCTGCAGCGACTTCAGCACGTCCCCCAAAATCGGCACCGGGATTCTGGAGAAGCTTCCGGGCATCATGTCCTCAAAAGGTATCAGCCGACTCAGGGCAAATATGCTGAAGACCACTGCCAAGACGATGTTGGCATGCGAGTTTGGAATTTCGCGACTATTGGAACTCGTCTCTCGAATCGGATAGGATCGAGGAGATTGGTGCCATCCTACCGTCTTACACCTCATTTTCGCTGTTTCCAACAGCCATCGGACCAGGTAAATGTTGCTTTCAGTCAGCCGGTCGTAGCACGGAAGTCGACCCGTCGGATCTGTCATGAGCAAACTTGAAGGATCCTCCGTACTCAAAGTACAGAATACTTCTAGTATTTGGCTGGCGTCTAGTAGCAGGCGATTTGCCCACTCATTATTCCTTTGAGATTCACCGCTCCTTAGAATCGCACCAGCATGTGTCAAATACGCTTTCAAATATGGCAGCGATCCGTCGAGCATAAGATGTACGGTCGCTTTTGAAAAGCTCATCGAAAGTTGGGACCACGTTCTATACAAACCTGGAACATCAAAGCGTCAGAAGTCATCATTCGGGTTAGAGTTACAAATGAGGTACTGACTCAAAAGCCAATAGAGCCCCATCATTTTGTGTCTCTGTCTGTCGAACTCTGCTGCATTCGAGCCTCGCGGACACCCTGCACCACCTATTGATGATAGGTACTCTTTCGAAAGAATATGCGCAACGCTTAGTAGCGCCCAACCGCACCTAGGTTGACAATCTGCTGACCGGAAGGTAGCCAGTAAAATGAGTCCCTGGACAGTCGACACAGTCGACCCATCGATAACCGTTGTCCTTGACATCAATTCCATCTCAGCGTACTCGAAGAAAGGCATGTGAGATCGATGGACCAATCGCTCAAGACCATCGTCAAGTCCTCTGTCCGATTTGTAGCTGGACCCTCGTCGTGAACTCAAATAAAAATGCCAACCAACTACCGCTGCCAACAACGCTCTGTCTTTACAGTCCATAGTTTCGCTAAAAAGAAATCCAAAAGGATTGGCGTGAAGCCACTTAGAGCAAACCAAATTCAGATCTTCCCGGGATAGCTGCTCCATTGGAGTGAAACCTCGCTGATTGACATCCCAAGTAGCTTGGAAACTATTTTCTCCGCGATCGCAATTCAGCATTTCGATGAAAAGAGGCTCGCGAATGGTTGAACAGCCCTCATGTGGATCAGGTGCAGAAGCTTGAGAACACGTTATTAGGGATACTACATCGGCCACCATCGTAAAATAAAGCGCTGGTTCCATTACGCTTGGATGCTTGCGCGGCGAAGCTAAACTCATAAGGTTTAGGGAATGAGCTTCCACTATCCTAAATTTAACCTCTAAGATCAGCCTCTTACCTAAAATACATGTATTGGGGTATTCCTGGAGAATAAACTGTAGGTGGGCTTGTGTCATTGCATGAAGATTGCGGCCCTTAAACTGTTGAAATGTGGCTGTTACATCGCAGCTAGCGACTGTTTGGTGGATGTTGACGAGGAAATCGGTACTACTGGGTAGAAAATCCGGGACGCTAGAGCGGCAATGATTTCTGATCAAAGCATTTCCTACAATAGTAAGATGGATGGTCACGGGAAAGTGGCGTTGTCAAACTCCTCTGCGAAAGCCTGAATCCCGTGAATTCATCTTTGAAACACTCTGCTCGTCTCACACTTACCACTCGCAGGATCGATAGTTTGTACGTCATTTGGGCTTGGTCCGGATGAAATTCGTTGAGATGACAAGATTGAGTGAGCTTCAATCGCTTCGAGTGTTCCAGTAAGTCGGTCTCGACCGATCGGAACGTGGTGCATATTGATCGGAGCCCCTAGCGGTGTTGCGCCCTCGAGAACGGGAAAAGTTTGTTGCGCATGTGGGCCAATGTTCTTGTTGCCATGCTGGTCCCGTAGCAGGGTTTGCTGATTCTGCGAAGCTGAAGGAGGTTCGTGGTCCGACATGACGGGTCTGTGCCTGGAGGGAATTGAGGTGGCCGCGCTTGCATTGAATTGGGAGTTGGTGATGGTCTCCTCGCTCAGCGTTCTCCACGGGACTGGGGCTGAGGATAATCATGATTCCAAAAGTTGATTAGCAGGGGCGACCTTCATGCATGCATGCAAAGCAACATTTTTACCTTGACTAAAATGAATCGATGGATGATTGTGGCCGCCATCCTCATAGGGATCAGCCGGAAACGTTCGCATAAACAATGTTGGCCGGTTACAGCCTCGCTCAAAAAGGGGTGTCGCAGGATTCGAAGGGAGACCTGTCGTGGACGCGTTTGTGTGGCCGCATAATTCTGTTCGAGGATATTTTCGAGGACGACCCATTGCAGCTGTTGGCTCGTATATGCACTTTTGGTTGCGACTACGACAGGCCGAGCAGCCAATGTCGATCTCTCCGGAGCAGCGAATTTTCCTTGACTGAACAGTAGCAGAAGAAACAAGATAAATCGGTGAATCAGTGATGAAGTGATAATCGGCATTAAACCTCAAAAATTTAAGCTATTAGTGACACGATCCAAAGGCAGCAAGCACATTTGAAGTGCACAACGAAAGAACGTTGCGAAGCTAACATTGTCCAGGAGACACGACTAAACCTCTTGCGGTTGAGAACCCCACAGGCTTAAAGATAGCCGATTGGAAGCCCACCGCAACATTGGTATTGTGAGTCGGGAGACTTGCGTCTCCTCGCTAAAATCGGAGCTCGGAAAAGAAATATAAGACGAGATGAGAAGCCTCGATGGATACCGGAAACTCGGAAACAATAGTGCAAGAGTGATGAGAGCTCTAATTGTTAACGCAAAAAAAGAAATAAGAGAGGGAAAATCGCAGGAGAGTGTTCCGACGATGCTCTGGTGGTTGTAAACAGCACCTAACCTAAGGCAGCAGACCAAACATAGGCGCAGAATTTCTCTTTCGGATAGGAGGAATATTTTCCTTCTGCATTACCCCTATTCCACTATTCCTCTACACGCCGGCAGGCCTTTTACACCTAGCGTGAGCTGATATCGGAACCTGGAGCTTTTTTGGTCAGCATATATGTATCGCACTCGAGCTCAGGTTGAATCGCCAATATACTGGTGACTTAGTGAAACATACATGCACACAGAGCACAGATGACTCTAAAATGATCTTTGAGGCTGGGGGAGAGAAGACAAAAAAAAGAAGCTTAAAAGGCTAACCCTACAGAACCGGCAGGATTTTCGCAATTGCCTTCCGGTAGACAAATCTCCCGTTAAAGCTACAATAGAATCGGAGGCGGAAGTTTGAGAGGGCACAGCTTGATTTGCCATATCCGAGAGGTCTTGGTGGGTATTTAGAAGATAGCCAAGTCCCGAGGCAAATTCCACAAAAGTCCTCCGGATTTTTTTTTTCAATGGAGAGGATGAGACGCAGGTAAATGATTGGCTGCTGGGCTAGAGCGCGAGTTATATAAAGTGTAGGAGGAAGGCTAAGACAACGGGAATAGGTGGTATTGTACCAAGTTTGAGAGAGTCGTATAAAAGTTATGTTCCACTTCAGACAAAACAATTCATGCAAGAATTCTTGATCAGCCTTGGAATAATGTCTTCCTGCTAGAAAATAAACATAGGTGTAGAGATCGTGGTAGAGTTCCTTTAGAAACTTGAATACTTCGAAGCTAGTATGGATGAAGAATTGGCTTTGACAGAACCGTGGATGCCGATGCACTAGACGGAGAAATGCAAGGATGGAGGGTTGATGAAGAGGTGTAAAGAGCGAGAGACTCAAGAGTCGAAGCATGCAGCATAAGTCCGAGTTGTCATAGAGCCCAATCCTGCGGTCGGGCCATTACTGAATTTCCAGCGGAGAGATAGTACTGGGTGGTTGGGGGGAGATTAGAGCTGGCTGCATGATGGGGAGAGTGGTGGGAGAATGAGGAACGAAGTTTGGAAAAATAAATGCACGGCGAGTGTTATGCTTACGTCTTTCGGCCGGTTTTGGTGAATCCTACGCCTGAGTTGGTTGGGTAAACCAAATGGATCGCCGTCAGGTTTTCCACTCTTCGCTGACCACAGGCGCTGAGCGACGCTTAAGAATGGCGACTCAGATTTAGAGAACAGGTTGTCGGGAGGGTTTCTAAAGGTCCAGAAAAAGAAGAGCGCGCCAAGGTGAAATGTCAGTAGCAGTCGGCCTTTGGAGCCGGAAGAAGTTTAGGATCTGATCTGTTGAAGTGCTTACCGAGCTTGAAGGTAGAAATGCATAATATTGTAACTCAGGCTTACTAAACGAGTGAAACTGGAACAAAACAAGGAACCCAGCGCCAAGGCAGCATTTGAGCTTTCATGGTAGTGTTCTTCGGCAGAAAGTAGCAACATGACAATGAGATTGCTTTCATGATGTTTGCTTGGAGGCACTTCAGACACCCAAATTCGATAGTTCGGGCATGGCGCGACGAATCGCCATGGTCGGGCCAATCATGATGATACCCATTCGGCAGAGATTTCCAATGATTTCCACTGGCGTTGGCAGTGAACGATGAACGTAGCTGAACAAATTTACGGGCTACGATTTGGCTAGAGACACTTGCAGCCTTTGATGTACGGATATTTCTTTGCGTCTAATCATCTACTGTCTAGCCGGCTTGCTCATGATTCAAGATGTCTATACACCGAAGAACATCAGCATCCAAGCCCCACCACGGGACTCTGATCATTCAACTAGGATCGCTCCCGAATCTACGAACCAAGTTTCTCCCCAAAACTTTCATTATCCCTCGGCCCCAGCTTCAGAAATGCTCTAGTACATAAACATTCCAAGCAAGCGATGTAGTGCATACAGTAACTCTCTACGTACATAACAATATGAATTCTTTCTTTACAGGGAAACACACAACCATGACTGGGCTGATATAACTTACGACACATCATCTTCAATATTGGCAGGTAGTGTACTCAAATCTAAACTGTTTATCCTTTTCCATCCTTAAAGCTCTCCGCTCACTCATGAAAATGCTCGCAACTTGTACTCACCTTTAGCTTATGGTGACGCTCATCGCCAGGTGGAATTTTGAACGGCAAGCTGACCACCTAGTCCACCTCTGGCGTACATACAAGCTGACGGTGATCAGGTGGGTTAGAATGATGTACTGATCCTCTCCTCTGATAAATCTGTCGACCACTGCCATTGACGACGGCATGCCTTCGTCAGCTTTACGGCGGATCTCGCGATCGTAAATGTGAAGCGGATTTTCTTCCGGAATAATTGGTTTCGTTATTTTACCGCCTCTAGCCAGCTGTTACCGTAGAGGCTCTTGCAGGCGAAATCACCTCACCGCATTGCACTGATTGGAGGGATGATTTTCATCGTTCTTATGCAAGGTGTCAGCTCCCAATCACGCCCACAGGCACTAAATGATGGCGCCGCCCTCACTCAACTGGCCAGTAGCATATGCATACCACGGCTATGTGGGAGTGATTGCTCCAGTGTTACCCTACTCCCGAAGATAACAAGACATTCACCCGCGGCGCAGATAGTAACGTTGGGTACCCTTCTAGATGTTCCTGGGAAATGCAATGGTGAGTGAAAGTAATGAATGCATCAAGCACTCAGGGTATAGCATCATGCTCGCCACTGAAGTACTATGTAGATCTCAGGGCAGCGCGCATGTTGTAGATGCATGTAATACGTATGTACATACAAACAAAGCACGTATTGGTCTACTTGCACTTGATCGATTTTGGGGGGCCAGGTTTGGTGTACGCGTGTACTCCCCAACCCCGATGATTTGAAAACTGAGAGTGCTAGTGACCGCGTAGTTTCACCCTGGTCGTAGGTTGAGTACCAGTCCAGGAATCACCTATCTATGTTGACGCCAAATATATACATATTGGCCCCCCGTGCGAGAAGTCTGACAGGCCACCTAATAGGTAAACCTCCACGCGAATTCCCGTCCCCCAGGATTCTCGTACTTCACACGGGGTCTCCCGAGCGGGCCAAGCCCGCGAGGGCCCCGCAAATTTCTAACTTCTCACCACCCATTTCCGCCATTTTCTTGCTTCGTCCATCCGTCGTTCTCAAAATTCTTCAACTCAAAAATTTCACCTTCACCTTCACCGAATCAATACCAACTTCACATCACATACCCTTGAAAACATTTCCCAATCTTGCTTTTACTTTTACTCATTGAAGCAGATGCATTTACAACTATTTCCGCTTATGTTATGTAAATTTGACTTTTACTCATTAAAGACTACTTCCACTTCTGTTGTGTAAGGTGCAATTTGTATCATTTTGTTTTTAGGATTAGTAATATCAAAATTTCACTATGACTTAAATGATCTCAACCCAATACATATTTTGATTTGTTCATTCAATTGATGTTGTTTGCATGATCTTCCATTGATTCCAATAATGAACACGGAGCCAGATAACAAACACAGTCAGAGTCAGATAATACACACAGAGCATAAGGCAATACATGAGTATTATTACAAATGGAACAAATGGCTGTTGGCATAAGCAACACTAGAACATTGATAAAGAATAAAATACACCAAGACTAAAAATTGTAATTCATTGGATTCATCTGACCAATCTCCCAACTCTTCATCAAAATCTGACTCCTTAAAACTTCTTTGGTACATTGATTGGAATAATCACGGAAACATCTTTTGTTTTTACCAGTTTCTCTCTTTTTTCTTGCTGGAATTGACCTGGTACTTGAATCCACATCTTCATTTCTTTTTATTTCAATTAAAACTTTCTCTAAAGCTTGAAGCTCATTCTGGGTTTCAATCAGCACCAATTTTTTCAGTGGTTGCATGAAAAATCTAGGGGTCACACACAAACCATTCTCCCTGACACAAAGATTTGGATTAGATTTTTTGAAGGCAGCAGCAGTATTACCTGGCCATCCTTGTTCAAAAACACTGCAAGAAGCATCACAGATCATATGCCCCAACTGCCTTGAAACCTCCTTTAGATTTTCTTTGAAGTTTCCACAATTTAAACAGTGCCTACAACTCTCAAAATCAGTTTACCAGGTGCTTTTGCTCTTATTGGATGCTACAGTTGAGTTCAGAAGTTCTTCAAGATCATTTTTGATACCAAGTAGTTTGCTTTGAGAAGCTTTTGTAACAACCCACCCTGGAATAAGGCAATTTGATCATCCATCAACTTTTCCAAAAGATCAAGGGAGTGCTCCCCTAAATGGGTACCATAAATTATTTCTATTGAGCTTGTTGGTTTTTTAGATGGAACAACCAAGAAGCCTTCAAATTTATGGCTATTGGAAAAGCTTTTAAATTTCCAATTACCTTATTAGCCCATTTATTACATTTTTTGTGGCAAGCAGCAAGAGACACAAATTCATTTGGGATTTTATTTTTGAAAAGATTCTGGGAAAATTTGGGCAATAAGCTGTTTGGCCCAGCAACATTGTGCTCTTGATGAGCTGGCCTGGATTTCTTCCAGTATTTGGGTGCCTTGAGATAATTTTTCTCATTGTAACAATCTTTCTCCTGAGAGGTCAGGCAATTCCACTTTTGACTGAGGTACTTGAAAGAATTGGCAGATCTTTCACCTGCAAAAAATTGTGTTCAACCATGAATCATTAAAATCAGCATAGATCATAAAATCATAAATCAATATAGGGTATCAATGAAAAATATTCAGGGCAAGAAATCAAAAAACTTACTAGATTTAAAAGCTTTGTGCACATCATGACTGAATTCACCTTAATTATTCATTGCAAGAGCTTGATGCCCTGAAAATGTGAGAATGGCCAAGGTTCTTGAAAATAATGTGAGTCTTGATATCCTCCTTGATAGCCAAGATAGAAATACGTTTTTGGAACTTGCAATTGATATAATGCAATATTGCTTGCATCCTTGCCAAAATTTGCTTGATTTTTGAGACATGCCCCTCAAGGTAACACAATTTTCCAAAGCTAATTGACTCTTCCGGCTCATTGAAAGTAGCAAATGGGAGGACCCTTTGAGGTGAAACTGGAACTTGGGCCTGACTTGCTTGCTTTTTTTTCATCCTGGCTATCTCAATTTACCTCATTTGAAAAGAACTGTTTGGAAATATTGTGAGATAATGAACATGTTGGTGACATCAAATTTTCCAATATGGATTACTTTGGCTTGCTAAATAATCATTTTTCAAAGGGAAACTCAATGGTGAGCCATGGCACATTTTTGAAAGCATCATTGAAGGTATCCTAAGCATGTAGTACAGACTGGTTTGGCCTTTGTTGTAATGCTGGGTTATCTCTGGGTGATAAATTGTTTGCCAATTAAACCAAGTGAAGCAAGATCAGGGAAAGATTGCTGAGCATAATGAAGGGGTGAAGTGGTTTGGGGATCTCTCTTGGGTCCAAAAAAAAGAAAACCATTCTGAGTTAAAAACTTCAACTATATAAAAAATTAGAAGTCTGACTTTCTGAGCAGCGTTGGTGGCTGTGTTGGCATGTGTGTGCGTCCAATGTCCAATACAGTGGATCAAATAATGCTCTGGCTGGCGCATATGGTTAAGAAAAATCCAAAAGGAACAGATAAAATAAACTCAGTAAAAGAGATGAAATAAATTAACAGAAAAATAAGGCAGGAATGGAAAATGAAATATCTATAATAAACACAAAGCAAATGTGAAATAAAAGGTTGTGTTTTTTAAAAAAATCATGGAAACTGGGCAAGATTTCATGGTGTCCAAAACTAATTCCAGTTTCTTCCCTGTTTTTTTCCAGGTTTTCACCATCAATTTTTTTCCAATTTATCCCAACCTCCAATCCAATCAAAAAAGTTTTCACCCCTGATTTGATCAACCCCCCCATGCAAAAAAAATTTTAACCTCCAATTGGATCAACTCCCTCCAGCCCAAATCTGTTGCTATTACCCACCCCCCTCAACAATTTATCAATTATCAGCAAGTTTCACATTTCCAGTCTTACATGTGATTCCTCTGATACTAACCAATTGATTTCTTTTTTTTGGTTTTTTTTGGGAGGGGGGTGGGAATTTTAATAATAGTTTTTTTCAGTATGATGCTGGTGTGAAGGTATCTGCCATTTTCATGGTGGTTCAAAATTACTCCTTCAATTTAATCCAGTTGGATTTGGGTTAGAACATCAATTTTCAATCTTTTGACCGATGGATGGAGCTCTATTGACTCACTTTCCAAGAAATTCAAGACCTTGATGGGTAAAAACAAATGAAAAAAATTTAAATCATTATCCTACTGTTTTTTTATTGTATCTCTCTCTCTCTCTTGGGAATAAAATTTTATTAATTATTTAACCATGAGCACTGGGGGATGATCAATCAGGATGGTCAAAATTTTGGTGATGTGGCATTTCCATGGGAGATTATTGAGATTTGAGACATGAGACCTTTATTTCTGGTCACCTGCAATATTTTCCCTGCTTTGTAGTCACTGGTTTGCCTGATTGCTTTAAAGAGGATAGAGCTTGAAGTGATCATCAAAATTTCTGTTTAGAAGAAAGACATCATCAATGGTCTTGCCTGTGTCAAGGCTACCTTTCCTAGACTTTTTGCCACTCAGGGAGCAATTTCCAAGACATCCAGGGCCACTCAAGTGATCATGTTGGTGCTTGGCATCCTGGTAGATTCAGGATTTTCAGCAAGGGGGTCAAGAATCCAGCATGTATTGATTTTGAGTCATAGAATCAGAGAAACATATCAAGATGAAAGATGCAAAAAAAATCATAAAAAACATCACATCATAATTGTGATAAATTAGATAACAGCATGTTTTACAATGAAAAAAATCAGGCCCATTTTAGTTGCAAATACTTTTCATAACAACAAAAAATATAACAAAGAGGTTCTATTATCCCAAAGACTGTTTTAAAACATAAAATTGATAAAAAATCACTTGGTTCACATTAGACTGATTGTTTGATGCCAAAGAACTCTCAGAATTATCCTAAATTTATGGAAGTGAAACTTTATTAGCAGTTGAACCTTTTATTTTCAAGAGATTAAAGATTTCTTACATTTTGCATATCCTGAGGCCTCTTGGAATCCAATTTGTTCATTGCAACCACCAATTGTTTCATTGATGTTGGTAATAGTTGGGAGTTTTTTTATGGGGGGATTGAAGGTTGGATTGGATGATTGATTGATGAAATTATGAGCTTCTTTGCTCTGTTATATATTTTTTGGAAAACTAATCAATTTCTTTTTTTTTTGGGGGGGGGGGAATAGAAACAGTTTTGGTGGGTGGGGGTGGGTGGGGGTGAAAAATGGTTTTGGGTGGTGGTGGCAGGGTTGATCCAATCAGAGGTGAAATTTCTTTTGATTGGATTGGAGGTTTGGATAAAAGGGAAAAAATGAAGCCCTGGAAACAACCAGGGTAGAAACTGAAATTAGTTTTGGACACCATGAAACCTTTTGCACTGTGTCCAAGATTTTTCAAAAACCAATAAATGGAATCAAATGAAAAAATAAAAAAAATTATATAATTTGAATTCAAAAAAAATTTTAGTTTATATTATAATATAGCCAATTGTATTTTTATAGAATCATAAAATCAAATGAATTGAACATCAATTTAATTAAATTAAATTAAATTAAATTCAAATAAAATACAATAAAAGAATAAAACCAAACAAATCATTGCAGAAAATGAAATGAAAAAATATATATTGTACAATCAATGAAAATGAAATATTAATGAAACAAATTTAGCTATAATTGGGTGTATCAGATTTAGAAAACCCGCCATTAGAAAACCAAATTTTCTTTTGGGCAAACACACCATTTTTAATGGCATGTTTCTGAAATACCCATACCCCCTAACTGATGTATTTCAAATTTCAAACATGAAATATGAAGTTTTTATCATACCCACAACCACCGTTGAGATCATTTCTTCCCAGATCCTCAAACCAGCCTCTCCATCCTCCTCCTCCTCCTCTGGTTATCATAACACCATCACTGGTTGTTCCATACTTGCTCAGTGATTCCCAAATCATTTATCACACAAATAACTCAAACTATTACTAGGAATTTAAGTCACACCGCCCTAGGAGAATCCAACCAGTTAACAAAAAACTAGGACGTCAGCCTTTACCAAGCAAAAAAAATGAAATTTTTGGTTGACTACCTCACTAAATTGAAATTGATTTAAATTAGGTAAAGTGCAGAAAAATAAGTGGAAATTTTAAGACTACAAGGTACCATGGCCAGGTCTCACCAGCCCTGAGCCCCATATATTTTTCATTTCTACTGCCACCAAAATTCTCCCAGGGTCCCTTGGCCTTCTCAATCAAGCCCAACACATTGAATCTGGGTTGTACCAGCTTTGATCCCATCAACTCTCTTGATGGACTCACAAGCCTCCAAGGTAATTGATGACTCAACAACACTGATGCTGATCAAGTCTTGAGGATACCACTTAACCAAAGATGTTAGGAGATGGTAAGCGCTAAATTGATCATTTTATTTTTAATTTTTGTCTCTCTCTCAGATGGGCTGAGCTCAATGGAAACAATCTGACACTTCTTTTTGTTGAATCTACTTGGTGCCTCAGTTTGCTTAGAAGTAGATGATTTTTTTGTTCAGTTTTCTTCCTCTGAAACACTTTTTGTTAGAATATATTCAATCTAAAGCCTTGGCCAAGGGTGGAAAACTGGAGGGAGAAGCATCTCAGGCAATTTGGGCCATTCATTTGTTTGAAAACTTTCATCCTGATGATTTATCAAAACCATCCAATTAAAAACCTCATGTACAGCAACTATCATCACTTGAATTAGATGAAGATTTTTTAAATAATGATTTAGAACAGTCTGAAAGAAGATCTGCCAAAAAAATCCAATTAGGGATCTTCTGGTATGCTCATCACACCTACTGGTTCATACCAAGATGGCCAAGCTAATGACCTCAAGCCTTGACCTACGTCCAGATTGGTTGTAGCCAAAATCACCGGTTCAATCACTTGAAGAAAATTTGGGGCATTCTTTTTATCTGTTTGTTTCTTTTCATTGCATTGTTTCTATTCAAGAGGAAAACTTATTATGTATCTAGATTCATGATGATTCCTTACCTTCAATAAAGAAATCATTTTACCATCATATTAAATATTTCTTCTTAAATTTACAAATCAATAAAAAGAACAAAAAACCATAATCATTGTCCTCTACTTTTGAAATAAAAATTGAAACTTGCAATTAAATTATCTTGAAGCAAATAAACACTTTTTGAATCACTCAAACCAAGCTCCTCCCCTCGTTGAATCTAGAATTCTCTTAATCTTTAGCTGGTTAGGCTCAAACAATTGAATGGCAAGGAGAAACTCAAACTGAAAAGCTGGGAATCAATACTGCTACCATCAGTTGAGACTGTTGTTTGACTAAAGATAAATCACCTCCCCATGCTGCTGTTTCTGTTTCTGAGAGGCATCTTTCTGATTTTGCTGCGTATGTCAAACCAAATGTTGGCAGTAACTTGGGCCCAAAGCTCTCTTTTGACAGTGAATCATTTTTGATATCCCAGATCATTTTAAGGCTATCCATCACTGGCTGATCAAATTTCTCATTGGCTTTTTCAGTGTGAAGTCAAAGTTTATTTCTGAGAGCCTCAGTCATTTTGGCTACTTGTCCATCTTGTAGTCATTTTTTCTCTTTGGCTTCTGCTTGTTCCTTGGCCTCACACTTTGCTTTTTTTTCTGGAGTCAAAGCTGACTTGGATTTTGCTTTTGTTGAAGGTGAATTTGGAGGGAGAGGTTGAGAAGAGGAAACTAACTGATTGCCAGAGTCCTCTTGGTCTTCATTTTCATCTGATTCTTTCTGTAACAAGGATTTCATTTCTTGGCCCAAGGAGATGTTACCAATGATATCATAAAATCTTTCACCTCCAAACATCCTGAGTTTGTTTTGGTTATTCAATTGTGTGAATAGAAAAATGTGATTCAAACTTTTTTTGGGTGAGGAACACTCATGATGATTCAAATCAAATAAGGAAAACAAAAAATTCAAACTGATGTGGAAAAAACTGCTTCAGATTCTACCACCACCATTTGCTTGATGCTTTCCCATTCTGTTGTTTAAGCTGCTCCCATTGCTGCTCCTGGGGTCATGATGGATTTTTGATTGGGATCAAAGGATTTAAAATTCTCTAGGATTGGTTGTGAGAATTCAAGGTAATGAGAGACATTTTAGATCACTCAATCAAAGGAAGATATTTATTTCAAACAAGAGCTACAGGGGTGGATGATGATGGGAGAGGAGACAAGATTACATTGTGAAGGGATGATCAAAAATACTTGGGAGATCATTGACTTGAGATTTAGTAGGATTCTTTGATGGATGAATTTGATTTTGGGCTTGGAGATGGTGAAGGACAGTGCAGTAGGATGTGGTGCTCTAAGATGTGGTGCTCTGTTTGAGTCTTGAATTTATATACTATATTAAAAAAACACCACTTATTTTTTGGGTAACTCTGACAACCCTTTTGTGAAATAAGTGGGTTTTTTCATTTTTTAATGGCAGATTTGATTTGAAAACCACCATAAAAGAAATGGAAAATTGGCTAACTCATATACCCCCTAATAAAAGAAAATGTATTATCAATAAAATAATAAAAAAAAATCATAATAGTACAGAAAACCAAAATGAAAATATAGGATAAAAAAAATTAAAAAATTATGAAAACAAATAAACCAACCTTCAACATAAAATATTTTATTTTGTCTTGAAGGCTGATGGTACTAAATGATCAGAAACAAAAAAATTTACATAAATTAAATTAAATTTAATTTAGTTCAAATTAAATACATCAGAAATGAGAATATATTTTAATATATATTTAAATATGATTGTATGAAAGGTTAAGATCAATGAAATAAATCATAAAATGAATTGAAAGGAATTGCTACCAAAAAAATAACAAAATAACATAAAACATGTGATAAACTGAAATGTATATTATATGCAATGAAATAACATCTATAAATATAAGGAAATTGAAAATGTTTCAACCCCTCACCCGAAATTGGGGTCCTTGGGTTTGCATTAATTTATGGATTTTGTTTTAAATGCACCTCTTGCATCCAGCTCAGTATGTAATCTTTTGTTTTTTTGGTCTGTTTTTTTTAGCCAATTTTTTGTAAGTTACTTTTTTTTCTCTTTATGTGTTTTTTTCAGTCACCTTTTTTTTAAGTCTCCTTTTTTCAAGTCTGCCATTTTTTTCCAGTTTGCTCTTTCCTTTCAAAAAAAGTCACACACAAACTGATGTGAGTAAGTAGATTTTAAGATTTCACACTTTTCAATAAAATCTTTGAATGGATATAGGTTTTGTGTGATTTATGTACATATGTAAGATTTCTGTTTACACATAGAAATGACAGCTGAATTTGATTTTAAACTTGTAAAATTTGGTACTTCAACTGAGGCTTCATATTATTTACATCCCAGAAACTGATTAATTTGAAATATATCTTTTTTTTTGAATTACTCCTATATCAATAAACTGAAATTAGCTTAACAATGATTTGATTGGAGATTAATTTTTTTTTATTTTCTACCTTTTTAAAATCAGTCAAATTCCATTCCCAATTAATTTTATTAAATTAATACTGAGGTTTTAAATTCTATACATCCAAGAGCATATCAAATGCATAGTTTGTTTGAATTACTCATATATCAAGAAATTGAAATTAGCTTGACCATGATTTCATTGAAAATCAAAAAATGAGTTATTTTTCACATTTTTCCTATCATCAATCACCTTGAGAAAAGCGCTGTACCTGCCTGAAAGTGTAGCACCTGGTTTTGTCATTTAAACCTTTTTTGAATTTTTTGAGGTTTGAGAGTCAAACATCAAATTGATTTCAGGATGAACTCAGAAGATTAATGCAGAATATTTATGCAATGCATAGATTGAATTTAAATTCATTACATAAAAGGAAGGATTGAGAATGCTTCAATTAAATGTAAGACCATACTTTGATTGAACAACTTTTCAGCGGTTATGAATGGAATTGTAAATCATGGGCCATGATTTCCAATGGTACAAAGTGCCAAAATGAGAAGAATCAAATTTTTAGATAATGGTCATTTGAAATAAATGGTGCAAACACAGATTTACAATTTTCTTTTAGGATGAATGCTTCAGTTGTCTGAGATTAAATCTAATTTGTATTTTTGAATTCTGTACCCTATTCACATGTTTTAGATAGAAATGTGACACAATACCAATTCCTCTGATTTCATCTTTTAACAATATCCAGTACAAAAACAAATTAGTCCATGTTTCTTCTTATATTTCATCCTGTTTTGAAAAGAATGTCCGGTCAGAAAAATCAATAATGACAGTTCTTCAGAAATTAGTATTTTTGAAATCAACTTACCAAAGAGTTAATTGCTACAACACAATAAAAATCCTTGGAAGTCTGTGCTTTTTTTTCTTCATAAGCCATGCTTGCCACAAAACTAATATCTTATTTTGATGTATTACAGATATTGATGGACCTTCTTGATAAACTGTTTGGGCATTGAGGTAATTGAGGCCAAGGTAGGGATTTCATGAAGTATAAATTTGCTCCAAAGGAGAAAAGGTTTCAACAATAAGGGAATATTGTGCGCAGTTCTTTCATGAAAGATGGACAATACCTTCCCCATCTCACAAGGGTCTTCATTTGATGTGGATGAAAAGGAAATATGAGAATTTCTTTTATTGTAGCAATGGGGTGTTATGTGATGACCATGGAAGAGCATTGATTTGCAAGGCAAACACTCCAGATGGTCCCATGGAAAGACATTGTATGTTGATTAATTTTCAATGAATTTTTTTAATTTTTATTCAACTATTTTTTAGCCCTTGAAACATCACCTGTCTTGGAAGAGAAGAGCAAAATTTGCAGATCTGGGATTTGGTCAGAATTGATACCCAAGACATTCAAGTTGGATCCAATTTTTCCAATCAAGCCTTGAAGTTTGTCCCTTTGAAGGAATCCATTCAAGAGGGAATTATCAAGGAAACCTTAAAATGAAAAAAAAATCAATTCAAAGTGTTCCACCAAGAATCTAATTTGATAAATCTGTGTTACCTACATTTTTTTTATTTTTTTTCAACCAAGGTCAAGATGTACTTCAGCCTTTCTCCTGACCACCATGAAAATATTGAGGGAGGACCATACAGCTTGATCATCTTAGTCATATGCTCAGAAAAATGGATTGTTGGCTTGGGTTTGATTTCAGATCCTCAATGAAGCAATAATTCCTCCTGGTAAGCCAGAATTAATGCATCCAATTGGAACAACTGGTAATCTGTAAGTTGATGAGACATAACAAATTTCATGATACCAATAAGTTTGGAAGTAGTTGAGGTAAGATTTTGCTCCTGCAAGCTGTTGGCTGAGTTCCAATTTCATCTTGGAATCAAGAAAAGCACTACATGAATGGTTTATAAAACCAACTATTCAGCAGCATTAGGAGTACCGGCAGGAGGAAAACCTAGGTTCCTGAGAAACCTAGTAATACAAGATGGAAATTTGATTGAATTTGAACCATCTTGAACAATTCTGAGCTCTTGGGTAGTAAGGCACAATTCATTTGATTCAATAATTGTCTCTTCTATCAATGAACCTGCTTGACGTGGATTGCTTTGATCTTCAAAAAAGCAGTAGCAGCTTTCCTGAAGGGAGCCTTGCTTGCTCTTCCCAGATTCATTTTGGCTTTCTGATATGCTTCTAATAGATCTACTTGGATTTTTTCCTGGTGAGGTATCTTTTTTATTTCCTTTTTCCTTTGATTGAGGCCCAGATTTAAATCAGCTGCTTGTGGATTCATTCTCAAGAAGCCTTAGAGAACGCCTTCAAGTTGGTTGAAGATGTTCAGATGCAGAATTTTCCCAACTTCTTGAGAAGCTGGGAAGATGGATCCCTGGGATTTTCTGTACTAAAACAATTGTTACAGAAGTTCTATGCTGCATGTTTGATGAGCATTCTTGCTGCTGATTTTCCCAATGTTGAACCTTTTCAATTCAATTTGGAGAAATATCTTCAAGGTTTTTTGAGGAGCTTTCTAGAGATGTTTGAACTCTCCTCCTAGTGACTCTTTTGGTATTTTCTGGTGATACATAGTGCTTTTGTTTGTATCCATATTTGAGGCTGCTGACTTGACTAATTGTTACACTTCTTGTGTAAGTGTTTTTTGTTCTTTCCAAATTTTGAAGAATTTGGTCAGCCTTGATTATTCCAAGGTAGGTGATTCTGTAATACCTTAGCATTCCCAAAATGAAGGTATAAATTGGATCAATTTTTGTCATTTTCTTTGCTTACCAAAATGGTAGATTTTGGAAAATTTTGTAGCAGGCACCATGTAGCTTGAGAATTTTGGTTTTCTCATTGAATGATTGAGCATTATTCCAATTCTCTGCCCATTTGATGTGATTTTTATTATTTTTTTCATGTCCAAGTCTCCTTTTTGGTGTTCCAGATATCATTCAGCTTGAGTTTACAGTGGTCACAGAAGATTGTTTCCAAGTGGGATGCAGATCCACCCATTTTACATAAGGCAAGTGTATCACAAATCAGTGGTAATATGACAGCACATATTACGTTCTATCTTGATAGTTTTTGGTTTTTGTGAAGAATATCCTTTCCAAAGCTCCAGTAGCTCAGAGAAAAGAGGCTTGAGTTGATTATTCACTTGTAATGAGGTGCATTCCTTGGGTGTTGGTGTGAATCAATACACAAAAATGTTGTGTTGCTTGTAATGCACACTAGGTGAAAGATTAAAACATATTAAGAATATTATGCCAAGGGAGATGCTTTTCCCACTGGTCTTGATCACATGTGAATCCATCCAATCAATGTAAATTACAAAGACAACCTTCCCTGGTTCTGCTATGTAAATGTGATTGGTTTGATCCTCAAATTCCTTCCACATAGTTGCATTGCAAATATCAAAAAGTTTAGTACAATTACTGGCTTGATGCCCTTGAGGCTCACTGAGTGATTCTTCAAACCAAGGGATCAGCAATTGCCTGGCAATCCACTTCTTGAGCAATTGGTACCCAAACTTCTTCAGAGGATGAAATTTAGATTTTTTCTTGTCTTGTTTCCAATGATTTGATCCACATTTAACAGGCTCCCCAGATATTGAATTAACTATATTATAGCATGTTGGATAATGGCTGTGCATTTCAATTTCTTCAATATTTTGGGCCTTTGAAGAATAAAGTACTTCTTTCAAAGGATAAAGTTGGTAACAATTTTGACAAAAGACATTTTCCACTAGATCATTTGTGATTGAAAATCTTTTTTTCAATGTTGAAATAATTTTGGGTTTTTCTGCTGAATAGTTGGGCTGGCCACTGAGAATTGAGTTCATGTCAATTTTCTCATGTTCCATCTTTATTTATTTCTGACATGCATGGTCACCAATTTTTTCCTCAATACATTGATGAATGATTTGGAGTGATGAGATCAGGACTCTTGGATTGTGATAAAGAAATTGAAGAGGTTTCATCTCAGATGTATTTTAAATTTCCATATTTTCTGGTGCGGAGTATTGTATGTATTTCACCATAGCAAGGATCTCTTTCAGGGTTTGGCTGTGCAATTAAATTTTCAATTGATGGGTTCAATGTGAAAAATGATAGGATACATAAGAAATTGCACACCAATTGAAGTATACATCAAGGAATTTACTCTTGTGCCAGATTTTCACTTACAGCCCTGATGTTTGCTTCTAGTGATTCCCTGGTGGGGTTTCTTCTGGTAGTGGATTGGAAAATGTGTGGTGTCTTTGGGGTTTATGTTTTGCAAAAATTCAAGTTCATCAGTGACCTTAATAATATTGATAAAATGCAGGAAAAATTCATTCACATACATTTTTAGAATCATTTTGAAAAAGGTTTCAAACCAATACATCATATAAACTGCTCATGGTTAGCCCACCTAAAATACTTAGCCAATCCAATGGTGCTTGGATTCAAATATAATGTCAATTTACTTGATGGAACATCACATTATCTATCTTCAAAGTAATTATATTACTACAAAACCAAGATTTCAATTCACCTTCTTGTGTTACAAAATGTTAATGATGCAAAATTTGACAAGGAAAATAGCAATGCCCAGAGTAGGTGGGTTATTCTCAAATTACACAATTCTCATCTGGGAATGTGTATTTTATATGTATTTCTTTCATTAAAAGATATTTGGGAATGGTTAATAAGTGGGTGATCTCAACTTGACTGCTGCACACTGGAAAAAAATATTTTCAGGATACTAGGATTGAAAAAAGATATCATGTGACTTTCCAAAATGTGGTGCATCAAATATAATTTACTCAGATTTTTTCAATGAGGTTGGGTATTCTGTGCACATGTGGATGTTGGTTTTTTCCACTCTCACTTCAATATCTGTTTGGATGTAACAACTTGTTAGAGATTTATTTATTTGAAAATTTCAAGAGATTAAGAGTGTAACCAACATTGTTAACCTCTTTAAGTCAGGGTGACCCCACATCATTGGATTTTTTACATCCAGTAAATTTAGCTTTAAATATAATGAAAAGTTTCTGGTTGACAAAACAAGAATGGGATGAAAATAAAAACACATGTAGTACTCAAGAAAAATTTGACCAAAGCCAATGTTGCATCCAAACATACTCCTCCATATTTTTTAAAGTACTGATATAAAAATTAAACTATTTAGAAAATATTTACAATGTTTTTGTGGTTTATATTGAGCTAGAGGTCTTGGAAACTTGGGTTCCAAGATATGAAGCTGCCTCTGTGAGATAAAATTCTGGAAGTAAACCCAAGGCTTTTTTTCAACTAAAAGATATCCTCCAGAGCTTCCTCACTTAACCAGTTTTGAGGTATTAAAGTAGTAAGTGTTGGTGGGTGATCACCTCTTTGTGAATTATTTGTTTTAGCAAGTTGACTAATTTTCAATCCTCTATCCCTCTTGATTTGTGGGTTTTTGGCCAGTTGAATGTATGCTCCATCCAGGTAATGATATATTTGGGATAAATGTTGAGCCCTACAAACATTTGCATGATTGAATAATTCCTCATCTTCACCCCCAACATGAGATATGAATCCACTTTCTAAGAAAAGAGCAGAAGTTTCTGGGAACATTTCCATAATTTCCAGCTCAACTGTTGTGGTTCTTCAAATTTCCTTCTTGTTATTCCGTATTTCAAAACATGATAAGCAGTTAGTCATTGATCATGAAGAGAAACTAACAAGATATTGATTTGAAAAACTTTTTTCTTGATGAGAAAATCAGATTTTCTGCTGCTGAAGCCTCCTTCAGCCTTGTGCTCCTTCTTCCAAACAGCCTTCTTTTAAAAAAGCCAAAAATTTATTATGGAAACCCTGTTGGCTGGGGTTTTTTCATTCTCATTTATTGAATAGGAAGCAGTCCCCGGCATTTGTGGCACATCTCCCATGCTTTGGTGATTATTTCAGTGAGAGAGGAATTCCAGCAAGATGTTGCATTCAGTTACCAGTGATAGGTGCATCTCAGAATACCCAAATTTTGGATCAAGGCCCTGGCTTGGGCTATCCATGTCTCATCATGAGACTGCATTTGGCCCAAAGCAGTTTTTCCAGGGATCAAGATGTTGAAGTAATATTTTGTTGTAATTGGCGCAAGGTATCCTTCTTCACAAGTTTGAGCTCCTTTTCATGCAGTTTTGCATTGGAGCTGTACTGGTTTATCACACCAATGTTTGATGCTATGGCATCATTAATGGATGCTGTCTTCATTGCCATGTAATTTTTTTGGGATGCTAGTTCATCACCAGTGGGAGGATTAGGAATTTTGATGTTGTTGGAATCCATTCCAAGAATTGATTTTGTATAATCAAGCAAGGAGTTAGAAATACCACTTGAAGAAGCAGGTATTCCAAGATTGTGTCCATGCCAAGAGAGAGAATATTGTTCTTGGGACAAACAATTTTGCTTCTTTTGGTGTTGGTAAGATTGAGAGAGTTGTTGTGCAATCATGAATTACAATGGGGCAGCAGATTTGTCAAAATCTTTATCATCCTCAACACCAGGAATTTTGACTTGGTCATCTGGAAGTGGGACTCTTGATGGCCCAGGATTTGGTGATTTTGAGTTAGCTGGGGTTTTGGAATTTGAGTAACATAAAATGAACACCATGATTTAGCAATGTGGTTGTATTATTGTCATGGAGATCTTATACTGGGGGGATTAGTTCTTACCGGGTTCCATGTCTAATTTTCCGACTTAGTAACCAGATTACAATGTTTCTGATTTTTGAATTTTGTATTTATTTTTCACAAAATGATAAATAGGAAGTTGGATTTCCTTTTAATGACCTTCAAAAAATTTTCAGAAATGAAGATGTTATATATTATGATTCCCCTTTGTTCTAAAATGTTTCTTCCAAGTGGGAAAAGTTTATGGAAATAAGTATACTTGGAGATTTGAATAGAACCTTGTTCAACAAGGGAAGAGCTCAATGAGAAATCAATTCATGATTGACATAGAAAAGAGACTGTGGCTTCCATCTGCCCCAAAGAGTGTGATTTTTTTTGTGGCACTTAGGCATGATTCATAAAAATAAACAGGGATCATGCAGTCAAATTTGAGTTATTAATTCTGGGAATTTTTCAAGATAATAAATATGAAGACCTTCCCATTGCATTTCATAATTTTTATTATCACAAAAAATTTCCACAGAAATCAATCTTGACCATCATATGTTTCCAAAAAATTTCTCATTCTCATATTTATGGAATTGAAAAATAATTATTGAATGAGAAAATGAGCTCAAGAATTCCAGCCACCATCAGGAAGAGCTGGAGTTGAAATATATCAAGATCAAATTGTCTGTAATATGGAATTCAGAATACTCCATGCCAATCTTGTTGATTTGGTTGAAGCTCTAATTGAATAATATATCAAGTAGACATGGATAATACTGGCACTGGTCCAATAGCATGTTGCATTGCTATGTTTTTATTATAAGATTCTTTAAATATCTTATTATGAAAAAATGCAATGCTGGGTACCAAAAAGATGCAGGTTGACTGCATGGATTGATATTCAGTGGGAATTGATGGTTGAGAGTTCAATTTTGGAAACTGAATAATAAAGAAATATGATGAATCAGGTTTCAGATTTTACATGGTGCCAATTATTGTAAATGAGGATTATAATTTTCCTCTTTCCTCAATTCATTTTGACTAAATCTCCTCAGATTATATTAGATAAATAATAAAGAAAAAGAAGAAAAATGCATGGTTTTCAATTTAATTTTTTTGAAAATAGTGTGATATGAATTCTGGCTAAGTCTTGTGAAGAAGGCAGAGTGCTGTGTAATGACTGGCTGGTCATACACAAGTAATGAGGATCAATGACATAACTAAAATTTCTCAAACATGATTCCAAAAGAATATATGAGAATTCAACATGACTGGATCACTTAACTCAAAAGAATAAAGAAAAATGTAACAGAGGTTGATAATATTATGGAGAGATTACATTATGCAGGATTCACCTAGTTGATTTGTTGCAATAGGCAGGTTTGTATCACCAAAGTTTCTGCTTAACCACACAAAATAAATATGATTAATGTGTGGGGAGCTGGATGACTTATAGTAAGTCATAAACCACTCCAGGACCATGGGTATGCAGGAATCAGATTTCAAGGGAAATTCAAGTTTGAAGGCTGGGGAGGTGGAAAACTTGTGCTAAGTTGTCCAATTACCTTCAACTACATGGTAGCATGATTTTGAATATGCAAAATGATCAATGATCACTGGGAAAGTGGACAACTTAGCATAAGTATTCCACCTCCCCAGCCTCTCCACAAGGATTTGACATGTCATGTGATTCCCATATGCAAACAGGTCCAGGGAGGTTGACAATGTATGATAAGTCATCCACCTCCCTTGACATTACCTATACATGTACTATGCAGTAAAACTACATCTAATTTGATGGTAAGGTGAATGAATTGGCATAATTTGTCCATCAATCCAAAGTAATCCCATCTTACATTCCAACCAGTCATAATTTTGAACAACTCATGCACACTTTGAAATCATTTCATGAAATAAATGGTAAGCATTTTGGCACAAAGAGGTGATTTTTGAATTTTATACATTGAAGGACATTTTTAAGCATATGTGGATTTTTTTCCATTTAATCTAGTGAAAATTCTAAAAGGAGGACAATTTGTAGTTTAAGAGAGGCATTGGCTAAAATTGTTTAGGGAGGGAATGAGCAATCAAAATTAGTAGGCTGTTCTCATGATTGGAGATTCACTGGAAGGAAAGTAGTTGGATGTGCAAAACAAGATCAACGTGACTGAAAACTTTGAGCTTCCAAGTGCTATTAAATCTGCAATTGTGGGGTGGTTACTCCTGGCGAGGTAGTGCAATTAGCTCAAGTGGACCACCTTCCTAGGAAAAACCGGAAATCCTTGTTGGTAAGTTTCTTTGAATTATGAATTCATTTTCAATCAATCTTCATTGAATTTATGAATATCTGTCTTGGAATTTTGTGCATCCAAATTATTTCACCCTGTTCCCTCCGTGCCTGTGTCAACATATGAAAATAGGTGATATGGTGATGCAATCAGTCTAACTGTTCCATTGTCTGAGAAAAGGTAGAAATCATTGTTAAGCAACAAAATAAGGTTTTTTTCCCATTAATGCTTCAGGAAAAATTGAATTCTGAAGAGTTTGAACTTGCAAGAAATTGATATTGAGTAGCATTGCAACTGAATTGCATGTGCAAGAAATACATGATATTTTCTTGACTTTTTTCAGAACATGAGTATTTTTTGGATAAAATCCAATGATTCCAAATCCTAATGCCACTTTCCAAAAAAATAATTTTGTAACCAGTATCTAATTATATTTAAAACCTCTTAACTTTGAAACTTTTTCCAATTGGTCATGCTCCAGAACATTTTTGGGTCTCTAAAATCAAAAGGGCCCCAAAAAGGATTTACTGTCTTGTAATTTGAAAAGAATTTAAAAACACAGGTTGTACACCCCAGGTTTTGTATGAATCATGAGACATAATCATTCACTCCATCTCACTTGAATAAGCCAAAGATCAGTTTAAATCAATCCCATGCCATGGCTGTCACAATCCTGGTCTGAGAACAAATCTCTGGTAATGAGCCAAGTCTCCATTGCCCCCAGGATTTCTGTCAGTAACACTTATATCTTTTGGTTATATTATCTGGTTTGTTCTGGATCACTTGGGTCCTGCTTCCAAAAATTGGGTTGTAGAACTCCAAGGAATTATCCTGGAAGATCAACTGAATTCAACTGTACAAACCCTTGCAGAATATCATATGTTAAATTAGCAAAATTAAAGGATTTATCTGTGTGTGCAAATGAAGAATTGATATAAATTGGTAATTTAATTCAGTGTCATCATCCTTCCATATTCAATAAACTCACTTTTTTGAGGCTAAGAATTATCCTGAATCATGATAAATTAATACAGAAAGGGGGAAAAAACATCTCCACTCTTGAGAAAATCCAAATAAATTTGGTCCCCCCAACACCTTTTTAGCCCTTTTCATGAAGTTTTGCAGATATTCTAGGCTCCTGTGCTTTTATTTGAGTGTGCTGCAAGCCATGAAGGGGAATTTGGACTGGTAAAAACCTTTCAAGTAAACATAAATCAGCATGGCTTATTCAAATAGTTCCAAAAAAGCACAGATTTGCATCTTTTTGTGGTTGTAAACATTTTTGAGTGGGTGTGGGGGCTCCAAGGAAATGAGATGATATGAATGAATGAAGTTTCTAGAGAAAAGTAGAAAAAACAGGTTTTGAATGAAATATGAATAAGATTTGCACCCAAAATCATCAGTCTTGTTCCAATCAAGAGCTCAAAAAATCCCACAAGGGTTTTGGTCATGGCATAAAGAACTAATGAACATCTCAAAAGGTGCAAGTGCAGTGGCGGAATTCAAATTTTTTGAGTCTTGGCAAGTTCCTGCAAAATATCTTCCCCTGATCAAGTTGTGGATTTCTGAAAGTTGTTATGACCTGCTTGGTTTGAAATTATGAATAATCTCACTTAATTTGGTTTGTAGTGTCTATCTTTTTGAGGCCATTCTATTCTCAACTGATAAGCATGAGAATATCTTTTGTGTTTTGGCGGGAGACAGTCCAGTTTGACATTCTCATCAGCTTCTGGTGGAGTAAAAATACTACCATCCAGTTCTGTACCTGGGAAATTCAGAAAATACCAAGCAGGGTGAAGGTGAAGGATGAGGATGATTATCAATTCCATGGTTTTTGTGAGTTATGGAAGATTCAATAGATTAAAAAATGACTGAAATTAATCAGTGATTTTCAAACTACAGATTCCCATATATTATTATTTCCTGAAAAACCCAGAGATGCACAAAAAAAAAACAATAACCATATGATCAAGTGGATGGTGGCCTATGGAGGTGGAAAACTTAGCATAGGTTGTCCACCTCCCCTCAAAAATTTCCCAATTTCTCCTAATTGGCTGGATCTCAGTCAATAGTGTGGGGAAGTGAACAAACTTGCACAACTAGTCCAGCATGTTTGTTTCAGGAAAAAACATGCTGGTACTGAACTGCCCATGCTGGAAATTATCTTTAATCCAAGAAGATGAATGAAAAAATGTACAGATTAAAGAAAAATGGGTAGAGGTTCAGGTTTTTCTGATCCTTGAATTTCCCTGACAATATTTTCTTCACATTGCTCAATCATTGAACCCAGCCTAAAAAATGATTGTAGGAACAAGGCTCCAAGAATGAAATGTGGTGAAAATTATTTATCAGTGGATAAACACTGAAATATTTCTGGCTCAGGCCAATATCTTGGGGATGATTGGGTATGCTGGCTGATCATTTTATACATTGGGAGAGTTCATTGTGACATGGATGTAAAAAGAACCTATAGTCATGAATGGTAAATATTTTTAAGAGAACATTGATTTTCTGTCACAGAGGCAGTTTTGGTTGACACATGAATGAATCAGTAGGTTGGAAAATAAAAAGAAAAATTGTTTTTTTTCAAACATCAGAATCACACACATGCTCATTTTCTGAAACACTCAGACATGATATAAAAACATAACATCAATATTGACATTATAAAGTGTGTGATGGCTCAGGGAGGTGGACTACTGAGCCTAAGTTGTCCACCTCCCCATTAAAGTTTTCCAATTTCCCACATATGGTTGTCTCTCAGTCATTGGTATGGAAAAGTGGACAAGTTACACCAAGTGTTACACAATGTTTGTTCCAGGAACTATTTTTTGATGAAATTCCCATGTTGGAAAATACTTTTCATCCAAAAATATAAATAATGTGGAAACATCAAAAAGAAATTTGGTAGAAATAAATGATTTTGTGATTGTTGCATGGCCCTGAATATATTTTTTTCACCTTGCCCATTGGTTGAAGAAACTTCCTATGAACTAAAATATTCCATATTTCTCATGTCCCAAAGGTCCAAAATATTTTGCTTATTGTTGTTAAAAAACATCCACCTTGTCACAGTGGGAACTGACCATGTCTATACTTAAAAAAAAAATTTCATCATGAGGGAAAGGAGGCTCAATACTGGACACCCTGTCATGTAGGTTTGTGGTGACCCACAACAACCACAAACTTGTTTTCTGAAGGGACATGGTGCACTTAGGCTAAGTGCACCATGTCCCCAGAGACTCATGTGCATAAATAACTATCATGCAATAGAAGATTTTCTCCAGTTATTTCAATGAATATAAATCAGAACATTAATTTTGAATACCAGAATATTCATCCTCAATAGAAATTGAATGAATTCTAAATTAATTTGAAATTTTTGTTCCATACATTACAACCACACCTTGATCAATAAACCAATAGCCCAATTCAATGGTAAATTGAGCAATGCCCTTAATGTTTATGAATCATGTAGTCAGTCAGATTCACAGAGACCAACAACTATGAAAAATTTCATGTATGTTTTTTTCCAAAAATTTAGAGTAAAAAAATAAAAGGATGATGGGTTTATTGAACTATTTCAATTATCAAATTTTGGAAACTAGTTCCAGTTATTCATTTGGAGTTTAAGAACAGTGAAATAAACATTGGAAAACATTTTCATTAGAAAAAATTATTTAAAAGGCATCTTTTCTGTAGTGAAATTAAAATCATGATTCTAAATTTTTTTTGTTGTATTTAAGTACCTAGATGTAAAAATTATTGCCTAATGTTATTTGAGATAAATAGGAATTTTTTTTTTATTATATATCTCCTTCAAAGTTGAAAGTCTTATTTTAAATCTTTTTAGAAGTGGAAATGATAAAGGATAGTATATAGAAATTTTACTGATTAAATAAGAAAGCTATTTCCCTATTCTTTTTCTATATTTAGGAATTTTACTAAAATAATGTTAAATTACTAAAATAAAATATTTAAAATAATCTTATTAAAATTCAAAAATATCCTGTGGAGCTGCCTATCTGATATTGGGTAGAAAAATATAATGTATCTTGGGTTGATGTTAAATTTATTTATATTTCTTTCTTAAGATTTTTCACCCAACTTTTGGTTTGAATTATAATCCAATTTAAAAAAAATATGGGGCATGGTATATCCATGCCAAGTTTTTTCTCTCCAATGGCTCAAAAAAAATCTTATGGGTTTTGGCCTTCCCATAAGGCCAAACTCCATGTGCACTTGCGCTGGGCTCCCCATGGAAATGGCCCTAGTGGGCTCCAAGAGCTCCAGGCCCCAGGGATGCCAAAATGGGGCATGGAGGAAAGACCTGTTTGCTATTGTTGTTTTCTTTCCTCCTGACAAGCGCAAATTTCAGAGAATTGCTTAATTAGCAACAGGGTTGCTAAATGCAACCCTGTTGCGGTCTTGCAGGTTGCCAGGGCCCTTGGAGAGGTCTTTGAACCTTGATGGGCCCTGGCCCCCTGCTGGTTTCTGGCAAATGCAAGCAAATGTGTCAGCAAATGCCTAACCAATTGGCAAGCAACTTAAAACAGAATCAGCAAGAATTCCTTGTTGATTTGAAAGCAAAATGGTAAGTGCTGGCAAATTGACAAGCGGTTCAGAGGCCCTGCAAACATCAACCAAGCGCAACCAATCCACCATCTCCAACGGATGCCTGTAAAAGTTTAAATGGTTGGCAGACACTCCTGAGACAACAACAGAGTGAGTGACCTAAGCTATGGGCTAAGGTTAATCACTTCAAAATTACTTGCTCACCTGAGACAAAAACAGAGTGAGTGACCTTAGCTGTGGGCTAAGGCTGATCACTTCCAAAATACTCGCTCCTGAGATGTTAGGCCCCCCAAAGTGTGAGATGGAAATGATGAATTTCATGTGAAGCATATCACAGTCTTTGGTAGTTATAAATATACTAACACCTGAGACGACAACAGAGTGAGTGAACTTAGCTACTGGCTAAGGTTGATCACTTCCAAATTAATGGATCCTGACTATCATACCGGTAGATGCATTTATATAAGACTGTGTGAGATGAGCAGAGAATGGAAAAGAAAGATGGCTTGAAATCTTAGGTCCCCCAAAGTAAGAGATGTAAATGATGGGGGACCTAACAATGTCTATTGAAGGTCTTTTATATTTGAGTGGGTGATTCTTACAACTAATACAACTAAGGAACTTTTTGTCTTACCTCTCATAGTGACGTCATTTGCTTTTTGGCGCTCAGACCTATGACATCATGACTGTTGGTGCACCTATACTCATCTTACCATTCCTCTAGCTCACTGGTAGTAATAATTCATCAAGAATTCCAACAGCTCCCCACAGTGAGATGGGGAATGACCATTATGACCCCTGTTTTGTCTCAAAGCTTCTTGAAGGTTTTCCTGTTTAGTGGTTTAGTGAGTAGGTTGGCTGTCATGTCTTCAGTTGGAAAATATTGTATTTTCACTCTTCCAGACTTCAACAACTCACAGATCCAATGGTGTTGGATCTCAATGTGTTTGGTTTGGGCATGGAAGGTTGATTTTGAAGTCACATGTATAGCACTTAAGTTTTTGCAGTGGAGTAGGATAGGGATTTTTCAAGGTTGTTTGAGGAAGTTGAGGGAGTCAATCAGCCAGACTGCTTCTTGTCCAGCTTCCATGGTAGCTTTATACTCAGCTTCTGTGGAGGATAATGACACAGTTTTTTGGAGCTTATATTTCCAGTTGATGGGACCGTTTATCATGGTAAAGATGAATCCTGTGGTGGCCTCTTGAGTAGTCTTATTGCCAGCCAAATCAGAGTTGGAGTGCCCAAAGGTTACATAAAAGCTCTGGTTTGCATTGAGATGAGTTGATACAGCAGAGTATTCTATCCCAAACCCAATGGTTACTTTCAGCTATTGTAGAATGTGACAGAAAGCTTTCCAGTGACTGTGGTTGGGTTTGTCCATATACCTGGCTAGAACTCCTACAGAGTGAGAGATATTGGGTTGAGTGAATTGAGCTGGATAGAGAAGGGAAAATACTCTGCTTCTGTATGGAAGGTTTAATATGGTGAATGTGATATGATTGTCGTCAGATGATGGAATAAGTTTGCTGGTAGTAGGAAGTGGGGTGGATGCCACTTTTGCATTTTCATGACTGAAAGCCAGAAGTATTTGATGTGCCATGTTATGTTCATTTAAGCTGTATCCTTCTGGTGTTAGTTGAAGTTGGATACCTAAGATAATTTCTGCTTTTTCTAAGTCTTCCATTTCCCATTGCTGTCATATTTTGGTTTTGACTTTTTGAATGTCATTGCCAGTGAGGATCATGTCATCTACATGTACATAGAGAAGAGAATACTTGTCATTGGAGCGCCTAAGGTATACAAATTGGTTTCAGGGAGATTTAATGAAGCCTATTCCTTGAAGAAATGTGTGACGCTCTTGTTCCACAGTCTTGGGGACTGTTTTAGACAATAAATAGCCTTATTCAGTTGCCAGACCATATTGGTTCCTTCTTTGAAATTTTCTGGCTGCTCTAGGTAAACTTCCTCATCTATTTGGGAATTTAGAAATGCTGTGATGGCATCCATTTGGTGAATTTCCCACTTGTTGAATGCAGCAAGTGCAATTAGTAACCTCAATGATGTAGGTTTCCCAGTTGGTGAAAACATGCCATGGTAATCTACTCCCTCAATTTGTGAACATCCTTTGGCCACATAACAAGATTTTTTTTTAATAAATTGCCCGTCAGTATTGCATTTAGTTTTGCACAACCATTTTCCTTTGATGACCTTTTTGTGTTGTGGTTGTTTTAAAAGCGTGAAAAATTTCCTGTCTTTCATAGATGAAATTTCCTTTTTGAATGATTTCAGCCAATCAGGAGCAGCCGGTCTATATTTTGCATCTGAGAAGGAAATGGGGTTGGCTAAGTTTGATGATATCTCCATAAGATGGGTTAGAGCAAAGATGTTTTGTGATTAAGTAAGTAGGTTTGAATATGTGGTTTGGGTTAGATTACGCAGTCTGTGGTCTTGTGTGTATGACAATTGTTTATGAGAAGTAGGATTCTTGTTTGGTAGAAACAAAGTTGGTGTGTTTGGTGGAATTGGTGGTGGTCCTATGTTGAGGATAGGTTTTGGAGCGGCCAAAGGTGTGCTGGTTTTTGAATCAGGATTTCAGTATTTTTGAGGAGGCTGGAAGTCAGGAGAATCTTCAGGAAGAAACAAGGGACATGATTCATTACAGTTGTTTGTTTCTTCAGTAGGTAGAAACTTAAATGGGAAGTAATTTTTTTCAAAAGTTACATCACATGTTATTTTTACTTTTGATGAGATGGGGTTGAGGATATGGTAGTTTTTATTTTCTTCAGTGAATGCAATTAGAACACATTCTCCAGCCACTGGGGAAAGGTTTTTGTCATGGAGTGATTTTTGAATGAGGAAGTATGCTCTACAACCAAAGACTGGTATGTGGGTTAGACTAGGCTTATAACCATGCCAAACTTCAAATAGTGTGCATTTTTTTAATGAAGTGCACTTTTCATGAGTCTATTGGTAAAAAATATGGCTGTGTTGACTGCTGCCCACACATAGTGGGCAGGGTTGTAACTGTGTATCATCAATGCTTGGGCTCTTTTGACTATGATGGAATTGCTTTGTTCAGAAACACCATTTTTCTCAGGAGTATAAGGAGATGTTGTTTGTGTGATGATCCCCAATTCCTTAAGATACGTTTTCACTTCAGAGTTTTAGAATTCTGAACCTCCATCAACAGTGATGCTTATAACTTTGTGGACAGTCTTGCGCTCTGATTTGGCTATCTAGTCTTTTATTGCACTCAGGATGTCAAATTTGAATTTTGAGATTAGGGGATAACCAATTCTGCATGAAGTGTAGTCATCAGTAAATAGAATATAGTAGGAGAAGTTAGAGGTGGTGCAAATAATTCCACTCAAGTCTAAATGAACATTGTTTAAAGGTTCAATACTTCTCTGCCTGTCCTGATTGTGGGATCTTCAGTGGGATTTGGTTTTTATGCATGTGTTGCAGTTCAGTTGTTGGGCTGGTTTGCAGTCAAAATATTTGGACAATTTCATTTGATTTATTGTTTTGTGATTTGGATGTGCAAATCAAAAGTGGAAAGTTTCAGCTTGTGTAGGATTTGGTGCAATATCAGCTGAGGTGAGAAGGCTCACGTTGGGAGTAGCGGTAAATTCCATAAGATTGTTGTTGAAGAAACCTCTTAAAAGGATAGTGTCTTGGTTTTTTAACTCTACTTGTGATCCATTGGAGCAGATATGGGTTTGACCTTGAAGTAAGATGCACCCAGAAATGAGATTCTTAGAAAGCTTGGGAACGTAAAGTGCATTTTCAAAACTGATGGGTAGATCATTTTCACCCTTAATGACAGCTTTTCCAATTCTGGCTATAGGAAGAGTTATCCCACCTCCGGCTAGCTTAAGTTCCATTCCGTTTATTTTGCTGTTAATTTTGTTTTTCTCAAAATATTTTAAAATATTAAAAATATTTTGTGATGCGCCAGTGTCAAAAAGGATGACATCTTCATTGGCCCCTGATTTCCCAAAGAAGCATGTTGGTTTTCTAGGTTCTGGGAAACTGAGGGTGATCATATCTGATTCCATTCGCTGTCCAGTTTTAGTCTGTTCCACAAATTGTCCAGGGTTAATGGTGTACCACTCTTGAATTTTGCCTCTACATCCACCACTTTGGATCTTCTTTTCAATCCATGATTTCTTGGCATTTTTGTTGCTGGCATGAAACTGACTTGGAGTATGAGGACCAAGGAATTTTTCCTTAGTGCAACTAGTTTTTTTGGTTTTTAACACGTTAGATTCCTCAACAACATTTTCAGGTTTTTGGTTTATTGTAGAAAATTTGTGGGTCTCCAAAAGTTCTTCAAAAATGCTAGCGTAGGTGACTGGTTTGATGAATCTGGTGATAGATCTTACATCACTGGAGTATCTAGGATGAATTGATTCAAGTAACGTGAATGCCAGGGAGTCATAATCAATTTTCCCACCTGCTTGGGAGATCTGTGATTTGGTGTTTTCAGATTTGTCAAGGTGTTTGCGTAGGGATGTGTTAGTGCCTTGTTTGAGGGATCTTAGTTGGTTTTGGAGGTCAAATATATTGTGACTGGCTTTCTGAATGTGGAATTCTTTGAGGGTGTTTCACATTTCAGTGGGACTAGTATATTTGGTACTTTTGAAAGAAGTTTGCACTTTGGAGTTGATGCTGGTGGAGTTTTGGTTGTTGACATGGCTAATTAACCATGAGCACAACAGTCTTTTAGTAATTTCATGGTGTATGATGGATTGGTTTTGGGGAATGACTACATCATAAATTATTTACTGTTCATATTCAATGGCCTCTAGTGCCACTGTGATGGTGTTTGCCCAAGTGGCATAATTGTTGTTGTTGAGCTTGACTGAAATAGATAGTTTGAATGGGAGGTTTATGACTTCTTTCTGGACAGCGTATTGAAGTCTGCTGGTTTGGGATCCACTGATGCAGTAGTGGCTTCCCTGATAAATGGTTCAGTGGTGAATGGGACATTGGGCATGATCAATGGCCCTGCTGGATTGACTGTGGGTACTGGAGGGATGTGGGTGATCTTGAAAAAGGTGTTCTGTCAGATTGACCATCTTGCTACCATGTAAAAGTTTAAATGGTTGGAAGACACACCTGAGACAAAAAAAGAGTGAGTGACCTTATTTAGCTGGGGATAAGGTTGATCACTTCCAAATTACTGGCTCACCTGAGATGACAACAAAGTAAGTGACCTTAGCTACTGGCTAACGTTGATCACTTTCAAATTACTGGCTCCTCACACCACAGAAATCTGCATTTCATTTGCTAGCAGGTGCTATCAAAGAGCTCTTGGCCAATGCATGGCCAAGCTCAGGTCAAGCTCCTACCAAGCTGAGGTCAAAATTTATCTACACTCCAATGCACAGTCACTGACTGTGCACAATGCATAGTGACTGTGCAAAATGCATAGTGACTGTGCAAAATGCACAGTGACTATGAAAAATGCATAGTGACTGCGCACAATGCACAGTCACTCTGCAAAATGCACAGTCACTCTGCAAAAGGCACAGCAACTGTGCACAATGCACAGAAACTGTTCACAATACACAGAAACTGTGCACACTGCACAGCAACTGTGCACACTGCACAGCAACTGTGCACACTGCACAGCAACTGTGCACACTGCACAGCAACTGTGCAAAATGCACAGCAACTGTGCAAAATGCACAGCAACTGTGCAAAATGCACAGCAACTGTGCAAAATGAACAGCAACTGTGAAAAATGCATAGCAACTGTGCACAAAGCATAAAAACTGTGCATTGCAATGTGCAGCAACTGTGCATGATGCACAGTTACTTTTCACAATGCATAGTGACTTTGCAAAATTCAGAGCAACTGTGCACAATGCACAGAAACTGTGCACAATGCACAGCAACTGTGCACAATGCACAGCGACTTTGCACAATGCACAGCAACTGTGCAAAATGCACAGCAACTGTGCACAATGCGCAGCAACTGTGCAAAATGAACAGCAACTGTGCACAATGCACAGCAACCGTGCACTATGTGCAGGAACTGTGCACAATGCACAGAAACTGTGCACAATGCACAGAAACTGTGCACAATGCACAGAAACTGTGCAAAATGCGCAGCAACCGTGCAAAATGCACAGCAACTCTGCACAATGCACAGCAACTGTGCAAAATGCGCAGCAACTGTGCACAATGCGCAGCAACTGTGCACAATACACAGCAACTGTGCACAATGCGCAGCAACTGTGCACAATGCACAGCAACTGTGCACAATGCGCAGCAACTGTGCACAATGCACAGCAACTGTGCACAATGCACAGAAACTGTGCACAATGCACAGAAACTGTGCAAAATGCACACAGCACCTGTGCACAATGCACAGCAACTTTGTACAATGCACAGCAACTGTGCTAAATGCACACAGCACCTGTGCACAATGCACAGCAACTTTGTACAATGCACAGCAACTGTGCACAATGCGCAGGAACTCTGCACAATGCACCAAAGCTGTGCACGATGCACAGCAACTGTGCACAATGCACAGAACTGTGCACAATGCACAGAACTGTGCACAATGCACAGAACTATGCACAATGCACAGAACTGTGCACAATGCACAGCAACTGTGCACAATATTTATACAATCCCCCATGCACAATGCACAGTGACTGCGCACAATATTTATTCAACCTCCAATGCACAGTTGCTGTGCATTGTGCACAGTTTTTGTGCATAGTGCACAGTTTATGTTCATTGGGCACAGTTGCTGTGGATTGGGCACAGTTGTTATGCATTGGGCACAGTTGCTGTAAATTGTGCACAGTTGCTGTGCATTCTGAAAAGTTGCTGTGTATTGTGCACAGTTGCTGTGTATTGTGCACAGTTGCTGTGTATTGTGCACAGTTGCTGTGTATTGTGCACAGTTTCTGTCCATTGTGCACAGTTGCTGTGTATTGTGCACAGTTGCTGTCCATTGTAGGCACTTGCTTTGCATTATGCACAGTTGCTGTGTATTGTGAACAGTTGCTGTGTATTGTGCCCAGTTGCTGGGCATTGCAAACAGTTGCTTTGCATTGTGAAAAGTCACTGTGCATTGTGCATGGTCACTTTAAATTTTGAACAGTCACTTTGCATTCTGGACAGTTGCTGTGAATTTTGCACGGTTGCCATGCATGGTGCATTGTGCACAGTTGCTGTGCATTTTGCATATTCACTTTGCATTTTGAACAGTCACTTTGCATCTTGCACAGTTGCTGTGCATTTTGCACAGTTGCCATGCATGGGGCATTGTGCACAGTTGCTGTGTGTTTTGCATGGTGCATTGTACACACTCACTGTGCATTGGGCACAATGCATTGTGCACACTCACTGTGCATTGTGCACAGTCACTCTGAATTGTGCACAGTCACTCTGAATTGTTCACAGTCACTGTGCATGGTGCATTGTGCACAGATTGTGCACAGTCACTCTGCATTGTGCACAGTCACTCTGAATTGTGCACAGTTTCTGTGCATTGAGCATTGTGCGCAGTCCCCATGCATTTTGCGCAGTCACTGTACACCAAACGCATGTTTGACAATGAAAATGGCTTCAACTAGATATTGGACAGAGCTTCAACCAGAGCTTCCTTGATAGCAGTTGCAAGCAAGTGCCATCACTTTTTAACCCTCCTGTTGGATGGATGGATGGTTAAAAGCCCTTCAGAATGGATGATGGAGGGTAAAACCCCTCCAGAATGGATGATGGAGTGTCAAAACCCCTCCAGAATGCATGATGGAGGGTTAAAACCCCTCCAGAATGCATGATGGAGGGTTAAAACCCCTCCAGAATGCATGATGGAGGGTTAAAACCCCTCCAGAATGCATGATGGAGGGTTAAAACCCCTCCAGAATGCATGATGGAGGGTTAAAACCCCTCCAGAATGGATGATGAAGGGTTAAAACCTCTCCAGAATGGATGATGGAGAGTTGAAATCCCTCCAGAATGGATGATGGAGGGTTAAAACCCCTCCAGAATGGATGATGGAGGGTTAAAACCCCTCCAGAATGGATGATGGAGGGTTAAAACCTCTCCAGAATGGATCATGGAGGGTTAAAACCCCTTCAAAAGGGATTATGGAGGTTTAAAACCCCTCCAGAATGGATGATGGAGGGTTAAAACCCTTCCAGAATGGATGATGGAGGGTTAAAACCCCTTCAGAATGGATGATGGAGGGTTAAAACCCCTTTAGAATGGATGATGGATGCCTAAAACCCCTCCAGAATGGATGATGGAGGGTTGAAACCCCTCCGGAATGGATGATCCAGAATGGATGATAGAGGGTTAAAACCCCTCCAGAATGGATGATGGAGGGTTAAAACCCCTCCAGAATGCATGATGGAGGGTTAAAACCCCTCCAGAATGCATGATGGAGGGTTAAAACCCCTCCAGAATGGATGATGAAGGGTTAAAACCTCTCCAGAATGGATGATGGAGAGTTGAAATCCCTCCAGAATGAATGATGGAGGGTTAAAACCCCTCCAGAATGGATGATGGAGGGTTAAAACCCCTCCAGAATGGATGATGGAGGGTTAAAACCCCTCCAGAATGGATGATGGAGGGTTAAAAACCCTCCAGAATGGATGATGGAGGGTTAAAACCACTCCAGAATGGATCATGGAGGGTTTAAACCCCTTCAAACTGGATGATGGAGGTTTAAAACCCCTCCAGAATGCATGATGGAGGGTTAAAACCCCTCCAGAATGGATGATGAAGGGTTAAAACCTCTCCAGAATGGATGATGGAGAGTTGAAATCCCTCCAGAATGGATGATGGAAGGTTAAAACCCCTCCAGAATGGATGATGGAGGGTTGAAACCCCTCCAGAATAGATGATGGAGGCTTAAAACCGCTCCAGAATGGATGATGGAGGCTTAAAACCACTCCAGAATGGATGATGGAGGGTTAATACCCCTCCAGAATGGATGATGGAGGGTTAAAACCCCTCCAGAATGGATGATGGAGGGTTAAAACCCCTCCAGAATTGATGAGGGGGGGTTAAACCCCCCTCAGAATTGATGATGGAGGGTTCAAACCCCTCCAGAATGGATGATAGAGGCTTATAACCCCTCCAGAATGGATGATGGAGGCTTCAAAACCCTCCAGAATGGATGATGGATGTCAGCCATGAGACAATTATGTATGTCCAAATGTCTGCACAACTCACATGTCTTTCTGGTATAGTGGTTAATTACTAACCTCAAATTCAATTATCTGACACCAAGGTAACTGTTTTAAACCACCATGGAGACAAGAATGATTAAAGATCAGGAGTTTTATAATTAAATAATAAATTTTAATAAAATTTTATAATAATTTATAAGTATATTTTTATGAGTATTTATTATGGAATTAAAACCTTGATAATGTATATTAACAATATGCGAATTCAATAAAACTTTGAAATAAGTTATGAGGAATCAAATGCTCCAGATTTATTTATAAATAACTTCCCAATAAGTTCCCTTCCTTTTGGGACAAGCTATAGTAATTAATTTAAGCTATACTCTCCACTCTGTATAAGACAATCACATAATCTTAATCTTATCTTCCTTGGGGATGTGATTATACTTTGATAACTATCCTGAGCCTTGAGAGCGTCCACTCAGAGGGCCCTAGGCTTAGTTCTAGAGTATATAACTTCTGGGTTTTGCAAATAGGACCCTTTTAAATTGAAAATCTCCCCCAATGATTACTAGTACCCTATTTCTCATCCGGAAGGATGTTATGGGGTTCTGAGCCCTTGAGGACAGAACCAGGGAGAGGCTAGCTCTCCCCTGATGATTCCTTGAGTCTCCTGAGGGCTCCCGTTCCCTTAAAAGAGGAGGGTCTTCACCCTATAGCCCCTTTCTCACCAGTTATCTATGATTGATTATTTGTAAGAGAATACAGCAAGAGTTAACAAGCTCACCAAAATTATGCTCAAGAAGGGATTTACTGGGGATATCAAACTTTGTTTTGAATTCAATTCAGACTCTTATTCGCAACTTCCATTTTGAGTGGAAGGTCCTAATTGGAGTAGTGACCCTTGTGTGGCACTAATATAAAGGGTGTGAGCTTATTTATAAGCAAAGCTCCTTTGAGCTTCATTTATTTGGAGCCACTCCCCTTGCCTTTTATGAAGGTTTAAGGTGTGGCTTTTTCCTCAAAATACCTTGTTAATATTTGAGTCTGTGAGCTTTTAGCTTTTGTTTCAATTGTTTTGAGTCAAAAACTGAATTTAACTTTGGTTTTTGTCTTATTTTTTCAGGTATAACCACGACCTAGTATAGGAATAGAGGTTGTATTCTTGACGCTGGAGGGTTAAAACCCCTCCAGAACAGATGATGGAGGGTTAAACCCCTCCAGATTGGATGATGGAGGGTTAAAACCCCTCCAGAATGGATGATGGAGGGTTAAAACCCCTCCAGAATGGATGATGGAGGGTTAAAACCCCTCCAGAATGGATGATGGAGGGTTAAAACCCCTCCAGAATGGATGATAGAGGGTTAAAACCCCTCCAGAATGGATGATGGAGGGTTAAAACCCCTCCAGAATGGATGATGGAGGGTTAGAACCCCTCCAGATTAGATGATGGAGGGTTTAAACCCCTCCACAATGGATTATGAGGGGTTAAAAGTCACTGTGCACCATGCACAAGGACTGTGAATAATGCAAATTCATTGTGCATTTTGCACAGTTTCTCTGCATTTTGTACAGTTGCTGTGCATTTCCCACAGTTGCTGTGTATTTTGTACAGTTGCTGTGCATTTTGCACAGTTGCTGCGCATTTTGCGCAGTTGCTGCACATTTTGCACAGTTGCTGTGCATTTTGCACAGTTGCTGTGAATTTTAAACAGTCACTGTGCATTGTGCACAGTCACTGTGCATTGTGCACAGTCACTGTGCATTGTGCACAGTCACTGTGCATTGTGCACAGTCACTGTGTTTGTGCACAGTCACTGTGCATTGTGCACAGTCACTGTGCATTGTGCAAAGTCACTGTGCAATGTACACAGTCACTGTGCATTGTGAAAAGTCACTGTGCATTGTGCACAGTTGCTCTGCATTGTGCACAGTCACTCTGCATTGTGCACAGTCACTCTGCATTGTGTACACTCACTATGAATTGTGCACACTCACTCTGCATTTTGCACAGTCACTGTGAACCAAAAACATGTTAGAGAATGAAAATACCTTCAACCAGAGCTTGGACAGAGCTTCAACCAGAGCTTCCTTGATGGTACTTGCTAGCATGTGCCAATACTTCTTTTGTGGTTTGAGATGTTAGGTCCCCCACAGTGTGAGATGGAAATGATGAATTTCATGTGCAGCATATCACAGTCTACCATAGTTATAAATATACTAACAGTTGAGACAACAAAAGAGCGAGTGAACTTAGCTACGGGCTAAGGATGATCACTTCCAAATTACTGGATCCTGACTATCATACCGGTAGATGCATTTATATAAGAATGTGTGAGATGAGCAGAGAATGGAAAAGAAAGATGTCTTACAATTTTAGGTCCCCCAAGTGTCAGATGTAAATGTTGGGGAACCTAACAAGGTCTATTGGAGGTTTTTTATATTCAAGTGGGTGATTTTTATGGCTACTATGACCAATGCCCTTTTTGTATCACCTCCCATAGTGCCGTCATTTGCTTTTTGGCTCTCAGACCTATGACCTCATTACTGTTGGTGCATGTATACTCATCTTACCGTTCCTCTAGCTCATTGGTAGTAATAATTCATCAAGAATTGCAACAATCCCTACGAGTCCACCCCAGTAAGTTTCCAACCATTTGTTCATTGTTTGTACATCTGAAAACTTAAATTTTTTGTACTCTATTGGTATATGAAACCTCTCAATCACCTCTCAAGATTCCAATCATCAAATCAACCTCCAATCAACCTCATAATAAAAAAGAAAGACTTCAATCAACTCCTTCTATTACCCATTCACTGCAAGGCTTCTCTTCCACCTTCCACTCATAATCACTGCATTTCAATGGTAAGAACTTGTTCACCTATTTCAATCCCTTTGATCCTTCATATTCATAAATCCAAGACTGAATTCACTCTTTCTATTCCTCAACATTATTTTTTCTTCTTCTTCCAATCATAGCTTCTGCCTTCACCAAATCAACTCAACTTTGATATGCACATATCAGCATCAACACCATCCATCCTGGTATTCATCTTTACAGCATGCAGAAATGAAGACATCAACCTATCATTCAACAATCCTTGGTTCATTCCAGCTTGTCCTTGAACCTCTTTTTGAACCAAGAATCACTTCATCATCACCATGTCTAATATTAAACCAAGGATCAAGTTAACTCCAATGCATTCACCAAATATCCAGCCCACCTTTTGCCATTGAATACCAATAATGAGGATGTGTCTCTGAAAGTGGTTAAACTTAGCAACATGTATGTATTTCAATCATCATGAAGGGTTTCATATTGTTGAATTAAACATTTTGCTTTTATCTCAATCCTTGTCACTTGTATTCCTGTTGGTGCTTTTGAGAAAATGTTTGTAGTGAGGAGGAGCCCTTGAATCTAAAGCATCATCAGGAATCAAGCCAAGATTGTTCTGTTCTTAGGCCACCACCACAACTCTTAATTAAATCCATCCCATCCTCATGCAGAGAAAAAAAACTTTTTAATGCTGAGAAAGATTATTGCAATAAGGAATGTGTATCTGAGTCAATCTAATTCATCACCCTGTAGAAGGGTTCCAGTCCATGCCAAGTAGTAGTACCAATTTTAGGACCCCCAGTAAAGCTAAAAAAGGTTTGCAACAGAAAGTAAAAACCCTATGTGGTGCTTAAGTATGATTTATTGCAGCAAAGAACATAGAAATTTCTGGAAACTCAATTTTAAGAGATGGTACAAGATCTCTTTGTAATTGAAAAAAATCAAAATAACCTGAAAAAAACCAATAAAAAAAATGAAACTGGATTTATGTTTCAATGTCTTTTGTCAGGGAACTGACCAAGTATATTCTGCAGGTAATTGGGAAGCACTAAAAACTTGCTAATCACGTCTTTGTTCACTTATTTACATCAAAATATATTTCAAAATAGGAATACATGCAAGGAGAAAGGATATGAAACCAGACCAAATAGCAAATGATGATCTCTTTTGGTCCAAGCTTCAGGTAAATAAACAAATTATTTTCAATAGAATCCAAAATTTATCCAAAACTGCTCATGTGAAGAACAAGGAAGTATTGGAGGAGTTCAAAATTCCAAACTGGACATCTCAAGAGTGGAATTACAAAAGGGATTCTTTTCTTCATGCTTCTAATGTCATTGTCACTTGTGATGACTTTTCCAATTTTACTCATAGGGATCAAGAAGACTTGAATGGTTATACTTATGGTTTGTTCTCTTATATTGCAAAACTAATGGAAACCCAATCCCTCCTCCCTCTAAAGAAACAGGCCATGGTATCTCCTTTCCAACTCTTGGTTTAATAGTTGATTACACAAAAGCTGGGGGAATTGTGGAAATTTTATGGAAAACTTCTGTTTTTACTCATCAAACTAATTTTACTCCACCTAGCCTTCAAACAAATGAACATCATACGCATTTTGGTTGCTCCTTCCAAATTAAAAAAAAACTAGCAATGGCTTCTTTGAAACTTCAAAATTTTTCTCCTCTGAAATTGTGACTAGAGTAAATGGAAAGAAAGCCTGATATGGTTAAACATGTGCTTCAATGTATATAATTAAAAATAACCTCTTTGTGACAAAATTCTCACCAGTTATTTCATGAAATGATGTCAAAGTGTTCATGAATTCTAAAATATTTGTAATGTTTGGAATATAAGATGGGATGACTTTTCATTGATGGAAAACTTATGCTAAGTCATCCACCTTCCAATCAAATTAGATGTAGCTTTACTGCATAGTACATGTATAGGTAATGTCAAGGGAGATAGAACACTTATCATACATTGTCCAACTCCCAGGACCTTTGTGCATACAGGAATCACATGACATGGGAAATCTTTGTGGAGAGGCTGGGGAGGTGGATGACTCATGCTAATTTGTCCACTGTCCCACCAATCATCAATCATTTGGCATATTCAAAATTGTGCTACCAAGTAGTTGAAGGGAAGTGGACAACTTAGAACACCTTGTCCACCTCCCTATCTTTCCCACATGATTTTCCCATGTGACGTGTTTCATTTCCAGGGAGGTGGACCACTTATCATAAGTTTTCCATCTCCCTTGAAATGACATTTGTATGTGTATTTAATATGCAGGAGAGCGGAAATTTTTAGAATACAGCATGCTATTTATACAAATGAACTATTTGTATTCTAACTAATGATCAACTTTCATTCATATTACACACATGTAACATGTGACTAGGATTTTTAGGGTATATAAGCCACATCTCCTTCACCAAGAGGTCTTGGTTCATCCTAATCTTAACCACGTTGTCCCCATCAGATTTCAACCACATAATCTCAAGCTTCTTCACCTTGAAAACTTTCTTGATTATACCATGGCTGATTTCAGAGGTAAGTGGTCAAATTCCCTGGGTCCCTTGGGGTCTAATACTTATTTTAACTGGTATGATCAATTTTTCAAAAAACAGGCTCTCAAAAAATTGAACACACTCCTTCATGAGGAATATGTTAAAAGATCACATAAACAAGTGTTGAAGTAAAGGCTTCATTTTTATTAGAAAAATTATGATGCAAAGGTGGAAAAGATGAGGTTACAAAACTAGAAATATTTTGGTCTGCTTGAGCCTTCAACTGAAGAACAACAACAGCCAACAATAGCTGATAGTTTGGATGTCCAATCAAATCACAACATACCATTGGTGGATGATGAAACAAAAACTGCACAAGATCTTCCTGCCCCCAATTGTATGGTGGTTTCAGCAGGGCTCCCAGCCAACCAACCCAGTGATTCAAGAGAATCATTTGATTCAACAAAGTGTTATTCAAAAATTATCTACATATGCAAAGCTGATACATTCCAATATCTCCAGATGAACCCAAAACATCCACTGAAGCTGTTCCTGTGGGGGATCCAGTTCAAGAAGCTGGAGTTGTTTCCCTTGATTTTGCCACTGTCCACGCCTCTGAAAATACCCCAGTACTGCACCAAGAAACACCAGCTGAAGGACCCCGCATTGCTCCAGGAACCAGGGCATCTGCCCAGATGGCTGCCCAAGCTCATTGGCAAGCAGCTAGACAATCAAGATGAAGGCGGCCCTCTAGCTTTCAAGCATCATCTGACTCCTCCCATCCCAACACAGAATTCACTTTCTCAAGTGATGGCCAACCAGAGAAACCTGAAGTCATCTTTTTGGTGACAAATTTGGTGAACCTCAATAAAAGGAGCAAGAAATTTATTTATTTATTTAAAAAAAAATTGGTATAGGTTTTTTTACTTTCTTCCCCCCTACAACTTATCCCTGTCCTAGCAGTCTAGGGAAGGCCCATGGGCTTTCAAATACCAGGCTCTGTGTTTGATTCCCCTCTTTATCACGCTTGACACCCCTTTGACCATTTTTGGCCAAAGAACACATGCAAGAGTTCTTGCTCAATCCATCCTTGTTTGGATCTTCATCATAAAATCCAATCAAACCCATCATCCCATGTGATCACACCGATCATCCCATCAAATCACATGCATCATCCCATTCAATTGATTGAAATGACTGTTGTTGACAGTTGTTTACCCGTTCAACCATTTCCCTCTGATCACTCGCACTGCCCATTGCTTTGTCAACATCTGATGGGCCTGAAAAGGGTCACTTGCATTGATTGCAAGAAGCCATCAACCCATCCACTTCCACATCTAACAGACTGCAAGATGTTGCTTGTGGCTGTTGGAGTTAGTGTAAGCTCCTGATTGATCCCCTCACTCTAATCCTCCTCTGCCCAATCATGCTACCTCTGTTGCAATCAAACATGCGCAACTTCTGTTGCGGCCCCGCAACCGCTGTTTTGAATGTTCATCCTCCCCCGCTACCACTCATATGCCAACTTGCAGGTGTCCATCCACTTCCACCTTTCATCAGTGATGCAGGATGGTCTCTCCTTTCAACATGTTAGCATGTCCCGCATCATTTCCAAAAAAAAAAATTCAGCACTAATTTGTAGTCTCACTTTTAAATAGTCAACAGGATCTCTTGCCCATAAAAGGAGGGGCTACCCCCTGCATTTTTGCAGGATCATCCATCTTATTATCAATAATAAAATAATGATAATCATCTAAGTAATCATTCCATGGGGCCCTTTCCCTTTCTGAGCATCCTTATCCTGGGTATATCTATGGTTTCCCCCTGATCCTTGAGCCTCCATACTAAATCCTTTGATGCATCCTCTGTGAGATGATCCTTATCACCAACCAATAGCCTTGCTGGTTGAAGAAGAATTTATTTGATTTAATTCTTGAGTGTGTTATACCACTCTTGATCACTTTTTTCAACCATAATGTTTTTGATCATTCATTTTGATTTTCCTTCTGGAACCAGTAACATTTGACTGAGAGGTTTCTTTAAGCCTGAAACCTAGAGTCTTAAACCTACGTTTATTTCTTCAAAGTTGAATTCTGCCACCCTATTCTTGAGTCCCTTGAGAAGTGTTGGGTTATTCAGGTTCAAATATTTTTTTTACTTCTAGAGATTCATAAAACAAATTTCTTGTTTTTTACAGCCTCTCAAAGTTATCTGGTACCATTCAAGCACTTGATTGCGGAGAGTTGGGCAGGTTCATTTTGAACCCAGAGGTTGGTTGGGATTGAGTTGATCTTTCCAAATCTTCTGCTGACTACCAGAGTTATTAGCTTGTGGGAATTGTTACTTACAACTTCCTTGTTCTATTTAAATCTGAAAAAAACTTTGGCTTCTTTGTTAAAGTCTTTTTCCACACCCATCTTCCGTCAGAAAGTGTTGTTTCCATTTCTCCCAAATACTATCACAATTATTACTTCCCATTGATTCCTTATTTACAAGGTTCTGGATATTGATTCTGGTAAAATTTGAATATTTTTGTAACTCTCAGGAGGGCATCCCAAACAGCACCCTTTCCCCTCCACAAAAATGTCTCTGTCTCAGCACCATTTAGCGTCTTACATTTGGTCCCCCTGGCCTGGATTGATCCAGAAACCATGGAATTTACAGTCCCAATCACATTTGGAATCAACCTCAAAATCCAATCTTCTTTTCTTTTTGTTCTCTGTTTCTCTTTTTCCTCAGATCTGAACTGTGGAGGAAAATTATCTCAGAAGTTAAAAATCCCAATTTTTGCACCTCTTAGGCAATATTAGTGTTGTTTTTGAAACCCTACTCTTGCCACACTTGTGAGCCACTTTGGAAATCAACTCTTTGGATCCCCTAGAAACTCTGTCAAGATGGAATCTATTGGTACCTCCTCCTCCTCTGTTTGTGCTAAGATGGTCAAGATCAAACTTCAGAAAAAGAACTTGGGTTTCAATGGGAAAAATGTTGACAAATTCTTGGATTCTTACAAAATGGCTGGGGAAGTGGATGGAGCTAGCAAATACCATATAGCCCACAAGTTGCAATTCTTTATTTCCTCTGAAAAATTCATGGAAGTAATAGAGTCTTTTGAAGGATTTGAGTATCATAACTGGAGGCTTCTGAAGGAAGAAATTCTGGTGTATTGGGGAAAAAGAGACATAGCCCTTTTATGCTGCAGGACTTGGAAGATCTTGTTTCTAATGGGATCTGAAATTATGGTATTTATTCAGCCTCTGAGTACCAATATTTTGGGAAATTGTGGGATCCTACCTAATCTTATCTTCTCAAAAATGATCACATTGAGAACTTGGACAAACTTTGTGTCAGCTTGCTACTATTGCAGAGCAAGCTGCAAAAGTAACAGAAATAACATATAAAAATAATAATAAACTTAACCTAAGAAGGAGTAGAAAAACCATAGATATTATTGCAAAAATGTATTTTCCACCCAAAATCAGGTGGGGTCACTCACTTACCCCACCCTTCAAATGCAACTCCTTATATTTTTAAATAATGAAGGAAAGAAAGACCAAAATACCACAGCACCACTATTGAACTTTTTGGCTAATTAAATATTTCACATGTATTTTCACGTAAAGTTTTCACAACTAAAATTCAGTCAGAATTTTGGTGTTTTGTATATTTTAGGAGTTAAAGACGGAAATGTGTTTGGTCACAATTCCTGCATGCAGCGGCAGCAGCCAATACACCCGCGCGTGGCTGAGCTACAGCACTTTCACCCTGTCAAAGCTGTGTATGCAGCCCTGGGCCTCTGACAAGTACGCAGCCGCGGTACTACAGGTTGACAAAGTGACAGGCGGCCTGAGAAACCTAGGTTTTGCCTAAACATGCTACAACCTACACGGGAACATTCTACATATGTAATGAATGTTCCTGTGGATAAAAGATAGTCTAAAAATACATAAACTTATATAAAAATACCTAAATAACCTTTATACGTATTTTTTATTAAATATAATTCAAAGTACCAAAATTTTTGAAAATAAGATAATGACTACTTCTAAAAATATATTAAAATAATTTAATATAACATTATGAGAATTTCTAGAAATCAATATTTATTTTTACATACTAACAAAACTTATTATGTAAAAATATTACATGAATACCCATGACTTATATTTTGAAGTAATTATTTTAGTAAATCAACTGAAATTTGAAAATAAGGAGTAAAATCAATATCATGACTTTTACTCCAATTATTTAATACATAATGAAAACTCACCTGAAATCAGAATATCCTTAGGAATTTCTATTAAAATAAATATTAACTTAATGGGAACATTTCTTAAGGATAATTAATCAAATAATCAATAAAAAGTACAGATTAGTGTTATTCACTCATCCAAACATCAATTATAAAGTAGAATAATTCCCATACCCTGTGGAATTAGATGCTAACCATTCCACAGCACCAAGAAAACGTGGCAGGCTGCCACTGGTTACCCTTCTACCCTTGGTTTCCATCCCTTTGAGCCCCTGTACCCCTCCAAAGGACAATATTGAGACTCAAAAAGCCATAAATAAAGAGCTTTTTTGAGGATATTGATACCCAGAGAATGTTGGGATTCAAAAACATGCTTAAATCAATTCTTTACTTGCTTTATTCCATTTCATTATTTTTCTTATCCTTTCTATGTCTTTTCATTCCTTTCTATGTGTGTTCTCTTTGTTATGCATCTCCAAGTTGTCTTTTTCCATGTCATCTCATTCCTTCGCATGCCCTTCCTTCAAAACAAACCGCTGTCAAAACTCCAATTCTGAAGTCCCGCTTGTCCACTCAAACACCTTATCACCTTACCAACGAATCAAGCACAAGCTCTCATTGACCGCTCCCATTGACCATCTACTTCAACCACCAGCTACTGCTACCACTCAACATCACTCACCAGCTACCGCTACAACGCAAGCTCACTCCACCACCACATCAAGAACACCATGCCAGCCCAATTTTTCTTCTTTTGACTCTTCAGCTCTTCTCAGTACCATTGTTGTCTACTTAAATCTCTATCTGGTCCTTTTAAGGTGTTTCTTCAGTTTTGTTTCTCCTATTTGTTTGCTCCCAGCTGAAATCAAACTATCCTTTTGAGCCCGTTGAGCTTTCAGATTTACAGTCCCAAGGCTTGCTCACTGGACCAGATAGGCTCTATGTCCGATTCAGAAGAACAACCCAACTCATCCAAACTCAACATCCCCCTCCTAAATGAATCTAATTTCCCATCCTGGAGCCTTAGGATCAAGAGTTACCTATGCAGGAAAGGACTTCTCAAACTTACCCTTGAGCCCGCTCCATCACCAATGACTGGACCTCAGAAGAAGAAGATATATGAAGCCACCAACATCATCATCCAACATCTTGGTGAATCTGCCTTTGAATCCATTGTCAACACCAACAAAAAATGAGATCCCCACGCCATTTGGAAGTCAATTCTCAAACAATATGCCTCACAATCTTCAAACAACCGTGGCCGGATATGGCTCAATTTCATCCGCTATCTTTTCAAGGGTGACCTGATGACTTACATCAAGGACTGCCGGAAACTAATGAATGAACTCACGGTTGTGAGACTGAAAGTTCCCCCTGATATCCTCAGCTATACCATTCTCTCCAAACTCCCCAGTTCATTCTATCACATTGTTGACTCTCTAATCTTCAACAATGCTCTTCTCCAAAACCCAACCAGCATCCTGAAAAAGCTTTGTGAGGTACTTCACCTTGAATTTTCCCGGCTCCCGGAAAATAACTCGACCTTGGACATCTCTCCATCAGTCTCAATACATAAATCTACCATGAAGAAAAGGCCATAACCAAAGCACCCATGCTCAAAAGGACACCACAACCCTCTTTCCAAGCACCCTGAAAACAAATTCTGGTTTGTTCATCCTCATCTTAAACATGATTGGAATAAAACTTCCTCGTCAAATCTTCACTCCATCAAAAAAAGTCCTGCCATTGAAGATGAAAGCCTCTCCAAAGGCTCCAAGCTTCATTTTAACGCTCAAATTTATCTCTCTTCCAATGGAAAAGATTCCCATCTTCTGTTTCTGTATTCTGGCGCAAGCCATCACATAGTTATTGATCCCATTTTTCTGTTTGATCGCAAGCCCATCCATCTCAAAGTGGGAACAGGATCCCCAAGAAACCCTCTCATCGCCAAACAATCTGGATCAGCCAAGCTTTTCAATCACCTTGGCTCAGCCATTATCCTGCAAAACGTCCTTCTCATTCCCTCCATTAATTGGTGTCTTATTTCTCTCCCTCAACTTAACTCCTCAAAGGCGACCTTCTCCAAAGTTGGATACTTGGGGTTTGAGGTGAAACTGGATAAAATTAGCTTTGTAGGTACCACAAACAACAAGCTAACTGAATTATTTGGAGCAAGATTTCTACGTTGCAGCCAATCCACGTTGCTCCTCAAGGCTCCGGACAATCTCTGGCATTTAAGCCTTGGTCACGCTAGCGCCCAATCCCTTGAAACTCTCAATCTTTGCTCCCGCGACTCTGATGCTCAATCTACTGTTTGTCAAATCTGCAAAACTTGCAAGCAAGTTTTGACCCTGTTCAATAACAAATTCAAAACAGCTACTCATCTTCTTGAAGCGGTTCATCTGGACGTAGTCGAACCCTTCTCAATCACCTCAAACTCTGGATTCTCTTATTTCCTCTCCATGACAGATCAGTTCTCTGGATTCTGTTTGGTTGCTCTCCTCAAACAGAAAAGAAAGGCAACTTCCTCCATCAAGGACTTTGTGGCACAGGCCAAGCTTCAAACTGGGAATTCCATGAAGCTAATCATCTCCGACAACGGAGGAGAGTTCATCTCCTCCAACCTCTATTCCTTCTGCCTTGAAAAAGGTATCAATCAACACTTCTCTCCCCCCCATACTCCTCAGCAAAACGGTCTAGCCAAGAGATTGAACCGTCTTATCTTAGAGAAGGCTTGATGCTTGCTAAATCAAAGCAATCTACCGCTCAATTTCTGGGACAAGGCTGTGAACACCACTACCCACATTCTCAATTTTCTCCCTTCAAGGTCCCACGGAAACACTTTCCCTTACAAGGCCTGGAATGGACAATGTGGTGTCAATTTATAGACACGGATTGGGAACTGCGTCGCGGCTGCGCGCTCAGCATTGGGGGCGAGCGGGCTCAGCATTAGGGTATGCGGAGTTCTCAGCAGCAGCCACTGTTTGGCTCCGCACCTGGTGGACGGGTCAGGCTCAGCATTGAATGCGGTGTGGGCGGCGATCCGCCCCAGAGATTGGATTCGGAAGGTAGTGCGCTCAACTAGGTTCGCGGGCGCGCCAGTTCGTATACGTAGGGGCGGAGCAATCTGCAGGCTATGAAGGAACAGATGAGCGCACGCTTGCGCACGCGGGTCATGCTGGATATTACCTAACACCCACAACGGGCGCAGACGAGCGGATACAGACAGGCGTGGGGGGCTCCAAGTAGGGCGCAGTGCGAGGACCGCGTCATGAGAAGGACAAACCTGATGAAAGGAACAGCATACAGACGGCGGGGGGAGTTTGGTACGGAGGAGGTGGGGAGAGGAGGCTAGGGTTTCTGTTTTCAGATTGTTTTCTGTTTTGTTGTCATACTGTTATTTGCGCGTGTACTTAGGTTAGGGTTGAGAGGGAGGACTTATCCTCACTCTCAACTCCAGGTTAGGAGGAGGCATCAAAGCATGCATGAGAGAAGCGGAAGAGGAGTAATCACATCATCAGATTGAATCAATCATCTCACCAGGAGATTAAAGGAACTCATACAGGATACACATCCAGGTGGAAAGTTCTTAGGATTGAAGGATTGGCAATTTCTCTCTCTCTCTACTTTTATTTATCTCTTATCTCCTTATCTCTATTTCTTATTTAAGTGCGACTTTGGACATCCTCATCTCCTTTCAAACGCAGGGAACTGTTAACTTCTGAACCTTGGGACAATTATAGGGGGATAACCTTTATTCTTTCCACATCTGGGGGTCTGGCTGGGAACTAAACTTCTGTTTCTTGTCTTTCAAAGGTAACTGGGCGCAATTTCCTATTCATACCTCCCTACAGTCGCTCCTTCTTCTTCTTCTCCTTCTCCTTCCGTCTCCGGGTCCGCTACTCCAACCCCACTCTTGTCTTCCATCCCTCCTCCTCCCCCTCCCTCCGCTTGACCCCGGACGAGCTACGCCATTCCCCCATCAGTCTCCAGTTACCATGAAACCACCGTCCGGTTTGCATCAGGCCGCGCGACTACCCTCATATCCGATTCAACACCGCGGATGTGGAGCAATTCATCTTGAGATACAAAGGTATTGCAGATGCGGAAGGTGCGTCGGACGCTGACAAGGCCCGGCTGGTCATCCTGTTCATTATGGACGAAGAGAAGCTCCGGGATGTGGAGGAAATGGAAGGCTACGAGAATCAAGATTGGCCAAAACTGAATGCGGATATCCTAACGCGGTGGGGTAGGCGCAAACCTCGGTTCCAGGAAAGCAATTTTGACCGCGTGGCCTTGGAGGCCAGCGCGCGCGGAGGAGTCAGAAAGCGGGTGGAGCTGGCGGAGTACACCTTGACATTCAATTGGATCTATTGTTACTTGTCAAAGAACAAGGTGGTGGCGGGACAGACGGGGGCTATGAAACGCGCGTTTTTTGGGCGGTTTAGGCGCTCAACTCCGGGCAAGGGAGCAGCGGCATCTTTACAATCACAACTTGGTAAAGCAGTCACTGGACGGGAGCATCGCGCTCCTTTCAGAGTTGGCTGTCATTCACCAGGCTGTGGAGAGTGAGCTTGACTTAGAAGAGCTTATCGAGGACACTACTAAGTCCTTCCCAGCGGGACTGAAGAAATCCGCCCCCCAGGTTCCGGCTCCGGTGCAATTTCTGGCCCAAGTTCCATCTACTTCCACGCGTGTTCCGGTTCCTCAACCCGCGCCAGCCCCTCCGGTAAGCAAATTGACGGAACTGATGAAGGACCGCAAGATCTGCATGAGCCGTATGGGCCAGCAGCAGCCGCGAGGGCCTCCACCTCACATGGTGGAAGGGTTTCGGCCGCCCGGTACCTTTGTGCCAAGAAGGTGCTTGTACTGCGGGGCAAACGGTCATTGGCAATTGGCGTGCGAGGAGCTTACAAAGGATCTCAGCGCGGGATTGGTTTGAATGGCGGGGATGGGGTACATGTTTCTGACGGGAAAACAGATTCCAATGGAACCAAGCCAGACGACCGCAATGCAGCAGGTGCGCACACAGGGACAGGAGGCAGGAACAACGGCGCGAGCGTCACTGGGCATTGTTACCGGTCCCTGATTGTGGCAACCACCTTGGGTGGAAGCTGAGGTAAGGGTAGTGGCGACGGAAGAAAAGGTGGCGGTGTGGTGCCCCATCCTGGACACCCTGGCCGCCTTAAGACCTCAATCCATAAACTGTTGCACAAACGTACCATCCAGCCGAACAACTTATCCTCAGGCTCATCCGAACCGTCCTTTATCCGCGCGCGCCGCGCGCGCTGCGCTTCCTTTACCTGCGCGCGTCGCGCGTTGCGCCTCCTTCATCCGCGTTGCCCTTTGCTTGTCATCTCCGCCGTCGTCATTGCGCGTCCTCATCTTTGTTGTTGCGCGTCCTCATCTTTGTTGTTGCGCGTCCTCATCTTTGTTGTCGCGCGTCCTCATCTTTGTTGTCGCGCGTCCCAATCTCCTCATTGCTACCGTCGCGCCGCGCTCATCCATAATTTACCAAATCCATCCGGACCGCACCCCCAAGCACTTGGCAAATCCTTGGATCCATCAAATCTCCCATCTCACTTGATCTATCAGTCGTGAATCCCAGGTCTGTCAGGATTTACTCAACCGTTTTGAGCCAATCTCCTATCCACCCATCCGCGCTCTCACGGAATTCATCTGTCACCTTTCCTGGGGCTCTCCCACCCACTTCTGCCTCCCGACAAGGGGTGAAGAGTTCCAGCTACCGCCTGCGGACATCCGCGGCGGTTTGGTTCATTTCTCTTTCACACCCCATCCGCCTTTGGATGAGGGGTGGGATACTCTGGTATTTTTGGGTGCGCTCATCCACGGACGGACGCAAGTGACCAAATGATTTTCTTCCCCTTTTTTTTTCTTTGCTCTATTTTTAGAATCCGTTGTACATAGTCTAACAGGGCCTCCTGCCCATATAAGGAGGGGCTCTTCCCTGCCTTTTGGAGAAGCATTAGAGCATGAAATCATTGGACATGGAATGACCCAGCATGAAATCAGCACACCTTTGATCCTTGAGCTTCCATAATCAAAACCTTGATCCCTGATCCTTATCACTAACCAATAGCCTTGCTGGTTGAAGAGAAATTCTGTCTGTTGGAATTTTTTTGAGTGTGTTATACCACTTCTTGATCCCTTTCTCTGACCATACTGGTCCTGATCCCTGATCACCTTTCTGGAGCCAATCACGATTGATTGAAGAGGTCTTATTAAGCTTAAGACCTGGAGTGTTATACCTCCCCTTAGCTGCTTTGGAGTTGCATTCTGCCAGCCTACTCTTGAGTCCCTTGAGAAGTGTTGAGGTTTGTTGACATTTGCCTGCTCACTAAAAGAAGACGGGACCCCCCTCCAGTTTGTTCCTGGTGCTGAATCTCCAAATTCAAAGCATCCATCCATCCCTTTCCTCCATCACTACTTGATCCTGATCCTCATCTGCGCTCTTCCTTATCTCTTTGGTCATCTCTCCTCAACCACAATCAACTCTCATCTGATTGGCCTCTTTCCCTCTTCAACTCAACCTACCCCACCTACGACTGCTCTCCTCAACAACATCCTACTCCCATCCAACCAAATCCTCATATCTCCCGCTATCTCCTCAATCCCCTCAACATCAATCAATCCAAATTCAACATCATCAACATCATCATTGCTCCACAAACCCAAACACTTTTCTCAAAATAATTGAATTGATCAGATGTGAGATATTCACTTGCGGTTCTCATTGCTCTACGACCACATTCTCACCGTCCCTTTCCATTGTTGTCACAGCGTCCCTCTCCATTCTTTTCCTTGTGCTATTTCTTTGCTTCATTTCCTTGTGTTTCTCACTTCCAACGTCCGTCTCAATATCAGAGAAAATAACCTGGGTAAGACCTTACCGTTTTCCTTCATTTGTAATCAATTTCTTTTGTCAATATGTTTATTTGCTTTAATTGCCAGTATCCATTGGTCTTTGTAGGCAATCAAACCTAAATATTTCCCTCAACTTAACTCGGTTAAAAGCCAAATGTTCCAGCAACTGAAACAATCCAACTAACGTTAAACCAATAAAGGCCAATGGATTCCTCACAATCTCTGCTCAAGACTCTGAAGGACTCTATTCCCACTCTCTCCGACTCTAACTTCTTGTTGTGGCGCTCTAATATCATTACAATACTCTCTCTCAAAAAGATCTCACACTGGCTCAATTACTCTGAACCCAAGAAATGTCCCCCAGAAGTAAATCTTGAAATAGTAGGATAGATCCTTGCAAAACTGGACAATTGTACCTACATCAACTGCGTCAAGGACCACCTGCTAACCAATGGGGTCGAGTTATGGAAATCAATCAATGAATATTACGCCTCCTCTCAAACGGCCAATTGTTCCAGGGTCTTCTTTAATCTGCTCAAACTTCAGTTTGACCAAAAGAGAGTTGAAAAATTCATTACCGACGCCCAATCATGTTTGCTTCAAATTGCTGAGATTGGAATCCAGATGGACAATGACATAGCTGATTATCTACTGCTCTACAAGTTTCCTCCTCCTCTCAAAAATCTCAAAAAAACTATCACCCACTCACTCGGAGAAGCCAAGATTGACGCCGATCTAGTCCTACGTCATCTCAATCAAGTCAAAAACAAGGTTATGGCTGGATCCTACGCCTCAGCTCTGATAACTAGGAACAACACCATTAAGTGTAGGTCAACCTGGCACAATCCTCAGGCCAACCACGACAGAAGCAAGTGTTGGTGGCTCTATCCTCATCTCCGACCCAACTACAATAACTCTCCAAGTGGTCCCGATTCAGAGACTCCATCCAACGCTACTTCAAATCCCCAAAAGGGGTCATCCGCCCACCTAGCCTATATATTTGCAATGGTCTTTTCACCCCTTCTCAGTTCGAATGGAGTCCTTCTTTATTCTTGTGCATCAAATTGCATGTTTAATAACCCAAATTTCTTCCCTCATCTTCACCCCGACCGAACCAAGGTACAAACTGGAAACCCAAATGCTCCTATCTCCTCTCTCCGTAAAGGAACAGCTCATTTCACAACTACCTCAGCCACTCTTCACCTTCAAAACCCCCTTTATGTTCCCGATCTTGCTGTAAACCTGGTGTCCCTAGGCCAACTCATTCAAAAAGGATGCTCCTTAATGCTTTCATCTCCAAATAAGTTCTCCATTCTCTTCAATAATACACAGATCATGTCCGGCGTTATTGAAGAAAATCTATTCTTCATTAACGAAGGCTTCAATCTCCCCGCTCTTTCTTATTCTTTCATCTCCTTATCTACTATTCATAAATGCTTCTGCCATCCCCATCTTGAAAAAACCCGTCTCCTCTCAAAAGAGTTTCCCAACCTCAAGTACGATCTCCTTGACTGCGTTTCCTGTGCAAAAGGAAAAATTCACCGACAACCCTTCCTGAATCATCTTCCTCCTAGCCAAGAATCATTCAAGCAGATTCATGCCGACGTCTGTGTTCCCATTAATCCACCGTCCCTCTCTGGATGTTGATATTTTTTGTTGCTCACCGACAACTGGTCAAAGTTCAAGACATGTGTGCCAATCAGACTCAAATCAGACGTACCTGACGAGGTGATGAAATTCATCAAGCTTCACGCCAATCAGAAAGGTCAAATGCTGAAGATCTTTCACTCCAATAACGGTGGTGAATTCGTCAATCATCGTCTCTCAAGCTTCTTCTCAGAGAATGGAATCAAACACTCAACCTCCGAACCCTATACTCCACAGCATAACCCAGTTTCCAAGAGAGGAAACCAAACCATTCTTGAGGCTGCTAGGACGACGATGATTGATATGAAAATTACTTCCTTCCTATGGGATGAGATACTGGTCAGCTCCTGTCTAGTGCTCAATCTTATTCCTTCTCTTAACTCCAAAGTCTCAGCCCACAAACTCTGGACCGGAACCTCTCCCAAACTAAACCTCATTCGTGTTCTTGGATCCAAGGCCATTTTCCTCAATCAGACTCATGCTCCTGGCAAATTAGGCAAAAAAGGTTTAGAGGGCATTCTAACCGGATTCGATTTAGACCTTAACTCCTATCAATTTTTTTTTCCATAATCTAGATCTATAGTCTGTTCAACACATGTCAAAATCTTTGAAAATCTTTCCCTCTCATCCTCTGCCTCTGAAGAATATCCCCATTCCAATTCCTGTTTTGATTCTCTTCTTACTGAAAATTCCTTTCTCCTTGACGCTTTAAACTCCAATTCATCCTCTTCCAATCTCTCCAATCCTAATATTGATGCTCTACCTCCTACCACTGAATCCTCCTCCATTCAGAACTATTCTCCAAATAACTCCACCATTCCCAATCCTTCCCCTTCAACTCATTCCGACTCGCACTCTGAATCATTGAAATCCAACTCAGATGAAGACAATATAATCACCAATAAATTTCTGGTCCCATCTGCACCTACACTTTGTGATCAAAACTCCCTTCAAAGACCCCAGCAATATGGATTCATTGCCCATTCCGTTCCTAAAAGCTATTACGAAGCCACCAACTGTGAAGTAAGTTCAAACTGGATCAACTCCATGAAGTCTGAACTAAATGGCATCAAGATCATGAAAGTATGGGAAGGATGTCACTCACTTCCTGAAGGCAAGAACGCTCTAACAACATTCTGGGTCTACAGAATCAAAGAAAATCCCAATGAATCCGGAATATCTTTCAAATCGCAATTGTGTGTTCAAGGATTCAAGCAAGGAGAGTTTCTTGATTATGGACAGACATATGCCCCAACAGGCTCAATCATAACACTTCCAGTATTAATTGTCTATGCATTGTTTCATAAGCTCACATTATGGAAGATGGACATCAAGTCCGCCTTTCTCCACGCGCCACTCAACAAAGATATTTTCATCAAAACTCCCCTTGGATACAACTCCCCCTTTCCATACCTCAAGCTGAATAAAGCACTCTACGGACTCAAACAAGCACCCAAGAGCTGGTACAAGAAACTCAAGACCTGGTTACTCAGCAAGGTTTTCACCACTTCCTGTGCCAACCCTTGTCTCTACATCAGCACATCCCGACAGCTCTATGTGTTTGTCTACGTCAACAACTTGCTAATTGTTGGGAACTCGGTTGAGTTTTGGAACAGTCTCAAAACTGCATTCAAGATCTCGCAAGACGGACCCCTAAGCAAGATCCTTGGAAATCAGTTAGTTGAAACCAAAGATGGCTATGGATTACTCCAAACCAACCACATCAACACCGCACTGAGTGAGCTCGGTCTCACCAAGTGCAAACCAATCAGCACTCCGTTCACCCCTAACATCAAACTCACTGGCGCCTCTGATGATGAACGCAAAGCCTTCCTCAAGCTCAACATCAACTTTTGGTCATCCACTGGCTTTCTAAACTTTATTGCGAGCCGAACCCGACCTGAACTTTCCTACGCCGTGTCTAACCTATCTTGCTTCAACAACAGGCCCAGCATTCAACATTGGATTGAAGCAAAACATGCCTGGCTCTATCTTAACACAACTAAATAAATGGCCCTACATCTTCAGAATCCATCCTTTCAATACAACATAGAAGTCTACAGTGACTCCAATGGCGGCAACAACCCTGAATCACGAAGAAGTCACACCGGCTACTTGATCTTGCTCTACGGCTGCCCAGTTTCCTGGCATAGCAAACTTCAAGGCTCAGTCTCTCTGTTGTCCACCGAAGGAGAGCTCAAAGCTCTAGTCCTAGCAACTCAAGAAAAGATCTGGCTCTTGCAACTTCTTCACAAGATGAATTCCTCATCAAATCACACCTACTGCTCCTTCATCAACAATAAAGCACTAAAGGACCTAGTAATTCAGGAATCTCACCATGGTGCACTGAAACATGTCAACATGCAAATCAAATGGTTGCGAGAACAGCGGGACAATCACTCTCTTATAACTCATCTCATCCCCTCCAATCAAATTTTAGCGGACTCCCTCACTAAAGCAGCCTTAAGATCTTCCATTGCCAATCTCACTTCTAACGTCTTATCTCCTCACATCTGATCACAGCGGTGTGTTGACATTTGCCTGCTCACTAGAAGAAGCCGCGACCCCCCTCCAGTTTGTTCCCGGTGCTGAATCTCCAAATTCAAAGCATCCATCCATCCCTTTCCTCCATCACTACTCAATCCTGATCCTCATCCGCGCTCTTCCTTATCTCTTTGATCATCTCTCCTCAACCACAATAAACTCTCATCTGATTCGCCGCTTTCCCTCTTCAACTCAACCTACCCCACCTACGACTGCTCTCCTCAACAACATCCTACTCCCATCCAACCAAATCGTCATATCTCCCGCTATCTCCTCAATCCCCTCAACCTCAATCAATCCAAATTCAACGGTATCAACATCATCATTGCTCCACAAACCCAAACACTTTTCTCAAAATAATTGAATTGATCAGATGTGAGATATTCACTTGCGGTTCTCATTGCTCTACAACCACATTCTCACCGTCCCTTTCCATTGTTGTCACAGCGTCCCTCTCCATTCTTTTCCTTGTGCTATTTCTTTGCTTCATTTCCTTGCGTTTCTCACTTCCAACGTCCATCTCAATATCAGATAAAATAACCTGGGTAAGACCTTACCGTTGTCCTTCATTTGTAATCACTTTCTTTTGTCAATATGTTTATTTGCTTTACTTTCCAGTCTCCATTGGTCTTTTTAGGCAATCAAACCTGAAGATTTCCCTCAACTGAACAAAGTTATCCTTGCTTCAAATCAGTTACTTTTTGTTTTAGAGATTCTTAAACATTGTGCTTTGTCTTGTACAGCCACCCTCAGTTATCTGGTACCCTTCAAGCGCTTGATTGCGGAGAGTTGGGCAGGTTCATTGAGAACCTGGAGGTTGCTTGGGTTTGAGTTGATCATCCCCAATCTTCTGCTGACAACCAGAGTTATTAGCTTGTGGGCATTTTTTACAAACAACAGCTTTTATTCTTTGAACTCTAAGAAGACTTTAACTTCTTTTGTTCAAGTTTTTCCCTGCATAATCTTGTCTCAGATAGTGCTGTTCCGTTGCTACCGAACTATTATCATCCTTATCCTCCACTCCTTGATTCCTCATTTACCAGGTTCTGGACCTTGATCTCGGTTACATTTAAATATTTTTGTAACACTCAGGAGGGAAGCCTAAACAGCACCTTTCCCCTCCGCAGAAATGCCACGGCCTAGCACCGTTTGGAGTCTTACAGCGGTCTCCGATAAAATGGAGGTAGACGCGAAAGAGCGACCCCCGTCGGCCGTTCCAAAACCGGCCACGCGCGTGCCTGGAACCAAGGCGCCGGCAGCAAATCCTGTTGGGAAGAAGAAAGCGGCGGAAATTGTGCAAAGGGTGATTGGTAACAAGACTCCGGTTCGGCTGACCTTGCGGGAAATGGCGGCCGTGTCTCCCGTGGTGGTAGATGAGATGGTTCAGGCGTTGCGGGATTGCAGTCAGGGCCGGGTACCTCAGACAGTGCAGCGGATTCATGTGGTGTGGAAGGAGGAGGGGCGAGGGGAGTGCGAGTCAAAATTGGTTTCAACTCTGCTCGCTTACGTTCCAATGGTCATAGCGGGAAGGAAGGTGTGGGCTATGGTGGAAAGCGGTTCAATGGTGAACCTGCTGCCATTGCGGATGGTGGATGATTTGGGGTTGGTTTGGCGGAAATGCGCAATGGGTCTCCGCGCACTTAACGGAGGGGAGTGTTGTGTGGATGGGGTAGTTGAGGAGGAGGAGGTCGAGGTCGCAAGGGTCCGTAGGCCCCTTTCTTTTCTTTTGGTTGATTGTGCGGATGTGATTTTGGGAAGGTCGTTCATGTTTGGGTTTCGAGCACGCATGGTTTTCAATCCGGAGGCGGGAACAGAGGCGTTGACAGTGGAGGATTTGTCCGGCGGAAGGTTCAAGACAACTATCTGCAATCACAGGCAAGGGAAGCGGAGGAGAGTGTTGGAGTATGAGGAGGAAACGGACGCGGAGTTGGTCTGCGACAGGCAACCTTTGGAGGATTTTTTCTAGTTGACCAAGGAGACTGCAGGGAACAAGCTCTGGTTTTGCGCGGGCGGTTGACTAATCAGGAGCAGGGAGGGGGAGGAAGGAAAGTGCAGGACGCGCACGTCGCAGAAGTAAGTCCCTTTTCTCAGTATGCATCAACCAAGGGTACTACACTTTGAAAACCCTATCATTGTGCCACACTTGTGAGCAAAGGCAAAAGCCGCGGTTCCGTTCTGTGCAGGACTTACAGCGAAGGATGCGTGCAGATGATGCTGTGCAACGCAGGCAAGTAAAAGCCGGTGTCACGGAAGGTCCGACCGAGGAATGAGCCAATGCCCCAGGAACTGAACGGACCGCTTTGACCAATTGCTTGGTCGCGGGAACCCTGGGTCACGCCGATTAAGGCTTTGGGATGGGTTACTAGTTTGGCGCGGATCACGGAGGAGCGGATTGCAGCTTTCAATTTTGGCCCAACGGTATGGTTGAGTATGGAGGAGCGTGAGTTGCTGATTTTGGTTCTGGTTCTCCGGGAAAGAGCACTCATGTTCGGACCGGGAGAGCGGGGGCTCCTGAAAAACAATATTGGTGACCCCTATGTCATCCCCACTGTCGATCACAAGCCGTGGCAGATCAAGCCGATTCCGATACCGCGGGCGGTCCGGGAGCAGTTTCTGGAGTTGGTGCGGGAGCGGGTGAAGACTGGCCTTTACAAACAGTCAAAGTCTAGTTACTCCAGCCCAATCTTTGCGGTGGTTAAGCAGGACGGAAAGTTGTTGAGGATTGTTCATGATTTACAGCAGCTCAACTCCTTTACAATCTGGGACGCAGGACGGCCCCCTTGCGTTGACAAGTTCCTTGAGTCAATGGCGGGGCACGCTTGTTACGGATTAGTGGATGTGATGGGGGGATACAACCAGCGCTAGTTGGATCCTTGCTCGCGGCCTCTAATGGCATTTGAGACTGGGTTGGGAAGAATGCAGCTGAATTGGCTCCCGCAAGGCGCAACCAATTCCGTGGCGGTGTACCAGGCGCAAATGGCGTGGATCCTAAAGGACAATCTTCTGGAGGGAGTCCAAATCTTCATTGACGACGCGGGCATCAAAGGTCCGAAATCCAATTATGGGGAAGCGGAGCTGGTTGAAGTTCCCTGCGCCCAACGTTTTGTGTGGGAATATGCGCAGACATTGGAACACATCCTGTTTCTCATCAAGGAGGCAGGACTGACGGTGTCGGGGAAGAAGTTGGCGGCTTTTGTCCCGGCGCTCAAAGTCCTTGACCAAGTTGTTGCTTCCGACGGCTGGCGCATTGCAGAGAAAAAGCGGAACAAGGTCCTTGAATGGCCAACCCCGCAGACAGTGTTGCATATCCTTCAGTTCTTGGGATTATGTAGCTATGTCCGTATGTTCATTGAGAGGTTTGCGGAGGTGGCAAGCCCGCTCCAATCACTAACGCGGAAAGGCGCAGAGTGGAAGTGGGGGGAAGAATGCAATTGCGCATTCCGGAAGCTCAAGGAGATTGTGGGACATGACATTGTGCTCTGAAATCTTGACTACAACACGGGACGGATTAGGCTAGCGGGCAATTCCAGAAAATTCGGCGCGGGGGGGGGGTTCTCACTCAAGAGGACAACAGCAAGGATAGGCCGGTACTTTACGAGTCGGTCACCTTCACTCTGACGGAAAGCCGGTACTCTCAGCCAAAGTTGGAGTTGTGCGGGGTCACCAAGATTGTGCGGCGGCTCAAGTATCTTTTGTGGGGGGTTCACTTTGAGCATTTGGTGGACGCGGATGATCAATTCCCCGGCGTTGCCCAACGCTTCCATGACCAGGTGGGTGGCGTTTCTCCAACTTTTCTCCTTTGCTGTTGTTCATGTTCCGGGGAAAGCGTTCACTATGCCCAATGCGTTGTTGCGGTACCCAAGGGACGACCCGTTTGAGGACGCGGAACTGCTCGATGTGGAGGCCCCGGTCGTCAAGGTAGGGGTTGTGGAGGCAGTCCTTCAGCTGCTGCTCCTGCAGACCGGGCGGTACGCGATCCTTTGTGACTACTTGCGGGACCTTCGTTCTCCCAATGGAGCTTTGGAAAAGGACATGCAATGGGCGAAGCAGCAAGCGGGGAATTTCTACGTGCAGGAGGGGCAGCTTTGGCGGCGGAAGACTCCGGTTCCTCTTGTGGTTACCACTTTGAGGGCGGATCAGGAAGCTATCCTCTGTAGCCTTCACAACAATCTTGGTCATTGAGGAGAGAACAAGACGCGGAGGAGGGTCAAAGAGCGGTTCTGGTGGCCGGGTGTAGTGCGTGCGGTGCGGGAATGGCTGGCGTCCTGCAAAGCCTGTCAAAGGCAGAGTGCAAGACTGCCTACAGAAGTCGGAAACCCTAGGGGGAAGAAACCCTCTTTGGTCAAGTCTTGCCTGATGTCGTCCCAATCAAGGCCTGTAAGTTTGCCTATCTGCTTGTTGCGCGGGACAAACTGTCCGGTTGGGCGGAAGAGCGTCCGTTGGTCAAGCTCTCGGCGGACAAAGTTGCTCTATTTCTGGAGGAAGACTGGTTTGCGCAGTACGGGTTGCTTTTTCTGGTCACAGTGGATGGAGGGGCTGAGTTTTGCGGCCGTTTGGTTGAGTTGGTGAAGAGTTGCAGAGCCAAGTTTGGCCAAGTAACGGAGTACTATCCCAAAGGGGCAGGCATGATCAAACGTGGGAATCAGCCAATCAAGGACGCCCTGGTCAAGATGTGCGGGGAGGACGGTAAGCGCTGGCAGGAGACCCTTCCAATGGTTCTGCTCGCGGATCAGATTTTGGTGAAGCTGTCAACAGGCTACTTGCCGTACAAGTTTCTTTTTGGGCAGCGCCCCGTGCTTCTGGTGGAAATTGAGTTGGAGACGTTCCTGGGGGTTGACTGGTGGAAGGTGAAGACTTCTGCCAAATTGCTTGAGGCTCGCACCAAACAGCTCCTTCGACGGGAAGCAATGCTTGCAAAGGCCGCAGACCGGCTAAAGAAGACTCGGACGGCATCGGTGCGCTGCTTGCATTGCCTCTGGGATCCCTTGCGGAAGGGGGATTTGGTGCTCCTGTACAACCAAAGTCTGGAGTCTCAGTGGGGGAAGTTGCTTGCTAACCGGTGGAACGGCCCGTTCCGCGTGTGGTCCAAGTTTGAGGGCGGCAGCTATCAGTTTGAGGAATTAGACGGTACTCCGCTGAAACAGAAGGCGGTGGCTTCGCATGTCAAGCGCTTCTTCGCGGGAGGATCTACCTTGTTCGACAAGAGGGCAGAAGGGGGTGAAGGATCTGACGAGGGGAGTGTGGAGCGCGGAAATGGTGTAGGAACGCGATCCGGGGATTTGTCTTTGGGTGGAGAAGCGGCGGCCGTGCCGTTGCGATGGAGTAGGCGGTTGCGACCAGCTGGGGACAGTGGCCAAGTTGGGGGGGGAGGTAGAGGGGGTAGGGGATAAGTTTTGATTTGGTGAGGGGATGCTCTAGCCGGTTCACAGCAGGAAAAACTAGACACCCCGGAATGTTTGTTTCTCTATGTTTCTTTCTTATCTGGATTGTGGGGTCTTTGCTGGCTTGGGGTTTTTTGCAGCAAACGCAGGCGCGGTGCAAAGCCGGGTCCGTAAACGCGAGGAAAAGCCCCGCGGAACCGGGACGCGTGGGCAATCCCACGGATGGGGGAAGCCGGACAAAGAGCAATTTGCAGGCGGTCTACGGGCGTTGCGCAAAAAAAAAGTGTTCTTTTCTATTTTTCTTCTCTGTTGGTTTCTTTTTCTCTTTTTCTTTCTCTCAGGATATCTCAAGGATGGGTGGCTGGTATGGGATTAAGCTTGATTTGGTGAGGGGGTGCTCTAGCCGGTTCACAGCCGGGACAACTAGACACCCCAGAATGTCCTTTCTCCTACACACTCTCTCTCTCTTCCATTACGGTGGCGCGCGCTGGTGTTTTGGTTGTTGCGTTTGTTACAGGAAGGGTACGGGGAACTGTGTGGCAGTTTTTCTGGGGCGGTCCAGGTGCCTCTTTTGGAACGGCTAGTCACTTACGGTTGCTCACATAGCAAGCGCGTGGGCGCGCACTCAATCTCAGACTCCCTCTCTCAAAGCGCGGCCGCGCACTTTTTTTCTCAGAAGAATAGGACCTCGCGCAGAGACATGTATTTTCTTAACGGAAAAGGGAAGTGCGGTACAAGCAACAAGAAGAGAAGAAAAGAGGAAAGGGAGAAGGGGGAAAAAGGGGGGGCAATGCGCCTACGCCATCTTCATCATTTCCTCCATTTCCGCCCTCGAAGACGCCAGTAAAGCCCGGAAAGACGCCAGGAGTTCGCGCCGGGATTCTGAGGATTGTGCGCCGGGGATTGCGAGGAAGTTCCAGAGCATCGTGGTCAACCTTTCCGCGAAAGCTTTGAAGCCGGCCGCTGGGAGCGCCATTAGGATCAGAATCTCCGGGATCTTGGGAGGGCTGGCTGGAGGAGCGGCCGGTCAAGACAAGGCCTCTGGGGAACCAACAGGGGGGCTTGGTCCAGCTGGAGGCAATGACGGGACAACGATTGGTGACAGAGGCGGAGGAGAGTCTTGGGTTGTAGGCCTCTCATCCAAGTCCACTGGTGGCGCGGGCGGTGTCAGCAGTCGTGGAGTAGGAGGAGGAGGTGCTCGCGCGGCCGCGGGTCTTCCAGAGAGTCTTGGGTCTGGTACTGTTTGGTTCACGCCAACAGCAGAGGCCCAAGCGCGGGTTGCCGCGCGCCATTCCTTGGAAGTTTTGTATTCTCCCCATTGCGGAGGTCCAGCCCAGCGGAGGGGTGATGCCGAGTCGCAGCTCACGTGCAAAGTGGTGGGTGACAGAGCTTGGGGGCAGCGGGGTGGAGGTGAGCTGGGTGGTGTCCACGATCCTTCTGAGATTGACTTGTCGTCCGAAACCACAAACGGGTCTGGAAAAGCCCTCTTGCGCGGCCTGGGGCAACAGCCAGATTGGGGGGGAGCCCAAGGGATGCTGTTGCTAAGCAAGCAGCAACAATGACCGCAACAGCAAGCTACACAGGCGCGACGACCGGGGATGATCAAACACGCGTGCCCGTTCCAAGGGCAGAACTCGCAAGGGAGCATGATGGCGATGGAGATGAGGGGAGACGGAGAAGGTGGTAGGGGGAAGTGGTGGGGGTGGAGCAGAAGTAGCGGAGGTGGTGGTATGGTGAAGCAATGGGAAACTTCTGGGGACAGAACTCAAGTTGGGGGGGGATGTGGTGTCAATTTATAGACACGGATTGGGAACTGCGTCAAGGCTGCGGGCTCAGCATTGGGGGCGAGCGGGCTCAGCATTAGGGTATGTGGAGTGCTCATCAGCGGCAGCTGCTGGATCAGCAGCAGCCCCTGTTTGGCTCCGCACCTGGTGGACGGGTTGGGCTCAGCATCAAATGCGGCGTGGGCGGCAATCCACCCCAGAGAGCGGATTTGGAAGGTAGTGCGCTTGACTAGGTTCGCGGGAGCCCCGGTTTGGATACGTAGGGGCGGAGCAATCCGCGGGCTATGAAGGAACTTTTGAGCGCGGGCTTGCGCGCGCGGGTCATGCCGGATATTACCTAACACCCACCACGGGCGCGGACAAGCGGATACGGACAGGCGCGGGGGGCTCCAAGTAGGGCGCGGTGCGAGGACCGCGTCATGAGAAGGACGAACTGGATGAACGGAACGGCGTACGGAAGGCGGGGGGAGTTTGGTACAGAGGAGGTGGAGAGAGGAGGCTAGGGTTTCTGTTTTGAGATTGTTTTCTGTTTTGTTGTCATACTGTTATTTGGGCGTGTACTTAGGTTAGGGTTGAGAGGGAGGACTTATCCTCACTCTCAACTCCAGGTTAGGACGAGGCATCGAAGCATGCATGAGAGAAGCAGAAGAGGAGGAATCACATCATCATATTGAATCACTCATCTCACAAGGAGATTAAAGGAACTCATACCGGATACAAATCCAGGTGGAAAGTTCTTAGGATTGAAGTATTGGCAATTTCTCTCTCTCTCTAATTTTTATTATCTCTTATCTCCTTATCACTATTTCTTATTTAAGTGCAACTTTGGACATCCTCATCTCCTTTCAAACGCAGGGAACTGTTAACTTCCGAACCTTGGGACAATTATAGGGGGATAACCTTTATTCTTTCCACAACAACCATTCAATCTTAACTGCTTAAGACCCTTTGGATGTTCCTCCTACGCTGTCATTCCCAAAGCAAATCAAACTTTCAAACTTCTCCCCACCAGCAAAAGAGCCATTCTGGTTGGGTACGTCAATGACTTCTTGTCCTACAGGCTGCTTGATCCGGATTCCTCCTAAATTTTCATCTCTGCCAACGTGTCTTTTGACAAGCTCTCCTTCCTCTCTTCATCCGGATCCAACTCATCTCCCTACTCTCCCGGCTCCAAACTCAAGCTAACTCCATCTTCCTCTCCCCCCCCTCCCTCCGACTACTCTTTGCAACTCCCTTCTGTTCCTCTCCCTTCTTCCCCGGACTCTCCCGCGGCTCCGCCTGCCTCTTCTCCCCCTGTTCCTGATTTCCCCCTCACATCCTCTCCTGTCATCAACTCTTATGCCCTCAATCATCCACTGTCTCACGACAGGCTAACGCACAACAACATCATTCCCTATCCCCATCTTCCTAACTCAAAAATAGGTATCCCTTCCATTTATCTTATTGTTGAAAACAGCTAGTTTGAACCCACCTCAGTCCAAGAGGCCCTCAACTCCAAATATTAAGAAGAATGTCTCGAAGCAATGAAAAACAAGGAGCTCAACCTTCTTGACTACCAAGTCTGGGAAGAGGCAACTCTTCCCGACGGCAAGCTAGGGCTCAAATGCCTCTGGGTCTTTTGAACAAAGCACAACGAGCAAAATTGAATAGTCAAATTCAAAGAACAAATTTTTGTTCAAGGTTTCAACCAGCAGTACGGCATTGACTTCACCTCCACCTTTTCACCAACTGGGGACAAGATGTCCCTGCGCATGCTAATTGCCCTTGCTGCCCACCTAAAGCTCAAGTTCCACAAAGTCAATGTGAAGGCCGCCTTTCTGAACGCCCCACTGCGCAAAGAAGTCTACCTTATTCCCCCTTCCTACATCTCCATCACCAATGGCAAGCACCTCAAGCTAAAAAAGGCTCTATACGGTCTCAAGCAAGCACCAGTGGCCTGGTACGACACTCTCAGCTCCTGGTTGACTAATTGCGGCTTCCACAAGAGAGAGGCGGACCAGTGTGTGTTCTGGAAGGACTCCACTTATCCTTACGTTCATTTCAACAACATCGCAATATTCAGCAACCGACTGGATGCATTCTTCAGTCTGCTCAGCTCCAAATTCAAAATAAAGGACCTTGGGCCAGCCTCCCTGCTACTTGGAATGAACGTCAGCCACCTCTTGGACTGCTACAAGCTTTCTCACAGCTCCTACATTAAACAAGTGTGCGCACAATAATCGCTTCCATCTCACAAATTTTTTTTTGACTCATTTCAAGCCTCACGGCAAGCTATACTCCTTGAGCAAAGAAGAAAATGAGGAGTTTCTTCAATCGGGCACCAATTACAGGAAAATTGTTGGGGAGATGAATCACATAAGCATATGCACAAGGCCCAACATAACATTTGCTGTCAACTATCTCGCCCAATTCCTTGTCAAGCCAAATCTGCATCACTTCCAAGCGGCTCTGTACATCCTTCAATACCTCCAGCACACCCCAAACCATGGAATCAACTTTGTCTCCTCCTCTTCCGTCTCTCAAATTGAAGCTTATGTTGAAACTGACTGGGCAACCTGGCCCACCACTAGAAGATCAGTCTCTGGGTTGGTTGCAAGATGGCTTGGAAGCGTTGTCACTTGGAAGTGCAAGAGGCAACCGACCCTGTCCCTATCCACCACCAAAGCTGAATATAAGGCGCTGGGAAATGCTATCAAAGAGCTAAGCTGGGTGAAGTCGCTTATGGGCAAGTTTTGGCCGGAAGAAGCAGCCAAACCAGCCATCATTCACAAGGATAATGAAGGCTGTATGAAGCTGGCTCTCAATCAAGCTAACCACGCTACGTTCCACACCAAACACATGGAGTTGAAATTCCACTATGTCCGGAGTGAGATTCTCAAGAACGCCATCATGCTTCAAAAATTGTCCTCCAAGAAGAATTTGGAGGACTTCCTCACCAAGCCTGTACCGCAAATTTCACTCTGCCCTGCCTTGGATGCCCTCAACATATCAGAATGATTTGAGCAAGGGAGGCTGTTGGGATTCAAAAACATGCCCAAATCAATTCTTCACTTGCTTTATTCCATTTCATTATTTTTCTTATTCTTCTGCGTCTTTTCATTCCTTTCTATGTGTCTTCTCTTTCTTATGCGTCTCCAAGTTATCTTTTTCCATGTCATCTCATTCCTTCGCGCGCCTGTCCTTCAAAAGAAACCGCTGTCAACACTCCAATTCTGAAGTCCCACTTGTCCACTCAACCACCTTATCACCTTACCAACAAATCAAGCACCAGCTCTCATTGAACGCTCCAATTGACCATCTACTTCAACCACCAGCTACAGCTACCACTCAAGATCACTCACCAGCTACCGCTACAACGCAAGCTCACTCCACCACCACATCAAGAACACCACGCCAGCCCCATTTTGCTTCTTTTGAATGTTCAGCTCTTCTCAGTAACATTGTTGTCTACTAAACTCTCTATCTGGTCCTTTTAAGGTGTTTCTTCAGTTTTGTTTCTCCTATTTGTTTGCTCCCAGCTGAAATCAAACTATTCTTTCAAGCCCTTTAAACTTTCAGAGAACAAGTTATATTTACTTCCAGAAACCATGCCAAGATAACCAAATGCTTAAAAGAGATAAGTAAGTGATTTATGGCTTGATTCTGATTAATAATATCTGTCCCCAACCCTTTTTATCAATTGAAATCGAGGAACAACATTATGACCCCAGTAAACAGGTTTAACCCATCAGTGCACCTCCCAAACAGGTACCCAAAGGATATAATGATATACCAGTGAGTTTTATTATCCTTTCTCTGTTGTGGAAGCTCGGTTACAAATTCCTGCCACTACACTGTGTATTTTATATAAATATCATCTTTGGGCAAAATATCCTTTAAGAACATAAATTAAAGGTTCCAAAGTAACCAGGCCTTTGTCTTTTCATACTGAATTCACTGAATAGAGGTGTTAAAGATCCACAATATAATTGTGGCCCCTCTATAAAGATATTTAATAATCAATTTAATCATATTGATTTATAAAAATAAAACATATCCAAACCAATTAATCCTGCAATCAGATCTATCCAAATATTTTACGGATTTTTGCTGCATTTACTGAGTCATATATTTATTATTTATTCTATCACCTCTGTTAGCTAAAGGACAGCAAGGATCTTGGCATCCAGGAGGCTGACAATTGGGGTCTGGCTGGGAAATATTCCATTTTATTATATTTAATACCTTAGACCAGACATACCATGTAAAATTAAATCAAAGAGAAATTTATCTGACTTTTTAACTGTGATTTATAATTAAAGTCTTTTGAATTGGATTTAAAAAATAATACAGAATTTATAATCTATCATTTAAATCTTTTAAAGATAAGAAAAGAAGGTTTTTTTTAAAATTATAAACCAACTGGTTGGGAAGCTTTAACTCAAGCTGAGCAACTTAATATCTCTTCTGCACATAAAAACTTAGATAAACTACTTGAACAAGAAGATCTAGAAAGGCGTATCAACTTCCAAGCCCTATTAAAGAAACATAAAGCTTGGAAGACATCCTGTATAAATTACTTTTTAAAATATAAAAGTAATTATAAAACCTGTCTTACCATATAATTTTTATTAAAATAATATTAATATATTTTATTGACCAATAAAATACCCTTTTACCATCAGTGAACCCTCCTTTACCAGAAACCACTGCCACTGAAACTGATTAATTGAATCAAGAAGTCCCAGATATCTCTGGACTCCCTGAAACTATTGATTGAATGGGTGAAGGCCTCATTGGAACAAACCAAGACCCCATAGGATTACCTATTAAGGACCAATTTAATCCCAATAAAGTCCAGGTACCTTTGAATATCAACTTACGTGAGTTTAAAATAATTTTATTTTTACAGATTTTTCTTTTGAAAAATACTTATAAAAATTTGATTCAATATGAATAGACATAACACAAGAGCCTCAGGGAAAATTCCCTTGTATGGATCTTTTCCTGGAGCTCCCAGTAACCTTGAGACCACCAATAATTACAACCATGAGGGAAATGCATTCTATGAATCAAATGTGGGTGGACAAGGAGCAGAGCCAAGTACTTTTGCCCTCCCCCAACCTAGGGCCAGAGGAGGTAGTAGAATTAAGCCCCCCTCCATTACAAGAAGATTCCCTGCAGCCACCCCAGCCAAATCTGGCCAAGGAAGCCAGGATCAAAGACTTAGTCAGAGAGCACGTGAAATATTGGGAAGAGTTCAAAGAAGCCCAAGACAAGGAGGACATGGTATCTATGAAAAAGATAATCTCCCACAAAAAAGCTGCTCAGATAGCTCTTCAGAAAACAATTCCAAGGGAAGATGTAGAATCCTACTTAGAAAAGGGGAATCTATGGGATCAATTAGCCCAACTGAAAGGCAAAGGATCAGGAAAGAAGAGATCTTCTTCCCATCCAAATCCAAAGGAAAAGAAGGATTGGGATCAGATACTAGCCTTAGCTCAAAAATTGAAAAAGTTGCACAACAATTAGCCTCTAATTCTGAATCCATTAACTTGTCTAAACCAACCTTTGATTTAATTACTTCCTTTTCTAATGATATGCGCAATAATATGAAGATTTTTTGTGGAAATTTGGATGGTGTTTATACACAAATGGATAAGTTAACCTCAGTAGTAGCCAAATTAATTAAAAATCAAACAAAAAATGTAGGAATGGAAGATATTAAAGAACATACAGAAAAATTATTGGAGAAAATTAATCAAGGTAAAATGAAACAGACTCAAACAATTGAGACTATGTTATCAGATATCCAACAAGATTTTATTATTTCTTTTCAAACTTTAAAAGAAGAATTGGTAAATATTGCTAACAGCTCCATTCTGTCCCTTAGTGAGAAATTAGATCTGCTTAATAGTAAAGTGGACCTGCAACTTAATCTGATCAAGAATAATCTTAGAGACTTAAAAGTCTGTCTGACCAACCCCTTGGGGAGTAACACAGAGGAATCAAAACCTCCCTGACAAAAAACTACACTTTATGGACCACCCTTACTAGGAATGCATAAGAGTGACACCTTCATGCCTAGTCTTACTCCTGAAATGGAACAAGCCCTCAAACCTTAACCCCCGATTTCTAAATGGCCTAAGTTCTCTGGTGAAGGAGAATACAATAATATAATTTTCATTAAATTTATTGAATATACCATTAACTCTTATGATTACCAGAAGCTATAGCTGCAGTCAGGTTTCCAAGACTATTTGAAGGAGTAGCTTTAGACTGGTTTATTAGTAAAAAAGAAGAAGTGGGATCCTTACCATGGAATTCTTGGAAACTTCTAATTAAAGAACAATTTGGCTCTAGAATGTGAAAAAGAAAAATGATGAAAAATTTCAAAAATTCCTCATTTGAGCCCTCCAAGGATAAGCCTCAAAAACAGTGCTTGGAACAGAAGAAAAGACAAGATTGCTTCTATCAAGATGCTAATAAAGAGGAAGTAAATTAAAGACTCCTCAATTTGTGTCCTGGAAATCTTAACCATAGTGTAAAATGTAGGATGAGTATGGATGCTGACTTTCCAACTCTAATCAATGTGTTAGAAGAAGTCATAGACATGAATGGGTTAGACAAGAAGGTTCCATCTAGACCTTAAGAGAACTTCAACATTAAAAAAACTAGAGAACAAATTCCTCTGATAAATATCTCTGACAATAAGAAACATAATTTTAACAGGGACAAAGAGAGAGTTCCTGGAACTTTTTGGAATTTTAATAAGACAGGGAATATAAGACAAGACTTCCCATTACCAAAAAGAAAGATAGCCATCTTGGAAGGAGAGAAGGAGGTTAAAGGGAATCAGAACTTTGAATATATATCTGATACTGAAGGATCCCTTTATGAATGTGAATTGATCCTGACCAACCCTGTTAATGTTATAGAAGGAGATATGGGAACTTCTATAGAAATAAATAACATCCATGGGGACTCTAGTTTGCCCCAACAATGGGATCCTACCATAATCCCTAGAATTATCACAGATGTTCAACCATTAACAGTTAAACCTAGCAGTGTTAAGAGTTATACTACTTGTCAATCTTGCTATGAAACAGTATTGTATAAAGACAGACCTATAAGGTTATTACTGGAGAGTATAGCTTTCTGATAATCCATCTGTACTAAATTCTTAAAAAAATGGGATCCAAATTGGAAAGAACACCTTCTGCCCGTCCCAAAAGCCAAGTTTAGCTCTTGAAACTCTACCATGAATGCTTTTGGAGTATGTAATAATCCTAAAATATTACCTCATACTAAAGGATCTTTGAGAATACAAGTGGAATTTGTGGTATTGGTCAATGGATTATGTGACTACCTATTAATAGGTAATGATGCTTTATGTCTATATGGTATAGATGTTCTCCAGAGTAAATGGAGATACTTTACAGTGGGTAGTAATTGGGAAAAGGATTTTAAGATATGCACCATCCAATCTAACTTCTCCTCTTCCACTTATCAAAATCATTTAGAGGAATTTAATCAAGAATACTTCTTGCAAGAAGCTCTAAATATGAAACTTTCTGAGGAACAGAAGAATGATATATTGAAAGTCTGCATTGAGAACCAAAATGCTTTTTGTACTAAATATCACCCCATTGGTGATATCAAAGGACATGAAATGGTATTAAAATTGACTATTAAGTCTACTTATCCTCCAAACTGAGCAATACCACCCTATCCCTCTAGTCCTAAGTCTAGAATAGCTCTTGAGGAACATATCCAAGAACTGATAGACTTAGAAGTATTAAGGAAAGTAGGGCACAATGAGCAGGTAGATGTGACCACACCTGTAATAATAGCTTGGCATAATGACAAGTCAAGAATGGTAGGAGACTTCATAATGCTCAATAATTATACTCAGGAAGATTATTATCCTATACCCCAGATTTACCATGCTCTACATAACTTGTCCAAGGCCAAATATATCACTACTATGGATATGCTTAAAGGTTTCCACCAGATACCTATAAGCCATGAAAGCAGAAAGCTTATGAGAATAATCTGTCATTTGGGAATATATGAATATCTTAGGATGTCTTTTGTTATGAAGAATGCCCCATCACACTTTCAGAGAACAATGGATACAGTTCTAGGTACTTACTTCAGACAAGGATGGATGATGGTATATATAGATCATGTTATCATATATTCTGATGATTGTGATACTCATATAAACCAAATAAGATTAGTACTCAAAACTATCTCCAAAGCAGGATTAAAACTATCCATGAAGAAATGAAACTGTTGATATGTAGAATTGAAATCTCTAGGGCATATAGTGTCTGGTCAACTCTAGCTGCTGATCAAAATAAGATAGATGCTGTCATGAACAGACCCATGCCTCAAAATAAAAAAACAATTCCTTTCTTTCATTAGTTTTTGCAGTTACTACATACAATACATACCAAAGTTTGCTATGCTAACTAAAAGTGTGTATGAAATATGCAAAAATGAAACTCTCTTTGAGATGAAACATGACAGATTGAAAAACTATGAGGAACTAAAAATAGCTATGAAATATACTCCTTTACTCATTCAACCAGATTACTCCAAACCCTTTAAGCTGAAAATTGACGCCTTTATTGAAGGATCAGGAGCTGCTCTACATCAAGAAAGAATAGAAGAAGACAAACCAGTGGAGAAACCAGTACTCTTCATATCTAGAAAGATCAAAGATACAGAAAAGAGATATGGAGCCAGTCAGATGGAATGCTTGGCTCTATTATAGGCTTTAGAAAAGCTACACTATTACTTATAAGGCACCAATTTCCAAGTGATCACAGAATTTCATTCTGTAAGAACTCTCATGAAAATGAAGCCACCCAGCAGACATATGCTCGGGTGGCAAATTGCTATACAACAGTATAGAGGTCAGATGACTAAAGTGCAAAAAGCTGGAGCTAAACACCAGAATGCTGATAGTCTAAGTAGGAATGCTTTGCCTAATGACTATAGCAATCCAGCGTATGACCCTGAGGATCAAGATATCTTTCCTATCTTGAACATAAATCTTTTGCACTAGATGCTCCAATCATGGGGATCCACCTATGTGAATTAGATACTGCTTTCTTCAATCTAGTGAGCAACAACTACTCCCCTGATATCAAGCTGCTGATTACCAATATGGAATGTGAATCCCCAGAAGCAGATATGATAAATAGTTTACCTGCTTCATTAATTAAACCCTATAAAGCAGGAAGGTTTACCTTTTGGGATGGTCTTTTTTACTACAGACACCAACATTCCAGTGTATTAGTACTAAAAAACAAAGAACATATACAACACATACTCCAAGAATGCCATGAAAACTGTTCATAAGGGCATCTTTCCACTGAAAGAACCTTGGAGAAAGTAAAACAAACGGCTTGGTGGATAGAATAGAAAGAAATCACTATTAAGTATGTTAATTGCTGGGAGACTTGCAGAAAATCTCATAAAACTACTGGCAAAAGGTTTGGAATCCTACAGAAGATCTGTGAAACCAAAACTAGATGAAAAATCATTAATATGGATTTTGTCACTGGCCTCCCCCCTGGAGCTACTCATTCATATAACTCTGTTCTAAGAAGGCAAAGTTCTTACCTAACCATGAGGAAAATAGTGCTGTGGATGTAGCTCTACTATTTTGGAATAGGATCATAGCTGACGTTGGTATACCCAAGATTATAATCAGTGACAGAGACCCCAAATTCACCTCTGAGTTTTGGAGGCATCTACATGATATAATGGGTACTACTCTAGCAATTTCTACAGCATACCATCCCCAAACTGATGGATTAGCTGAAAGAATGATACAGACCCTAGAAGATATGTTAAGAAGGTTCTGTAGCTTTGGTCTGTAATACAAAAACTGAGATGGTTATTGCCATGATTGGGTAAGCCTACTCCCAGATCTAGCAATGGCTGATAACAGCAGTAAACATTCTACTAACAAAGAAGCCCCTTACATACTAGAAAGAGGATGGATTCCAAAACTCCCCAGGAGCAACTTAAACTATAACTTAGCCACCATTCACCCAACATCTCTTGACTTTGAGAAAATGATAGATCTGGAAAAAAATCATGCCCAAAAATGTGTAGAAGAAGCAGTAGTAGACTACCAAAAAAGATGGGAAAAATAACATAGAGAACCTGAATTTAAAATAGGAGATCAGATCTTGATATCTACAACCAATTTCAACAATCTAGCAGGTAATAGAAAGCTGAAACCAGCCTTTTTTGGACCATTTGTTATCAAAAAGATGCATGGCAAAAATGCTGTGGAAGTAATCTTGAGTGAATAATTATCAAGGAAACACCCAGTATTTCCTGTTAGCCTAGTCAAACACTTTCAACCAAGAGAAGGTAGAAACCTCCCTCCAGCAATAATCCCAATAGAACGTGACCCTGTGAAAGAAAAAGTGAAATTCAGCAGGTTATTGAGAGAAACAAAAGAGAGAGTGCAGGAAAAGATTTTAGACTATACTTAGTAAGATACAAAGGAGAATCTGCAGACAAAAATGAATGGATACCAGAGAATAATATACCTGATAGACCAATATATATTGGAAACTACAGAGCCAGCAAAAGGAAGTGAAACACAAATGGAATTAATTTTTTACCAACATGCTGGTGATTTTTGTCAGATATTTCCATATCTTGGAGTTTCGGAATGTCAGCTTGCTAATATTGCAGAGCAAGCTTCAAAAGTAACAGAAATAACATAAAAATAATAAGAATAAAATGAAAGTAAGAAGGAGTAGGAAAACCAAAAATATTATTGGAAAAATGGATTCTTCATCCAAAATTAGGTAGGGTCACTCCCTGACCCCACCCTTCAAATCCAACTCCTTATATTTTTAAAGAGCAAAGGAAAGAAAGACCAAAATACCATGGCACCACTAATGAACTTTTTGGCCAATTAAATATTTCACATGTTTTGTCACATATAGGTTTCACACCTAAAATTAAGTAAGAATTGTGGTGTTGTCTATATTTTAGGAGTTACAGAGGGATTAAATGGGTTCTGTCACAATTCCCGCACGCAGCCTTGGCAGCCAATACACCCGCGCGCAGCTGAGCAACAGCACTTTCACCCTGTCAAAGCGGTGTACGCAGCCCTGGGCCTCTGAAAAGTATGCAGCCGCGGGACTACGGGATGACAAAGTGACAGGCGGCCTGGGAAACTTAGGTACCAGGTAAACATGCTACAACCCACACAGGGACATTCTACATATGTAAAAAATGTTCATGTGGATATTAGATAGGCAAAAAATACATAAACTTATATAAAAATACCTAAATAACGGTTATATGTATTCTTTATTAAATATAATTCAAAGTACCAAAAATGCTGGAAAGAAGATAATGACTACTTCTAAAAATATATTAAAATAATTTAATATACTACTATGAGAATTTCTAGACATCAATATTTTTTTGACATACTAAGAAAACTAATTATGTAAAAGTATTACATGAATACCCATGACTTATATTTTGAAGTAATTATTTTAGTAAATAAACTGAAATTTGGAAATAAGGAGTAAAATCAATATCATGACTTTTACTCCAATTATTCAATACATAATGAGAAATAACCTGACATCAGAAAATCCTTAGGAATTTCTATTAAAATAATTAATAACTTAATGGGAAAATTTACTAAGGATAATTAATTAAACCATAAATAAAAAGGACTGATTAGTGTTATTCACACGTCCAAACATCAATTATAAAGTAGAATAATTCCCATACCCTGAGGAATTAGATTCTACCCGTGCTACAGAACCAAGAAAGCGTGAAAGGCTGCCACTGGTCACCCTGCTAGCCTCAGTGTCTGTCCCTTTGAGCCCCTGTAACCCTCAGAAGGACAATATTGGGACTCAAAAAGCTATAAATAAAGATCTCTTTTGAGGATATTGATACCCAGAGACCCGGTTTTATTTACATCCAGACACCGTGCCAAGGTAATTAAATACTTAGAAGGGATAAGTAAGTCATTTATGGATTTAGTCTGATCAGAAATATCCGTCCCCAACCCTTTTTATCAATTGAAACTGCTGAAAAACCTTATAACCCCAGTAAACAGGTTTAACCCATCAGTGAACGTCCCAAACAGGTACCCAAAGGATTTAATAATATACCAGTGAGTCTTATTATCCTTTCTATGTTGTGGCAGCTTGGTTGCAAAGCCGTTTCACTCCAATGTGTATTTTATATACATATTGTCTTTGGGCAAAATATACTTTAAGAACATAAATTAAAGGTTCCAAAGTAACCAGGACTATGTGTTTTAATACTGAATTCCCTGAAGAGAAGTGTTAAAGATCCCAAATACGATTGTGGCCCCTCTATAAAAATATTTAATAATCAATTTATTTATATTGATTTATAACAATAAATCATATCCAAACCAATAAACCTTGAAATATGCTTTATCCAAATATTTTACAGATTTGTGCTGCATTTATTGAAAAATATATTTATTATTTATTCTATCACCTCTGTTAGATGGAGGATAGAAAGGAATTCGGCATCCAGGAGGCTGACACTTTGGGTCCAATTTTTTCAATATTTTTCACTAGGATTCCAGGAGCAAATAAGGGATGAATTAGTTGATCCTGGATCTATGATCACAACTAGGGATAATCCTTTCAAGCTTCCTGCTTTCCTTGCCCTTAGGGGTGCAATGGATAAATTCATGAAAGGTCAAACTTCCCTAACCTTTTAGAAACCCCGCACCACCAAAATTTTTCACGCTCCCCCATTTCCTGAGTTCACTAAAATTCTGATGAAAAGGAAGGCCAGCCTTTTTCCTAACTCAGATCCACAGCCCAGCAAAGAAAAGGTAACTATAAATGAATTCACAAAGGTTCTCCGAGCTTTCAAAAACAGCATGGATCAAAAGATTTCTCCTCTTGCTGCTGCTAAAACCTCTAATTCCATTCCTATATCCACTCTGGATTTCTATTATTGTTGTAGGGAACTTCATGGAACCGGAAAATGCCCACAACTCCAGAAGGACAAGGAGGAAAAATTGGTGGAACAGAAGGGATTTTTTTTTCTTCCTAATGGTGCTCTAATACCTTTGCATTCATCACGTCCTATCCTTCATGTGGTGGATTCTTTCCAGCTATCTCCTCCCAAGAAAGCCTCTTTGGCCCCTTGGGATTTTCAATCTTCCTGTGGTACTCTTCAACCATGGTATCCTCCTGCTGTCTCCTCCTCCAGCTTCTTTGGAGCTTATCAATCTGATCCAGCTAGGAAACAAGATGAGGAACAAAAACCTCAGAAATCTTCTCCTATGCCATCTGCTATGCTTTGTAAAGTGGTCAAAAGTTGATCCTCTCCTGGAACTCCTTCCTCTGTGGTAGAAGATATGGACATAGAAACAGAAAATCTGATGGGAAGGTTTCAAAATCACACTGATCCTTCTCCTGTTGCAACACCTCACCCTAATGATCCTGTCATACTCCCTGCTTCACCTGATCATCCTCCCTCCACCCATCACAAAGTTTGGTTCAAGAGGGGAAACCCTAAAGACAACCCCAATGCTGCAGAAGGAGTATTAAAGAAACTCTCTTATCTTAATATTTCCTGATTTATCTTTTTCTGAGCTCCTGTAAATTTTGCCCTCTGTTGCTGAAGGGATGAAGAAATGGGTCTCTCCTTGATGTGTTGAAATTGGCTCTGAAAAATTGAAGGTTTGCGTTGGAACATTGCTTGAGGACTCTGGCGCAACTGATCCCTCCTCAGATTCCAACATGTACTTTTTCACTTGGCTTTCTTCCCTGTTGTCTTGGAAAACTGGATAGAATGTTTTCTCTCCTGGTTGATTCTGGTTCCCAACTTAACATGATCTTGGATTCTATGGCCTGCAAACTCAAGCTCAGTCCTAGAGTTAGCTTCAACTCTGAGGTGTATGGAATAAGTCATCAGTCTTGTGAGTTAGTTGGTATTGCTGAAGATTTTCCCCTTTAAATTGTTCAAAATATTGTTGGAACCTTTCATTTCTGGATTACTTGTTTGGAAGGACTGATTATGTTGGGTTGACCGTGTCTAATGGACTTTAGTGCTACCTTGATGTTTTTTGATCAATTTGGGGAGAGAATTCTTCTGCCTGATGCTGATGGAAGGAAGATTGAAGTTCCTCTCTTTTCTCTGGATTCTGGTTTTTGGGAAATAGATTTTCCTGGTCACACTCCAAAATCAATTTTCAAGGGGAAGCAAAAGGAGAATTCAAGCTAATTTCATGTTTTAGCGGAATAGTTGTTTTTACTGATAGTTTAAGTCCTTCCCAGCCTCAAAATTTAAAACAAGGATCAAATCTCATCCAAGAGGCTTCTTTCACATTTTTCTCATCATTTTCTTCTGATCTGAAAATTATTAAAAAGCAAAAATATGTCAAAATGAAAAATCCCAAAAATATTTTCTCTCTTTCTGGATCTGTGGTTTCTTCTTTTCCTTTTTCTCTTAATCCTGTTCAATCTTCCTTTAATTCTTGTGCGTACCTCCCCAATGAGTATAAACGAGATCCTGATCTTGATTCTCTTCTTAATGGTTTTGGTAAGGAGGAATATAGACTTCAGCGGAGGCACTTGGGGGTCAGGGTAAGTCCTCCCAATTATGCACAGCCAGGGTTTCTTCTACCATCATGTTTGAAACTCTACCTAGCACCACACCTGTGATCAACATATTATCCCTTGGTTCTTCTGGTATGGAAAAGGCACCCTTCAAGGACACTTCAGAACATAGGATGTGGAAAATGTTGGAACTTGGTATTGGTTTTTGCAGTCAGGGCTTGCTGTTCAATGCTTGGAGAAAAAAGGAGCTTCTCTCTTTTACCACCAAGTATAAAACAGTTGCAAAAAAGGTACAACCAGTCAACCATCCAATGCCTCTCAACCTTAATCCTCCTCTCATGCTCCCTCCCTTATGCGGGAAACCTTACTGTGGTTTATATCAATCTCTTACTGGTTCCTTTGTGTTATGTGGTTGTGTCACTGAAGAACGTCTGAAAGTGGAAAACTTTGGTCCAGATGGATGGCTTCTTCCTGATGAGTTGAATTTAATAAAAAATGTCTTATCTCTAAGGGAAAAGTCTATTGCCTTCTGTGAAGAAGAGAGAGGTCTCTTGAAAGAATCCTATTTTCTACCTTACATCATCCCTATAGTTGAGCATGGTCCTTGGAAAAAAAAATTCCAATCCCTGCTTCCAAATTCAACAAATTTATCAAGTAATTTATCTGCAAACAAGTCTGTACTGTTCCAGATGAACAGTCAACTTCCAATTATTCCAGCCCTTTTTTCTTTGTCCTTAAAAGTAAATTTAAACTTAGAGTAGTTCACAATGTTCAACCTCTCAACAAAGTTACAATTCAATACACTGGTGTTGCTCCTGCTACTAAAGAATTTGTGGAATCTTTTTCTAGGAGAGCTTGCTATGGTCTGGGGGACATTATGGGTGGCTATGACAAACAATCTCTACATCCTGTCTCTTTTCCTCTCACTAATTTTGATACTCCTCTTGGTCAATTCCAGCTTAATTGTTTGCCTCAAGGTGCCACCAATTTGGTTGCAGTCTATCAGGCTCAGATGATATTGATCTTCCAGGATGAAATCCCCAATCATGCTGGTATCTTGATTGACAATTCCCAAATTAAAGGGCCAGTGTCTTATTATGATAACAATCTCTAATCCTGGAATTTAGGGATTTGTAAATTCATTTGGGAATACGCTACTACTTTGGAAAGGATTTGTTTTTGAATCAACAAATTGGGCCTGACTGTTTCTGGATCCAAGTTGGCTGCTTGTGTCCCTGCTCTGGAAATTGTTGTTCATGTGGTCTGCAAGGCAGGAAGGAGGATGGCACCATCAAAAGTCAACAAGATCATCTCTTGGACCACTCCAATCAATCCCACTGAAGTTAGAGACTTTCTAGGTCACCACAAAAAAAAGGCAGCACCTTCCGGCAGGTGTAGCACCTGGGTTTGTGATTGAAACATGTTTTGACTTTGTTGTGGTTTCTGAGTCAAACATCAAATTGATTCCTGGAAGGTCTCAGAATAATCCTGCAAAGCATTTATGTAATGCATGGATTGAATTGAGTATCTTCACAAAACAGGAATATTTGGGAACTTATGTATTTATTTCTAATTTGATATTTCTATCACTGCTGTTAAGAAAATTGGTTTGGAGCTATGTGACAAGGAAATTTTTTTTGGATGGTATCAAGCTTCAAAATGAAGTGATATCAATTCTATTGAAAAAGCTTAAATTAATTTATTGTTTGCAGGCTAATTTTTGTTTGTTTTTTTCCTCCCCAAAGAAGAAAGTTCATCCTGGTGGCACATATAAATCTAATTTTTGAACAAATAAAATTAGGAAATTATATTGAAAAAATTTCAAGAAACAAGGGCTGAATGCCCTCAGACCCATAACCTGCATGTGAGAATGAATTTGTGTTTTCACCGAATAAATTTGCCTTTTTTTCAAAAAGAAAATTACTGCTTATTGTTTTCTTTGTATTTTACTTTATCTTTTGGTACCTTTAATATGGCTTCGAATCAATTGGTTAATTTTCAATTTAAATTCTTTATATTTGGTTTTATTTTTGATTTTTTATTTGTTTATTATTGTCATTTTTTTCATTTTTGATTTTTCTAATGTGTTTTATTTTTGAGCAGTGCTTAATTAGAAACGGTTCACAACCTGTTCAGAACTCACAATGGGTTGTTTTTTAAGACTATTGAACCATTTGAGTTTTTGATGGGCAATAAGTGTATATTTATGAATTTTTTTAAACTTTTTTTAATTGTTTATTTTTTTTAATTTTTATTTATTTTTTTGTCTATTTTAATATATTTTTGTATTTTTTTACTTTTGTATATTTTTTTTACATTTTCTTTTATATTGTGTTATATTTTTGTAAATATTTTTGTATTTATTTTTATATATTTTTTCTTTATATTGTTTTATATTCTTTCATTTTTTTTAGATTTTTGTAAGTTTTTTTTATTTTTTTTTCATTGTTTTGTATTTTTGTCTATTGTGTTTATTAATTATTTCAAGGTTCAGGAAGAATAAATTCAAACTAATCCTAAAGATTAATTTTTTTGATGCCTGAAACCTCTTCTACATTGTTGATGTTCCTCCTCAGACACTAGCTCATCCTCACTACAAACAGTGCTTGTGAAGCATCATAAAACATTGAATTTTTTCAACCCCATTTCAGGGATGGGAACTCCTTTATAGTAGGACATGACCGGGAATTTGAGCTGGCAGAACTTAAATGTGGTTTGGAGGCCTTCCCCCCCACCCATTTTTGTTTTGAATTTTGATATATATTTATGTATTTTTATGTATTTTTCCATATTTTTCTATATTTCTGTATATTTTTTTGCAATTTCTTTCTTCATTTTATTTTTTTACATTTTTGTATTTTATTTTATATTGTTTGTATGTTTTTTATATTTTTATTTATTTTTTTACATATTTTAGTATTTTATATTTTTTTTATATCATTTTGTGCTGTTTTACATTTTTTCACATTTTTTTATATTAGTTTCTATTTCATTTTATTTTATAATGATTTCTAATTTTTTAAATTAACAAGATTGAAAATTTCTGGAGTAGTGAACAACCTTGTTCCCAACTCTGGATTTGTAAATTTCCATTCATGACCCATTCACAACCCAGGGGTGTTAATATAGCCCTGCCCCTGATTTTTCATTTTTCATTTTTCATTTTTCATTTTTTATTTATTTATTTATTTATTTTATTTATTTTTATTTTTATTTTTTATTTTTTTATTTTTTATTTTTTATGTTTTATTATTGATTCTTTGATTCTTTTATTTTTTTTTTTTTTCATTTTTTCTTTGATTTTTTTTTTTGGCTTCCTTTCAGCATGATGGTCAAATTAGCACAAGTTGAGCACCACACTGGAAGTTGCTGATTGCATGGTTGAGCCCTGAACGGTCCTCTCTTCAAAATTGAAGGGGCCGCGCGGGGATCAACTCTTGGAAAGGTGGAAGACTTATCATAAGTCGTCCATCAACCCCTTTCAAATGTTCATTTTTTTCCATTTTTTCATACCTTCTATTTGTTTATATTTTTATACCTTTTTAGGTTTTTTTTTGTATTCTTTTATATTTTTGTATATTTTTGTATATCTTTTACATCTTTTTTCATCTTTTTTATATTGTTTTATATTTCTGCACATTTTTACATATGATTTGATATTTTCATAATTTTTTATATTGTGATATATGTTTACTTTTTTTTACATACAAATTTATTCTTTGAAGGGTCACAAAGAATATGTTTAAAATAATCCTAAAGAGTTATTTTGTTGAGGATTGAAAAATCTTCTAGAATGTGGATGTTACTCCGCAGACAAGGGCTCATCCTCACTACAAAGGTCACCTGTGAAGCATCATCAAACATTCAATTTTTTCCAACCCATATCACTGATGTGACCTCCTATATAGTAGGACAGGACCCAGAAATTGAGCTGGCAGAACTCTAATGTGGTCCAGGGGCTTCCCCCTCACATAGCCACTTCTTAGGTGTTTTTTTGTATATTTTTGTATATTTTTGTATATTTTTGTATATTTTTGTATATTTTTGTATATTTTTGTATATTTTGTATATTTTTGTATATTTTTGTATATTTTTGTATATTTTTGTATATTTTTGTATATTTTTGTATATTTTTGTATATTTTTGTATATTTTTGTATATTTTTGTATATTTTTGTATATTTTTGTATATTTTTGTATATTTTTGTATATTTTTGTATATTTTTGTATATTTTTGTATATTTTTGTATATTTTTGTATATTTTTGTATATTTTTGTATATTTTTGTATATTTTTGTATATTTTTGTATATTTTTGTATATTTTTGTATATTTTTGTATATTTTTGTATATTTTTGTATATTTTTGTATATTTTTGTATATTTTTGTATATTTTTGTATATTTTTGTATATTTTTGTATATTTTTGTATATTTTTGTATATTTTTGTATATTTTTGTATATTTTTGTATATTTTTGTATATTTTTGTATATTTTTGTATATTTTTGTATATTTTTGTATATTTTTGTATATTTTTGTATATTTTTGTATATTTTTGTATATTTTTGTATATTTTTGTATATTTTTGTATATTTTTGTATATTTTTGTATATTTTTGTATATTTTTGTATATTTTTGTATATTTTTGTATATTTTTGTATATTTTTGTATATTTTTGTATATTTTGTATATTTTTTGTATATTTTTGTATATTTTTGTATATTTTTGTATATTTTTGTATATTTTTGTATATTTTTGTATATTTTTGTATATTTTTGTATATTTTTGTATATTTTTGTATATTTTTGTATATTTTTGTATATTTTTGTATATTTTTGTATATTTTTGTATATTTTTGTATATTTTTGTATATTTTTGTATATTTTTGTATATTTTTGTATATTTTTGTATATTTTGTATATTTTTGTATATTTTTGTATATTTTTGTATATTTTTGTATATTTTTGTATATTTTTGTATATTTTTGTATATTTTTGTATATTTTTGTATATTTTTGTATATTTTTGTATATTTTTGTATATTTTTGTATATTTTTGTATATTTTTGTATATTTTTGTATATTTTTGTATATTTTTGTATATTTTTGTATATTTTTGTATATTTTTGTATATTTTTGTATATTTTTGTATATTTTTGTATATTTTTGTATATTTTTGTATATTTTTGTATATTTTTGTATATTTTTGTATATTTTTGTATATTTTTGTATATTTTTGTATATTTTTGTATATTTTTGTATATTTTTGTATATTTTTGTATATTTTTGTATATTTTTGTATATTTTTGTATATTTTTGTATATTTTTGTATATTTTGTATATTTTTGTATATTTTTTGTATATTTTTGTATATTTTTGTATATTTTTGTATATTTTTGTATATTTTTGTATATTTTTGTATATTTTTGTATATTTTTGTATATTTTTGTATATTTTTGTATATTTTTGTATATTTTTGTATATTTTGTATATTTTTGTATATTTTTGTATATTTTTGTATATTTTTGTATATTTTTGTATATTTTTGTATATTTTTGTATATTTTTGTATATTTTTGTATATTTTTGTATATTTTTGTATATTTTTGTATATTTTTGTATATTTTTGTATATTTTTGTATATTTTTGTATATTTTTGTATATTTTTGTATATTTTTGTATATTTTTGTATATTTTTGTATATTTTTGTATATTTTTGTATATTTTTGTATATTTTTGTATATTTTTGTATATTTTTGTATATTTTTGTATATTTTTGTATATTTTTGTATATTTTTGTATATTTTTGTATATTTTTGTATATTTTTGTATATTTTTGTATATTTTTGTATATTTTTGTATATTTTTGTATATTTTTGTATATTTTTGTATATTTTTGTATATTTTTGTATATTTTTGTATATTTTTGTATATTTTTGTATATTTTTGTATATTTTTGTATATTTTTGTATATTTTTGTATATTTTTGTATATTTTTGTATATTTTTGTATATTTTTGTATATTTTTGTATATTTTTGTATATTTTTGTATATTTTTGTATATTTTTGTATATTTTTGTATTTTTGTATATTTTTGTATATTTTTGTATATTTTTGTATATTTTTGTATATTTTTGTATATTTTTGTATATTTTTGTATATTTTTGTATATTTTTGTATATTTTTGTATATTTTTGTATATTTTTGTATATTTTTGTATATTTTTGTATATTTTTGTATATTTTGTATATTTTTGTATATTTTTGTATATTTTTGTATATTTTTGTATATTTTTGTATATTTTTGTATATTTTTGTATATTTTTGTATATTTTTGTATATTTTTGTATATTTTTGTATATTTTTGTATATTTTTGTATATTTTTGTATATTTTTGTATATTTTTGTATATTTTTGTATATTTTTGTATATTTTTGTATATTTTTGTATATTTTTGTATATTTTTGTATATTTTTGTATATTTTTGTATATTTTTGTATATTTTTGTATATTTTGTATATTTTTGTATATTTTTGTATATTTTTGTATATTTTTGTATATTTTTGTATATTTTTGTATATTTTTGTATATTTTTGTATATTTTTGTATATTTTTGTATATTTTTGTATATTTTTTGTATATTTTTGTATATTTTTGTATATTTTTGTATATTTTTGTATATTTTTGTATATTTTTGTATATTTTTGTATATTTTTGTATATTTTTGTATATTTTTGTATATTTTTGTATATTTTTGTATATTTTTGTATATTTTTGTATATTTTTGTATATTTTTGTATATTTTTGTATATTTTTGTATATTTTTGTATATTTTTGTATATTTTTGTATATTTTTGTATATTTTTGTATATTTTTGTATATTTTTGTATATTTTTGTATATTTTTGTATATTTTTGTATATTTTTGTATATTTTTGTATATTTTTGTATATTTTTGTATATTTTTGTATATTTTTGTATATTTTTGTATATTTTTGTATATTTTTGTATATTTTTGTATATTTTTGTATATTTTTGTATATTTTTGTATATTTTTGTATATTTTTGTATATTTTTGTATATTTTTGTATATTTTTGTATATTTTTGTATATTTTTGTATATTTTTGTGTATTTTTGTATATTTTTGTATATTTTTGTATATTTTTTTGTATTTTGATGTATTTTTCATTTCTTTCTATATTTTTTGGAATTTTTAAAATTTTTATTTACTTTTTGCCAATTTCTTGTATTTTCTTGATTTTTTCCAATTTTGTATTTTTTTTTGGATTCATTTTGATTTTGATTTATTTTGATTCTTTGTGATTTTTTTTTTTACCCTGTTGGGTTGATGGATGACTTATGATAAGTCGTCCACCTCCACAAGAGTTGATCCCTGCGCGGCCCCTTCAATTTTGCAGCGGGGACCGTTTGGGGCTCAACGATGCAATTGGCAACTTCCAGTGTGGTGGTCAACTTGTGCTAAGTTGACCATCATGCTGACAGGAAGCCAAAAAAAAAATCAAAAAAAAAAAATTCAAAAAAAAAAAAATTCAAAAAATCAAAAACAAAACATTGAAAATCAAAAATAAAAATAAAAAATAAAAAAAATAAAAAAAAATCACAAAAAAAATCAACAATGAAAGAAAATCAAAAAAATCAAAAATCAAACAAATAAATAAGTAAATAATAAATAATAAAAAATTGCGAGCAGTGCAAAATTGACAACCCTGGGTTGTGAATGGGTCATGAATGGTGTAATTTTTGAAATCAACATGTTTTCAAGAATCGGAAAAAAAATTGGTATTTTCAAAATACTTCATTCTCCCTATTGACCATTTAAGTAATGAAAATGGTAATTATCACTAATATTTCACAGTAACCCCAAAAATTTGATTAAATCTGGTTATTAATAAAAATAAAAATGATTTTCTTCATAGTATCCTCAAATTTATTTATTACATAGATTTAACATTTTGCATAATTCTGAATCTTCTGTATTCAATGCATGCACTAGAATTACTTGGAATCCTCAAGAAATGATACAAAAAACTTTTCTCAGTTTTCAACTCAAGTTAGAAAAGAGTTTTCTCAGAGTCAAAACAAATTCAAAACAAGTTTCAGGTGCTACACCAGCCGGCAGGTGCAGCCTTTTTTTTCATGGTGGGTGTTTTCACTTATGTTTGAATATTCATCCCATCTTTATCCAAAATCTGTGCCCCTTTGCTTTTCCTAACCAGGAAATAAGCTGAGTGGATTTTGACCCAAGATTGTAAAAATTCTTTTCAGGCTCTAAAAATGATTTTGTTTAAAGACCTAGTCTTTAAAAAGACCTCTTATGGACCTGGAGCTTGCAAGATCAAGCTGTCTTTTGATTTTAGTTAACAATCTGTTGGGGCTGTTCTTACTCAGGAAGATGAAAATGATTGGGACCTTCCTGCTCTGTATGAATCCTTGTTATTTTCAGATGTGGAATCCAGATAATCCAAACCAAAACTGGAACTCTGTGGCATGGATCAAATGTTGAAGAAACATCAGATAGTTCTCTGGGCCAATTTTTTGAATTAAAAGTGACACTCAATCCATCATTGAAATGATCAATGCTCCCAGACTTCAAAATGCTCCTATGACTCAAGTGGTGACTTTTATTCAGTTGTTCTATTTTGATATTGCTCACAGGCGTGGAAAATCTTTCACCCCGCCTTATTTTTTATCTCAAAATCTTCAGAGAAATGATGAATTGGATGTTGGAGTGGATTTGGATGAGGTAGAACCTATAAGGTTGTGTGTCTTCCCTTTCTTCTCTCAAAATTATTCTGGCTTCCAGCAGGGTTCTGGCTTAAATTAGAGCAGTACCTTTCAACTCTTCAAAGACCCCCTGATCTCTCTGCCAAAGAATTTTGATCCCTTAAAAGAAATTCCTCTAATTTCTTTTTCCAAGTTTTGAGGCTTAGGAAAAGATTAAATCCATTTGCTCTCATTATTTTTAATATCACTCCTTAGCAAGATTTGTTCCTCAAAAGTCTGCATGAAGGTCTTGGTCTTTGTGGGGAAACCAAAATTAACAATGAATATCCAAACACTTTGGGTGGCCATCTCTGAAGAAATCCGTCTCTCAATGGTGACAAAGTTGTGAAGTTTTCCAGAAATTTAATCTTAGGCGCCCAGCCATACTTCATTAACCTACTGGGGAGTCCACTGTCTTTGGAAGGATTGCTATGGATGTGGTTCATGTTAAGGCAGGTGGTTCTAAGTATCTCTTTGTGGCTAGAGACAATTTTTCTGGACTGGTTGAAGCAAAATTCCTGAAGAATCTCAGCTATTAATCAGTTGCAGCTTTCCTTTATGAGAACTGGACAATGCATTATTTCTTGGATAAATCTTATTCTAGTGATGGTGGCTCTGAATTTGGTGGCAAACTGGCTGAAATAATCCAATCACTTCCTGGAAAAAATTGGGTTACTAATCCTTATTTTCAGGAAGGCCAAAGCATGGTGGAACAAGGCCATGTTCTTTTGAAGGCTTCTCTTGTCAAACTGGCTGATCAGAGTGGAAAGAATTGTTACAAATTTCTTCCTCTGGTTCTCTTCTCTGATCAAATCTCAACTAAAAGGACCACTGGCTACTCACCTTACAAAATCATTTTTGTCCAAAGGGCTGTCCTTCCTTTTGATCTTGAAATGGAATATTTCCTGGGTATCTCATGGGAGCAGGTTTCCTCAACCACTGATCTATTAGTTGCCAGATCCAAGCCACTGGAGCAAAGTGAAGACATTCATGATGAAGCAGAGAAGAAGACGAGGGAATCAAGAGAAAAATCAGTTCAGCATTGGGAAGATAAGCATGCCAATTGAATCAGGGATCCCTTAAATCTTGGTGATCTAGTTTTGGCTTTTAATCAATCCTTGGAGACTCAGTGGGAAAAGGTCTTTTGAAATTTTTGGATGGTACTTATCAGGTGGTTTTTCAAGTGAGAGGTGGATCCTACATTTTGGAAGAAATGGATGGTACTCAGTTGGGCAGAAGATTCTCTGCTGATCAGGTCAAGAGTTTTCATTTTTGTGGGGGCTATTTGGGGTCAAAGCAAGTCCTCCAAATTGTGCATCACCAGGGTCATTTGCTGCTTTTTTTTGTGAAAATCAACTTTATGCCACTTACATGAGCGCCTGGGACAGCCTATTTTTTTATCCTGCCACTACTAGGGCTCTTTTGGATGGATCCAGATATTTTTCAACTTTTAAACCACTCTCAAGATCAAGAAATGGCCATTCTTCTGTCTCAATTTCTTGAATTTCTTTTATATATTCAAATTTGAGATGCAGACTAGGGAAAGTCTGTAAGTTGGGGAGAGATGTGGTGACCAATTTGGTGCACCTCAAGAAAATAAGGCAGAAATTTAATTTTTTTTATAAAAATAAAATAAAATAAATTGGGTATAGGATTTTTTATTTTCTTCCCTCCTCCAACTTCTCCCTGGCCTAGCGGTCTAGGGAAGGCTCATGGGAGTTTGAGTCCCAGGATCTGTTTTTGATTCCCCCCCCTTCTCAGGCTTGAAACTCCTTTGACCATTTTTGGCAAAAGAGCATGTCCAAGAGTTCTTGCTCAATCAATCCTTGGTTGAATGCCCATCATCCCATCCAATCAATTTCAACAAATGTTGCTCACATTCCTCTGCCCGTTCACCAATTTCCCTCTGATAACTTGCACCACCCATTGCTTTGTTGAAATCTGACAGGCCCGCAAGTGGTTGCTTCCATCAATTGCAAGCAGCGATCCACCCATCCACTTCTGCATCCAACAGAATGAAAGCTTTCACTTGAGGCCGTTGGAGTCCTTGCAAGCTCCTGATCAATCATCTCACTCTAATCCTCCTCCCCCCAATTGTGCAACCACTGTTTCCATCAAACATACGCAACTGCTGTTGCAGCCTTGCAACTGCCATTGTGGATGTTTGTCCTCCCCCTCTACTGCTCATTTGTCAACTTTCTGGTTTCCATCCGCTGCCTGCTGTAAAAATTATAGAGGGCTGGTCTCTCCTTCCACCTTTTTCACATGTCCTGCATCTTTTCAAAAAAAAATGGCACTCATTTGTAGTCTCACTTGTAAATATTCAACAGGATCTCTTACCCATAAAAGGAGGGGCTCTCCACTGCCTTTTTGCAGAATCATCCATCTTATGATCAATAATTTAATCATAATAATCTTCTTAGTAATCACTCTGTGAGGCCCTTCCAATTTCTGAGCATCCTTATCCTGAGTATATCTATGATTTCCCCCTGATCCTTGTGCCTCAATGCTCCATCCTTTGAGCCTTCCTCTGTGACCTGATCCTTATCACAAACCAATAGCCTTTTGGGTTGAAGAAGAATTCAGTGGGTTGAACTCATGAGTGTGTTAAGCCACTCCTTTGATCCCTTTCTCCAAAACCTTTGGTCCTGATAATTCATCTGATTGTTTTTCCAAAACAAGTCATGTTTGGCTGAGAGGTTTCTTTAAGCTTCTAACATGGAGTATTAAACCTCTGGTTATTTCTTTGAATTTTAATTTTTAAACACTATTTTTGAGTCCCTTGAGAAGTGCTGGGTTATTCTTGTTTGAATCTGTCACTATTTTGCTTCTAGAGCTTCATAAAACAAATGGATTTGTTTTTTACAGCCACCCACAGTTATCTGATACCGTTCAAGCCCTTGATTGTGGAGAGTTTTGCAGGTTCATTGAGAACCTGGAGGTTGTTGGAAATGAGTTTATCTTTTCTAATATTCTGCTGATGATCAGAGTTATTAGCTTTTGGGCGTTGTTACTTACAACGTCCTTGTTCTATTTAAATCTGAAAAAAACTTTAGCTTGTTTTTTCAAGTATTTTTCCGCTCCCGTCTTACCTCAGAAATTTTTGTTTCCATTGCTACCAACTACTATCAAAATTCTTCCTTCCCATTGATTCCTTAGTTACAAGGTTCTGGATCTTCATTCTGGTAAAATTTAAATATTTTTGTAACACTCAGGAGGGCAGCCTAAACAGCACCTTTTCCCCTCCACAGAACTGCCTCCTTCTCAGCACCCTTTGGAGTCTTACATTGTTATTGAACCATCAACCAGAAGTCTCACACCCGCACCCACCCTGGTCCCAACATCCCCTGAGAAGGTCTGTTTACTATTTTGAAGGCTATGCTGGATAATCAACCCAAAATTGACTTCCAAATTAATATTCCTTTTCTGAATGAGAGTGCCCCATCCGCAATATCCCAAAAACTGAATGCATCTGATTCCAGAATCATCACCAGGGCTACGGAACGGAGAACTTCAAGGCCAAGGATTGAGAACCCTTCATCAAACAAGTCATTTCAGCCTGGAGGACAGGCTAGTAGCTTAACTGAAACCCAGGCTCAAACAATCAGGCTAATATCTAATTCTGGCTCAAATAGGCCCAGTTGGTGGAATTAGTTTGTGATGAAATGAAAATCATGGAAGTTAACTCTTGCATTGCCTAGAATGTTTTGTTGGCTTGACTAAGGAAGAACTGTTGAGGTTTTTATTCTGGGAATAAATGAAGGAAAATGCAATCCCTTCAACCTATTCCAAGTTTATCAGCACTACCTTATTCTAAATTACCAATACCCTTAATTAACTTCTTGTCCAAGGGATACTTTAAAACTCCCCCAAGTCATCAACAATCTTAAAGTTGTTGGATCTCTGTTTGAAACATTGCAAAGATGATAAATTTTCAAGATGCTGTCTTTGACTGCTATCAAAATGAACGGATTCTTAATTTTTAATTTATCACAAAAGATTTTGCTCAGAAAAGATGATGATGTTTTTTTGGAAGCAAATTCATAAATAAAACCTACCTCTCTTGTTCCAAGAAGACAGTCCAGCTCAATATGCATCCCCTCTCTGAGATCCCAACTTATACTAGAGAGTAAATACCTGGGGCATACATGAAACTGAAGCACACCTTGAATGAAATCAAAGGTGTTGTATCACAAAAATCGCAAGAAATTTCCTTTTCTCAATGGAAGTTATTGACAGGAAATGAGATAAGGCTTTAATCAAAGCACAAAGCTACGTTTTCAACCTGCAAGCAGCTGTATTAAATGATTCCACCTTTGCTCAACACAAGAGGCTGGGTGCTAACCAGGAAGCTGAGACAAATGCTGGAAGAGGTGGTGTTAATACTGTTTTTGAATATGCTGTCTCTCTAATCACTGGGATCATTTAAATATGGCTCAATGAAAAAGAATATGATTGGCAGAATTTTATGTTAAAGGGCTTGGCAGAGAAAAAGAATCAATGGGGGACCAATTCTCTAGAATGTGTTTCACAAATGTTAGTTTTTGGTCCTGTTGCTATATGGGTATTTTTGAATGCTGTAAGAGAAATTATAGAGTGAAATACTATGTGCCTTCAATCTTATTTTGTTTCTTTTCTTTCCTTCTCTCTTGAAATTTTGTATTCCTTCATAGTTTTGACATCTTCCTGTCAGCCTATGACAGGTTCTCTATCTCTGATCTATACTTATGCACTCCTTGGGGTTCTTCATCTATATACACTGCTTACCTTGTGCGCTCCCTGGGTTACTCATTGTGAAATGTGCGCGCGCTCATCTGTCCCTCTTATATACCGGCACCAGCTCAGAACCAGGATGCTCTTTGCCTTGTGCATTTTCTAAACCATACCACTAGCATCCTGGATTCTGGGTTGGGTAAGCCATTCTCTGAATGTTTCTCACTGTATCATTCTCATCTCATCTGATCTTTCCTTATCTTAAACTTTCCACTTGTACGGGTTACTAGTCTTCTGTTTGTACTAAACCTCTCTGCTCATGTGGCTCTGAGCCTTTTCTATTCAGGTGTGACCATGCCCTGTCTCAATCTTCTTGTGCTATCCCAGTGTAATACCTTTCCTATTCAGTCAATTATTTAAAGGTATACCAGTAAATCAAAGATTCATGCCAAAGTGGAAGTCTGGCATTCTTCTTGAATTTGGAAGTCTTGTTCTTAAGTCACAGTTGAAGGCTGGCTTACCTGCTGATCAACTCTGGGCCAAGTTAATAAAAAAAGGGCATATATTGTTACTACCTTGAGTGATACAGGATTTAGTAAAAACCAAAAAAAGAACTGGAGAGATTTAATTAAATTTTTTAATGAAAGATTTTCTTACGAAAAAATGGCTGAGGTCCTTTTGGAGGATATTGTGCTGGTTATTGACTTTGATCTGGGTAGCCACTTAAATACTGTCTGGGCCGTTGAAAAAACTACCTCTTTTAATTAGTTGAAGTTACCTCTTAACCCCAAGATTCCCATAGTCAATTCTGGTGACTTTTTAGGAAAATATAATATTAGTTTTTCTGGATGCATGATTCTTATTTTCAAATATTTTTCTGATCTTGGGATAATGGAATTCTTGAATTGAAAAAATGGTTCTTATGGATGATTGAATGCTTCATGATCATACTTCCCATGAAACTTGTTGACTAATTTTCTAATTTGAAATTGAAAAAATATTAAGTGTAGCCCTTTAATTTCAAACCAAAACCTAAATTTTTGCAAGATAATGAGAATCTGTCCTCATAACATAATTTTTTCTATAATCTTCTGCAAAGAATAAAAATGATTTAGAAATCTTTAAAATTTTTTTTTAAAAAAAGAATAGCTGATTTTTTTCTCAGAAATTAATTTGATATTGTTATTCTATGGGAGTCAACAACCACTCAATGAAGAATTGCATCATTTTTCACATTAAAAACAACAAAAATGGAACATTGAACTGATCCAATATTTTGGGCCTTCCATATGAAAATATCACATTTATTTTGTCTCAAGAGCATTGATGCAGTGTGTTTCTCGAACAATCATACAAAGGTGATGGAATCAAACTCAAAGAAATTAGGCATGGCACCCTGCTTAAAAATAACTGGATATCTGAAAAAACTGCTGTTCAATATTATGATAGGTTTTTCAAAGGAAATAAAACAAAGTAAGGGATCATATGATGGCTGTTTTTAGTGTACATAATATTAATCAAATAACTAAAAAATCCAACACAATGAAAATATCTCTCTATCCTTAATTTTAATTTAGCTATGATTTTTGTTTGGTTATCAACATCACTGATTAAAAATACCTTCATTTATCAACCAATCTTTCATTTTTTAAGACATGAATAATCAACGAAACCAACTTCCAATTTTTGTATCAATTTGAACCCCATAGATCCAATAATATTCACCATTTCTGCTTCAAAATGCCACAGGAATTTCTTAAAAATCAGTCAAATCATTCCAAATAGTATAAAGTATGTAATACTCTTCAATTGCCTAAGCAACAATCAAAATATCTGTAAAATTTATGCATGGGTTTTTAATATATCCAATATTCAATTTGAACTCATGCAATAGTATAGTTCCTTTTCATTTCCTATAAATATGAACCCAAAATTGGTTCTTACCAAATTCATCAGCCCAACTCATATTTCACAGAAATCACATATCCAATCCACAAATCCCTCCCAATACCCCTCAAACATCAAGCAGCAAGAATGGTCAGATTATCCAAGAAACAACAAAGATGGTTGAAAGAAAAACACAAACATATTGATCATGAGCTCAAAGAAAAAATTGATCCATTTCCTGAAATTTGGACACAAAGTGAAAGGTGGATGCATGAAGAGCAAAATTCAAGAGTTTTAGTACGCAGGCTGCAGAGAATAATTGAAAGGGAGGCCTTAGAAATTTTTTGAGAGCCATTGATTCCAAACTTCTGGGACCCTTGGATGGAGAAGCATCAATTTCTTGGAAGGTCTGAGTTAATATATTGTTCAAACAGCATATGTAGGATGTCTCATCAATTTCCAATTATTTTACAGCTTTTCCATTTGTGGTAAATATATGTTCAATAGCAATGGACTTGTGAATTTTTCTCATAGATTATGATTTGCAACTTTCCAAATTCTTGGTTTCCCTACTTGAAATTTCATGGGAATTATGCCTCTTTTCAAGGATGACACAAGGGTTGATGAGAAAAGAGAATAGTAAGTTCCTTATTTAAAATTGAATGCTATTAAAAGCTTTTTTATGAAATGAGGAAAGAAACCCTCATCTTTTTTTCATAAAAATCCAATAATAAATTGAAATTTTTCAACTATGGAGTTTCTTACCTTTTGATAATCTTAATATTTTCAGGTACAATAAATGTTTAAATATGTGGGAGAGTGAAATAAGAATTATTTTCTGTTTTTTTTTTTTTTTTTTCATTATAAAATATATAATTTAATCCTGAGAAAATCCATGAATTTTACAATGGGGTTGGCTGCTTCGAATTTATCAAATTAAAATGTTTTCTGATGAGATCACCTCTTTTTAATCTCAAAAGAAGATTCAAAAATGCACTATTACTCTAAATTAAAGAACTCATTTTTCATAAGCAGCTCTTGTCATAAATAAATTCCATCATATTTGTCTCAAAACAATAAAATTTGAACAAAGAAATCTTGATGTGTGTTGCAAGTAACTTGAACTATTTTTGTGAAATATTGTCCTCTCATGAACTCCAACTCACCCATGAGGTTAAACACAAGTGGAAAGGTCCTAAGATTTGCTTTCATTTGTGCAGTCAGGTTTGATATGTCTCAACAGATTTCAGTTGAATGTTCCAAAGTCTTATTTAACCAAAAAAGAGGAAATGGTTTAAATACATGAGAGGAATTTAGAAAAGGATTTTTATCAAAAATTGACATTCTATCTACTTTCAATTGAAAAATTTTTGTCTAAAATGTGGTCAATCATCCAGAAAACAAGTTTTCATACAATTTTGATCATCTTGATTATCCTGTGGATTTAGAAAATTGAGGTGAAATTTGAAACAACTTAATGCTCATTCCAGTAATTTGAGAAAAATTATATGTTTAATCATAGGTTTCTTGTTGATTTTAAAGAAATTTACCAACTAAATACTTGGTTTTCAACAGAAAGGTTTTGAGTTTCATTGTAAAATCTACAAAATGATTTCAACTGTAAAATTCAATAATAAGTTTCAATCTATTTTTTGGATTAATTCTATTCCCCTGTTAAGGGAAAAGAATCATTATTATTCCTGAAATAATTTAAAATGATAAAAAATGATCATCTCAATCAATATCCATGGTAAAGCAAAACATGAATAAAAAATATGGTCATTTTTATCAAAATCCAAGTGGTAGTTACCAAACATTTCTTTCTTCTGAATTTTTTTTGTAATTGCACAATGTAGAATTTGGCTCAAATCCTTGAAATTAATTATAGAGTAGATGCATATTTGATTTGAGATATTAAATTTGTAAATGAACCCTTTATAATATCTGAAAGTTCATCATATTCATTAGCTGAGAACTTCAGATTCAATTGTCTGGAAATTCTTTCCCTCCATGAAATCTCCACTTCAAAGAACCCCACAACATTTTAAAGTTCTACTTGAGGACTTCCCTATATTATAAAATGGATTGTAGACCTCCTCAAATTTCAAAATCCACCAAAACTCCCACATTAAACAAGGAAGTAGCAGAACATTTGCCAAATTCCAATGACCCCATAAGTCCATGCCTATGTGAATATGTAAAGACTATTTTAAACATGAAATCTTGAGGAGACAGGGTTCTGCCTCCACCCACTGAAGATCAACTGCAAGTTTTAAACTAAAAAAGAATCAATAAAATTGACCCAAACAACAAATTTTGCAACTTTGAAACAACCAATGCAAACCTCTCTTGAGGGAAGAAGAGAATTCCTGGAAAGTTCAAAGATCAATGAAAGAAAGAATTAGAAAATTATGTTTTACATGTTCCAGATTTCCAATGGGACCATCATAATTCAACAAAGTGGGACCAAATATTTTCAGAATAAAAAATTGGCTAAATGCAAAGGAAAATGATGCATTTACAAATGATCCACTTGATATTGAGTTTTTCAAGAAGGACATACTCTTTGGCATACTGGAACATTGGCTAGATAGACAGAAGGATAATCACATGAAGCATAGGACACATAACAAGAAGCCTAGGTCTTGATTTAAACACAGAGTAAGCTTAAGATTACTCTCCATTTTCTAAATCCTGTTAGCTGAGCTGAAATTTTGGTCTTCAATCTGCTAGCTATATACAAACCGCTTGGCCACTGCAGAACGGCATATTGGAAAGTATTTGGCAAAATTCCTTCTCCTTAGTGTGGAAGGCTGCTCAGATACAGAAGAAGAAAATGAGGGGAAATATCACTCTGTCCAATTATATTGTAGAAGCAAAATTTATTTACAATTTGTTCATAATCTTGATAAAAACAATCTCAACTTTTTATATAGGATGAAAGGTGAGCTTCAAGCTAAAAAGCAAGTAGAATATGGAAGAAATATAATGAAATAGTCCCAATAATCACATGAAAAAATGTTAAGGCCTCCCTTGTAAATGTTACTGCCCTCTATTTCTTGCCACATTAAATTGGACAGAGAAATTGGTTTTTGAGATGAAGCCAGTAGAGGATAAACTAGAAAGATTAGCAAAATCACTTGAAAACCCACATTGGTTTGAATAAATTTGTTTCCAAGTAGTTCTTTATTTCCTCTGCTGTCACCCAGAAAAGAATATCAAAAGCTCTAAAATTTAAAAAATTTTTATTTATTAATTTATTCCTTATAATTAAAACAATTCAATATCACTATATTAATTCTTTTGAGCTTCCAATATTATATGAAATTTTTATAACAAAGTTTCTTCCAAAAGATATTAGAGAAATAAAATCATTCAAAGCAATTTTTTTTCTTTTTTTTAATCCATTAATCTTGTAAAAGAAATTGTGAAAGTCCCCAATTATTTCAATTTCAAACTGAATTATTGTAAATTTATAATTGAAATCAATTGGGCGTATCAAAGTTAGCAAACCTGCTATTGGAAACCCGCCATTTTTAATGGCGGGTTTCTGAAATACACATACCCCCTAACTGGTGTATTTCAAAATGGTGTGTTTCATGAAAATGGCGGATTTCAATCATCAAAAACGCCATTAAATCCGCCATTTATGCATCATCATCCATCCACCATCCATCACATCAAAAACACCCATCCACATCAGCAAATCCATACCGGTCCCATCTCCATTGCATCACACACATCTCTATTGTTTTTTACATACCTTCACATACCCATCTTCACACAAATCCCATCATCATCTCATCACCCCACATCACTCACCACCTTTCTCAACATGTCCAATCAAACATCCCGCCAGCAAGTTGAAAACGCAAAAAAGCTGACTGAACTTTTGCTACTGTTTGACTCCCATTCAGACTCTGATTCAGACTCCAATTTGGAATCAACTTGGTTAGCTTTGAATTCTCTGTTGGCAAAGCAATACATGGTTCCAAGAATACACACTCTCCATAACCCTATGTATGAAAGGCAAAAGCTTCATCTCATCCCTGACTTAAGCTTCCAGCAACTGTTCCAAACTTTTTTGCCTTCTTTCATGAAACTTTTGGCAACGATTGAAGACCACCACATCTTCCAGAACAATTCTCGCAATCCTCAACTTGATCCAGCCATCCAACTTGCCGTTGCTCTTTGTAGATTGGGGTCAAATGGAAATGGAGAAGCAATCCATCAATTGGAAAATCTACTCTCAGTCAGTTACGGAAGCATTGACTTATACACCAAAAGAGTCATGATTGCTATCCTATCTTTCCGTCTCTTGGTCCTTTCATGGCCAACCAAAGAAGAAAGCAAGGAGATATCTCAAGTAATGGAGACAGAAGGCTTTCCTGGTTGCATTGGTTTTGTTGATGAAACTACCATCCCCTTGAGTCAAAAACCCAACCTAGATGGCAACCACTATTTTGATCTTAAAAAAAGGCAATTGATTCATTTCTTTTCCAATCGCTATGATAAAACTTTGGATCACACACTGACCAAATATGTTCCATCTCTTTGTTTAGATAATCCGTGGCACTACAACTTGTTTTCAATAACAACAAGAAGTTCATCTCCCTCCATGCTGGCCTTCCAGGTTCTTGTCATGATTCATATGTTTTCAATTGGATGCGGATTGCTCAACAACCAGAGATCTACTTTGACCAAGATCAATACCTTCTGGCCAATTTGGCTTATGCTAGTGGGAAATATGTAGTTCCAGCATGACAGAATGTTTTGTCCAATGATCAAGGAAAAACCAATTTTAACTATCATCTTGCCCAATCACAAGTTTGGATTGAGAATGCCATAGGAATTCTGAAAGGAAGATGGGCCAGCTTACGGGAGATGCGAAACCAGCTCCAATGTTCCAAAGATATGAGGTTCCTCATCAACTGGATTATCACTTGTGTAATCCTTCAAAACCTTTTGGCCGACATCAAAGATGAATGGGACAAAATATTCCAAGATGATATTCCTGATCCCCCTCAAGTCATCCCTGTCTCATCTGGTCCCTCATCTTCTTCTATGAGAGAGCCAATTCTTCATCTCACCCTTGCTTGCTTTGATGAGTAATTTTTGATTTTGAAATTGGTAAAAATTCCCTTCACCGTATTTTTTTGGTTTTGGTTGTTCACCCAAGATTCATAGGCTGAGTTTTTTTTTTATTTTTTTTTTAGTGGACTTGAATCCAAAAACACCTCCACCTCAAAACCTGCCACTCACCAAATGCCACCCCCCTCCCCCTCACCACTCAACCCCTTCAACCTCACCCCACTCACTCACTGGTCAAACCCTGCCTCCTCCTCACCAAACCACCTCACTCATCACCACCACCTTCAAAACCTCACCAAAACACCACCACCTTCACTCTTTACCAACCTCACCAACATCCACATCACCAACAACATACCTACATCCCACCCAACCTCCATCAACCATCAAAGGTGAGTCCCCTCCCCTCATTGAATCACCTTTCTCTTTTTTCACCTGGCTGATCTCCTACCATAACCCTCCCTTTGAACCCCCACAGGTCCGGCCAGCCCAGTCCCCCTCCTCCTCCTCATCCTCTGGTCCATCCTCTGCCCTTGGTGAATCCCCCCTCCCCTTCATCTTCTTCCTGCCATTGATTGTGAATTGATTGCTCAATCAATTGGCAATTGATCGCTCGATTGATTGGCAATTGATTGCCCAAGCAATCGATTCGCAATCAATCAAGCGATCAATTTGCAATCAATTGCTCAATTGATTGCAAATTGATTTCCCAATCAATTGCAAATCGATCACTCAATTGATTCGCAATTGATTGGCCGATTGTTTGGGCCAATTGATGCAGAGTTTTTGGAGGGTACAGGGAACTGACTTTCCCTTTGTTTTTTCTTTGTTTTTGTTTCTTTTTTTTTAGGTTTTCTAGCTCTGCCAAGTTTTGATTTTCATCTCTTTTTTATTTTTTTAATCCCACCGTTTGTTGCCAATAATGAGAACTTTGCTGACATTTTTTTATATTTTTTTATTTGTTTGACTGGTCTTTTTGTTTGTCCAACCCTTTTTTATATCGATTCCTTCACTGCCTACCAAACTCAAAATGTTATACAACCATTCAAATTTCACCTTGATCCTCACCTTGGGTGCAGCAAGTGCCTGGGAGGGAGAAAGATGGAAGGAGATGGTATGAAAAACATAAAGAGAGGTGGCAAGCAGAGGAATCGTAGAAAAAGGGGGGCTCAAATGAGGGATTCGGAAATTTCTTTGGAAGTGACTGACGACTGGATCAAGGAAAAGTTTGCCTGGTCTAGACGAAAGCTATGCCCTTTGGATCTGTACCCTGCTATCACGGCTGAAAAGAAAAATAACCCTCAAAAAACCACCCAGGAAGAATTTAAGCAAGCGAAACAGACAATTGGGGCTTTCCACTTCTTCCACCATGGAAAAGTTATTGTTCTTGACCAATCTGATCACCATGCTCTGGTTGCCATCATTTAATTTGTGCCTTTGGATTGAATATCTGAGCAAGATAAGAAAGATATCAACTTTGTGACAACATTCCTTCACTGTTTGAAAAAATTTGTCAACCCGGTTGGTCCCTCAAGATCTTGGGGTGGAAAAATGTGGGTGATTGGTTGGCAAAAATTGATGAACCCTTTGGAGTTATTCAGAGGTTATGTGAAGAAATCATCCATTAGATCTTCTCCTCAAGAGTACGCTGTCCTCAACCTGAAGGCCAACAAAGTATCCCATATTTTAGGACAAATGTTTTGTAATTTGGCCAAACTTGCCTTTGAATCAAACCGTGATACCATGAAGGACAGCAACATCCCCTCTTTCTCTTTATTTGAATTTGGTTCCAAGCCTACACCTTTTGATTGCTCCCCACACCTCACTTTCACCTTGGATTCTTTTTACAATTATCCTCATATTGACAAAGGCGACATCTCTGGCTATTCCTTTTTACTTGTGGTCCCAACCAAAAAATCAAATGGTCAACTTATTGAAGATACGTGTGAATATCAAGTTTTGGACGGTAAATTTGTTTTTCCTGACCTTGGCTTTGGAATTGATTTCAAGCAAAAAGGTATGGTCAAAATGGTTTGGGCGGCTAACAAGTACAAGCACTGTACCTTTCGAGCTGTGGACACAGCAACCCATACCAGAATGGCCAAGTCACTCTAAATTAATAAAAAAACTCAGAGCACTTGTAGGGACATGAATAACGGCCAAATTTACTCTAGAGAAAAAAATATCAATAAAAACAAAAAAGATCTGTATATTGGTGGGGTTAAGAATGCTCTCAAACGTTGTTGTAGTAAAAAATAATTTGTTTTTCTTTCATCCATGCAAATATATTTACAAGCCCAGCATTTGAGTAATCTGCTGTATTTCTTCTACCAATCTACCACTGCCAATGCAAGCCAAAGCTACTGATACCTTATCCTTTTTTTTGTTTGCCCGTTGTTCCCTCTCCTTTTCCAGTTGAGCTTGCTGCAGATCCTTCTCCTTTTCCTCTTTTTGAAACTCTAGCTCAGCTTGTTTAAACCTCCACTCATCATCCAATTTTTTTTGATTAGCCAAAGTCTTGGCTTGCTGCTTTTGACCATCCATGGCCAGTTGAAGATCCCACTTTTGCTTTTCAAACTCAAGTTTATCTGATTCAATTTGTGATTTCACTGTTTTTTGGAGGGGAATGGCAATAAGCATGATTTTTAAAGCAAGGATATTGAATCAATCAACTTACATGAATCTTGCTTCTCCATGATTTCTTCAAAGCCCAAAAAACTGGAAGTGTTTCTCATATTTTGATGACTTTTGGGGTTGAAATTGATGGAATTGGAGGCCTTTTGCTTACCCTTGGAAGAGGAGGTTTGAGTCTGAAAGTCCTCACTAGTGTCATAACCAAATTGAATCAGTCTCCTCAGGCTTACTCAGCCCTCAGCCAACCTCAGCCCAGCTCAATCACACTCCACTACTGAACATCCTGAAGTATCCCCCTGGATATCCTGCAGCCTTTAGGTAATCTCCCAGGCACACCCTCTACCTCTCTATGGCTTGGTGCATCCTCATCTCTCCTTCAAACCCTATCTAGCATGAGAAGTACATAAAGTAAAACCATAGTACATATTCCTGGCTGGACAACCCATACTCCAGCTCAGTACATGACCTTCCTGGACAGGCCAATTACTCAACCTGTCAATCTGCAACCTTCAACCCAATTGGTCCACATGTAATGCCATGGACCTCCGAACCCAGCACCAGTCATCCAATCCTCAAAGCCTCCTCTCAGCTCTCACATATACTGGCCACTCCTCTCCCCTTGGACTAATTCCCCCAAGGAATTAGTATACTACTTCTTATTGGTTAGCCCCTCATCCAATAGTTGTCATCTCAGAACAAGAAAGCCAACCAGCCTACCTTACTCACCTCACCTATCCCTCTGGTGTTACTCTTACAGGATTCCCTCATCAAATCCTTCAGAGCCTTACTCCTGGACTCATCTCCTCATCATTGTCCTTACTCTACATCCCCTCCTCATTTGCAATCAATCTCTTATCTCTATCCTGAGTTCTGTGAGCAGTAGTGCCTGTGCCCTCAGCCCCTTGCACGCCAGGGGCAGTTGTGACATTATACTAATTCCTTCCCCTTGATTACTACCCACCTCTATATCCCAATAGAATCATTTCATCTCCTGGATAACACTACCTACAATATTTGTGGGCGTGCGTGGTATAGAGCTAAACAGTGTGTGGCCTCCACGTTTCCAAAGGTACACCCTGCGCAGTTTATCTGCCTCAATTCCTCTCCTGGAATTGGCCCTCAAACGACCTTTGACTTTGACCTTCAACTTTGACCTTTGACTTCGACACTTTGACTTTGACCTTTGACTTCGACACTTTGACTTTGACCTTTGACTTCAACCTTTGACTTTGACACATTGAATTTGACCTTTGAATTCAACACTTTGACTTCGACCTTTGACTTTGACCTTTGACTTCAATACTTCAACTTTGAACTTCGACTTTGACACTTCAACTTTGACACTTCAACTTTGACGGAACCTTGTACAAGTTCAAGACATATTTTCTGCGGCCAAATTTTCTCCCTCATTTTCTCTGGGTATTTTTCTTGGGTCACTCTCCTACGGCATACCTGGAAAACATTCCTCCTCAACGTGCACAACCTTCCATCATCACCAGTCCACCTCCTACCAGGGCCGCCCAAGGAAGTGGTTCTACCATAGAAATGCAGACCATGATCAATCTACTCCTCAAGCCCGTGGACGAGGGAGGACCTTTTACAACCTCCCTGCACCAGCTTCCAACACCATGGACACTGGTATCCTTCCTCCAACTCCTCCAAGAGCTTCTATGTCCCCTGCTCCTCCTGTCTTCAGACCATTTATTAATCGAGTGATTGGTCAATATCCACAAGCAGGTTATGGATTGGACTCCCCATCATAAAATCTCAGTCTAATCCCTCTACCTGAGGATGTGGAAGAGGAGGAAGAAAGAGAGGACTCAGGGTTCAACTCAAGGATCCTTAGCAACCTTAACTCACTGACCTCTGGACCTCAGGAAGAAGCCTCCCAACCTTCCGCTTCAACTGCAACCCCAGCTCCTCCAGTTCAACCTCCTCAACCTACAACTGTGGACCCTACTCTCCTAGCCTTGCTTCAAACAATGACTTCAGAAGTGGCCAAACTCTCTCAACCCCCAACTACTAGTACCTCCTACTCAGGAACCTTCAAAGCCCCATTGATGAATCCGCCAGACAAATTTGAAGGCAATTACCCTACCAAGCTCAGGCCCTTCCTACAAGCTTGTGAACTCATCTTTGAAAACAACAAAAGGACCTTCCGTGTGGATCAAAGGAAATTTCTGTTTGCTGTCTCCTACCTCACTTGGAACCCAAACCGTTGGATTCAACCCTACTTGGCCCATCTCACCAATCAAGAGCCCTCATTCCTACTCATCTCCTGGCAACACTTCACAGAACAACTTCATACTCTCTTTGGCAATCGTCTGGAAATGGCCAAGGCAGAGAAGGAACTTGCGAACTTGAAGATGAAGGACTCTGGGTATGCCTTGACCAACATCACAGAATTTTGTTCCCTTATGACAAAAGTTTCTGGATGGGGGGATAGAGCCTTCTACTTACATTTTCGCCAAAGCCTCCCTGCCCAACTTCTGGATCAATTAGCCGGCTATGATGGTTCTGTATACACCCTTCAAGACCTTATGGATGTAGTGTTGGACTACAATACCAGGTACCACAAACAAGTCAAGGAGAAGTCTTCCCATCCAAGCCACTCTAAACAGCAAAATTCCTCTCAATCCCAAGCCAATTCTTCCCAGTCTGACAAGGGCAAGGGTAAGGCCAAGAAGAAAGACAAATCTGCAAAGAAAAAATCCTCTCAGACCAAGCCCACCTTGGACCTAGGTCCTGATGGCAAGCTCAAGGCTGAAGAAAAGGCAAGGAGGGAGACGGAGGTACTGTGTATGTATTGTGCAGGGAAGCACAAGACAGACGACTCTCCTCCTCCACCCCCAAGCCAAAAAACAATTAGGGGGTTTTCCTGCTGTACTCCAGGATTATCACCCCACTGACATTAGGGTACAAAAGATACAAAAAGACTACTCTTACCCACTTTCCAAAGGCTTAGGTTTTATTCTCTTTCACCAGGACTTGAGTTATAGTGTTTTGATTGATTCAGGTGCTACTCAATCTGTAATGGCTAACACCATGGTTCTAAAGTTTTCATTGCAGCCCATACCTCTGGGCAAACCTATTCCTCTTTTCAATTTTAGTCCAAATGAGTCACCCTCTCAACTAATCTCCCACAAGGCAACTTGGGTGGTCTCTCTTCCTTCTTTTCCTAGCTTTGAATGGGAATTCCTCCTTGTCGACGCACCATTCTCAGAAGACCTCATCCTGGGGATTGACTTTCTTCACCACTGGAATCCTGAAGTAAACTGGAGAATGGGGCTGATCACCCCAAGTCACCAGCCCACTGACAATTCTTCTTCCCAATCCGTTGAACTCAAAATTGCCAACCTACTTTCAACTGGTTCTGCTCGCACTCTGCCTCTGGCACTGCAGTCCATTGCACTCCCCTTCACTTCAGAACCCTTGCATCCTCAACACCCCATCCAATTTCCATTGAGTTCAACAATTTCCCACCTTGCTTGGATATTCATTGATCCCCTGACCATTCCTCTCGAGGAGAAACCTAGGGATTCATCATTGCATATCATGCAATTGGTCACCTCTTCTAACATTTCTGTCACTCCCCATAAGAATGCTTCAGCTGACTGGGACAAGTTTGACATTGACAAAGACCCTGAAGAAATAGAAACCGTGTTGGAGAAAGTTCCTGCTGATTACAATTCTTTCCTAGATGTTTTCTCCAAGGTTAAAGCAGATCAACTTCCTCCTCACCGCGCTTACAATCACCACATTGAACTGGAAGGCCCACTCCCTCCAGTTGGGCCCATCTATTCACTATCTCAAGGTGAAAAGGCAACCCTACAGGCCTACATAGCAGAGAATGTAGAGAAAGGTTTCATCCGCTCCAGCACTCAAGCACTGGGGCACCTGTTCTTCTTGTTAAAAAGAAGGATGGGAGTTTGCGGTTGTGTTTTGACTACTGAAAGATTAACGCTGTCACCAGGAAAAACCGTTACCCTCTTCCTCCAATGACTTTCTTACTGACTGTCTTCTCAGGTTCTTCCATCTTCACCAAAATCAACCTCAGAGGCGCCTACAATCTATTGCGCATCAAGGAAGGAGACAAACACCTAACAGCATTCAGATCTCAGTTTGGAAGCTATGAATACCTGGTCATGCCCTTTGGGCTGACCAATGCCCCATCTCTTTCCAAAATCTTTTAAATGAAATCCTTGCTGATCTCCTCACAATTTATGTGGTGGTTTACCTTGACAATATCCTGGTTTTCTCAAAAAACTTGCAGGAACACATCCCTCAGGTGTGTGAAGTACTGACCAGACTCAGAAAACACAAGTTATATGCAAAAGCCTCCAAGTGCGACTTCCATGCACCCTCTGTGGACTATCTGGGCTACGTGGTCTCAGGGGATGGGATCTTTATGGACAACAACAAAGTCAAGACCATCCTTACCTGGCCAACTCCTACAAACAGAAAGGCTTTAAAGTCTTTCCTTGGGTTTGCTAACTTCTATCGCAGGTTCATAAAGAACTACTACAAACAGGTCTCTCACCTCACCTCTATTGCTGGAAACAGCTCCCCTTTTGACCTCAATCCTGAAGCCTTGCAACAATTTGAAAACATCAAGCAAGCTTTTAACCAAGCTCCAGTCCTTTGCCATTTTGATCACCTTCTGAGAACCTATGTTGAGACTGATGCCAGTGACTATGCCCTGGGAGCGGTCCTACACCACATTACTGCTGATAACACTAAACACCCTATTGCCTTTGACAGCAGAAAAATGTCCAGTGCTGAACTCAACTATGAAATACATGACAAAGAGCTCCTTGCCATTGTTTTTGCCCTCCAGAAATGGAGGTCCTATCTCTTGAGCGTTACTGACCCTTTTGAAGTGCTAACTGATCATTCCTCTTTGAAGTATTTTTTGTCTTCCAAGGTCCTTGCTAGAAGACAAGCCCGTTGGGTAGAATTCCTCTCTGAATTCAATTTTCTGATCACTTACAGGCCTGGAAAACTCTCAACCATCCCAGATATCCTCTCACTTTGGGACGACATGTATCCAGCAGGGGGAACGGCATATTCTGAAAAGAACCCTGGAAATTTTCAACAGCTTCTGAAACAAAATGAAGTTGAAGCTTCTAAACTATTTTTTATTTCTGCTAATAAACTTGAAAATAAACTGAGTTAATTGACTTCTGGTCAACAAGCTGACAAGTTATTTCAGGGAATCATTAAAAGATTGAATAATAATGAAGAAGTAACTGATTACTCCTTAGACCCCTTTAGTGGCTTACTCCTGTTCCAGGGTAAAGTGGTCATACCTGACCAAGCTAACCATCTTAAACAAAAAATACTCTATCAAAGACATGATTCTCCTCTTGCAGGTCACCCTGGCCAACAGAAGACCCTCAACCTCATCAAGAGATCCTTCTCCTGGAATGGAATGTCAAAGGATGTCAAGAACTATGTTTCAGCCTGCTACCTTTGAAACAGGAACAAGGCAAGGAATGAAAAGAAACTAGGACTTCTCAAACCTCTTCCAATCCCTGATGGCCCTTGGACCTCGCTTTCTATGGACTTCATCTCTCAACTCCCTCTCCCCAATGGATTTGATTCTATCCTTGTTGTGGTGGACCGTTTCTCTAAGATGGCCCTCTTCATTAAAACAACTGGTACACTGACTGCAGTAGAACTTGCTAACCTTTTCATCAGTCATGTCTTCTCCAAACATGGCCTACCTGCTGACATCATAAGTGACCAAGGCTCCCTATTCATCTCTTCTTTCTGGAAAACACTTTGTGAAAAATTACAGATACAAAGGAATCTCTCCACAGCCTACCACCCTGAAACAGATGGTCAAACTGAAAGAGTCAACCAAGTACTAGAAAAATACCTCAGAATGTATATCAGTTACCATCAGGACGACTGGGATACTTGGCTCCCCTTGGCAGAATTCTCTTACAACAACAGTGTCCACACTTCTACCCAGAAATCACCCTTCTTTACCCTCTATGGAAGGCACCCAAGTTTTGACTTCCTGCATGTGTTGGACAACCAACCTTCCAGTCACTACCTGGAACAGATTCAGAAGAACCAGATTCAATTAAAGAAAGAATTAAAAGAGTCTATGGATAAGTATAAGTACTATGCTGACCATAATAGAAAAGACATTCCAAAAGGTATTGCTCCTGGGAATAAAGTTTGGTTATCTGCAAAGAATATCAATACTAACAGACCTTCCAAGAAGCTCTCTGAGCGTTGGTTGGGTCCTTTTCTCATTATTGAATGTATAGGATCTCATGCTTTCAAACTACAACTCCCTGATTAATGGTCTTCCATCCACCCCGTTTTCCACGCTTCCCTTCTCAGACCCTACTCCTTAGACCCAGACTCTCCTAACCACCATCCTCCCCCAGAACCAGTTGAGATTGATGGCCAGGAAGAGTGGGAAGTGTCTCAGATCCTGGACTCCAAGATTAGACGTGGCAAACTCCTCTATTTAGTCAAATGGAAAGGTTTTTTAGAAGACTCTGAAAGAACCTCATGGGAACCAGTAGCCAATCTCACCAACTGTTCAGACCTCCTCCACGACTTCCACGCACTCTATCCTTCCAAACCCAAACCCTCATAATCGCCATTCTGGTTCCCCAACCAACTCCATCCTTTTCCTTGTGCTTTCTCCATAATTCAAAAAAAAATTGACTCCCACTTTCCCAAAACAATAAACCAAATCAAACCTATCTCCATTTCATTCATCTACATCCAGAAAATTAAAAGAAAACAAACAAATTTTCTATCTACCACTCCCTTTCAATCTTATCAATCAAATCAGTAATTTTAGCTACCCAAACACTAGCCAATTTTATATTCCTTCCCTCATATTCCTCCTTATCTTTAGCAGTAGCTCCCAACTCATATGTTACACCAGAAAAAGATAAAAAATCCTCTAGCTCTGCCAACACTTCCTTTTTTGCCTCCTTCTTCTCCTTCTTCTTCTCCACTTCTTCCCCATTATTCAAACTGCACCCAAAAATGGCATTGCTCCAGGAATCCTTTGAAAACCTCCCAAGACGCCTTTCAATCTCCTTCAAGTCCCCCACTGGATCATCTTCAATAGCATCCATGGGTCCAACTAATTTTCCTCCAGAGCAAGCATAAAAACCAATATCCCCCTGGGTCACTTTCCTATATCCACCTATCACTCTATCCTCAGCCAGTAACCTCTTGACCAACTCTCCAACAGACTGAGGGCCGGGGGAATCATCCTCCAATTCTATAACTTCCTTACCCTTTCCCTTACCCAGCTCCACTCCACCTCCTTCCCTTTCCATGTTTCCTGCTTCGTCCTCTTCTTCTTCCTCTTCTTCTTCCTCTTCCTCTTCTTCATCATTGTCAGTCTCTCCAGGAGCATCTTCATCCTCTTCCTCCTCTTTCCCCGCTTCGACACCCTCCTTGACTTTGACTTTGACGGGTTCAACTTCAACTTCAATAGAGGCGGCGGCGGCGTTCCCGGTGGTTGGCTCCCCGGCGGTTCAAACCACTTTTGAATTTCGAGCTTCAATCTCTCTTTGACGCTTTGACGCCTCTTCAATCCCCTCTCCGTTACCTGGCCCATGCTTCAACCGGATCACCACCACTTCGACCGCCCTTCTACGCGGCTCATTCACATTGACCACCTCGCGTCAAACTTTGACGTGTTCGACCCCTGGCCTTCGAACCTCGGCTGCTTTGACCTTCGACCGTCAAACTTCAAAGGCACCAACCTTCGACTGTAGAACTTCAAAGGCACCGACCTTTGATTGTTGAACTTCGACAGGTTTGACCTTCGATTGTCAAACTTTGATGGATTCAATTCGGCCTTTTCGAACTTAGATTGGTTCAACCACCTTTTGGCTTGCTTTGACCGTCTTCGACCGGGTCGGCCTGGCTTCAAAAAAGGTTCGATTGACCCCCTACGCACTCAGAATCCACAATTGAACTAATCAAAGGTGAATAAGGGGTCCCCCAACGCACGTCCATTGCATTTGAACTGGTCACTCCCTTCTTTGACGTACCGTCCAATGCCAGCTGTCCTTTCCTCCTCAATTCCTTTCGGCGCTTCTCCAGTCTTTTCATCTTCTCCTTCAGCGCCTCCACTACACTAGTAAGATCACGGCTGGAGTCAGCCTATCTAAACGACAAAAAAAAAAACAAACACTCACCGTCTGAAGCCCCTACCCTACTCTCCACGCCTAGCGACACGCTCAAATTGTCCGGCGCCTCCTTCACTTCAAATTTGGGGAAAAACTCGTCCTTCACCCAAACAACAGGTCCTAGTACCTCCCTTCCGGCGTCGTGAGTTCCAGAACAGGGTCTTTTGTATCGTTGACAATACTCACACTTCCCAGACTTGGGAGTGATGCTGGTGATGCAAATATTGTCAGTCTCTGCACACCTGGAGCAAGGAGGAAAATACTGGTTGACAGGGTGATAGCCGTTGGTGATTTCCATACTGAATGAGGGGGTGGAAGATCTACTGTAAGGGGAAAGGGATGGACAGGTATCAGGTGGCAATGGTGATGGATATGGTGGGGGAAAAGATAGTTCAGTCATCTTGAAGATCTCAAACTACTCTCACCTCTTCTTAGGGGAATAAGGAGCTACCCCTTCCTCTTCTGGGGGGGTACTGTCATAACCAAATTGACTCAGTCTCCTCAGGCTTACTCAGCCCTCAGCCAACCTCAGCCCAGCTCAATCACACTCCACTACTGAACATCCTGAAGTATCCCCCTGCATATCCTGCAGCCTTTAGGTAATCTCCCAGGCACACCCTCTACCTCTCTATGGCTTGGTGCATCCTCATCTCTCCTTCAAACCCTATCTAGCATGAGAAGTACATACAGTAAAACCATAGTACATACTCCTGGCTGGAAAACCCATACTCCAGCTCAGTACATGACCTTCCTGGACTGGCCCATTACTCAACCTGTCAATCTGAAACCTTCAAACCAATTGGCACACATGTAATTCCATGGACCT